>LPNX010744290.1:0-133337 GCA_001517045.1 Pseudotsuga menziesii
GAGAATTTGGGAGCATTAGCTACCCCGAAATCCATGGGAAAACCCAGTTTTTGCAGCCCAGAAAATCAGTGACGGATTTGAGTTATTCGTTGACAGAATGGTGAGAGATCCAAGTGTGGATGTTGGAACAGAGGTTGGGTTTGCTTGATAAACCCAGTAAAGGCTGAAATCTCAGGAAGCTAGCAGCTGGACCTTTCTATGCCCATCCTAAAGAGAACTGGAGGGAAGAGTTTCCTGAGGGACTGTGTAGCAGAGAAGGGGACCTTCCTTGTGTTGGATGGGGTAAGTAATGTGGGTGCCTGACTATTGAGTTCATTTGAGATGCCTGTAGCTCTGTGGTTGAGCTCATTGTCTTAACATTACCCTCCTCTATATTCTTGTATGCTTGATAAACCCAACTGGGTGTTGGCTTAGCATGACCATTTGAGCGAACCCATGGCTGTGAGTGAGCCCATCTAGTTCCTCCTTAGTGGATACACAGCCCAGCTCGGGGGTGATCTCTCAGCTGAAAGAATAGAGGCTGGACAGAGATATATGGTTGGGTGGAACGTTGCTCTCACATAGCCAGTTGTTGGACAGCTTCATCTCAAAGATAAGTATTCCCTATGCGTTAAATTACTCATGTTACTTGGATGAAATGATTATCCTAAGTTAGTTGGTATGATGCTTGTGCATAGCATGAGAATGGAATTGATTATTATGTGATTGTTTCACTATTCTGCCTGAATGAAATAGGCTGAAGCATCCCCTTCTACTTGTATGTTAATATGGTTATTCCATTGTGTTTACTAATTGAGTTGTATTAATCCCATGTTCTGCAATGTCTTAATTAATGACTGATGTTTACATGTTGATTGCATGATGAAACTATGTGCATACATAGTGTTTAATTCCGCTGTGCTTGTTGAGTATGAATAGGTATGCACAAGTGTTATTTAACCCTGCATTTCCAAAGAAATTGACTGGGTCTAAGTTTTGCCAATAAGCCCGATAGTTTTGGTTAATGTTTCCTTCCTTGCACTGGATTGATGGAAGGGGATGTTACACACATGATCCTGGGAGTCCATTCAAGGTGGCCATCACCACTTCTGCATTCTTCACTTCCACTTCAAGTTGTTCTTTTATTTGAGAGACCCTTGTATAGTATGACTACATGGTCTCTGCATTCTGGATCTTCACTTCCTTCAACTATTTTCTTAAGGTCATATTCCGATCTATGTTCTTTCCTTCAAATAGCTTGGTCAAGGAATCAAACATCATCGGTGTCTTCATGGAAGACACTTGTAGTACGAGTTGATTTGTGACTGAATCAGCAATGATATTCTTGGCCTTGACCATGTTCTTCTTGTGTAAGGCTTCTAGCCTCATCTCCCTCTGGAACTAGAACCTTTCTACTCATGTAGGTGTCCAATTCATTTTCTTTAGAGATATCATATATTTCCATTCTTGGAATTTTCAACTTAAACAATCTTATCATCAAGCTGATGTGATAGATCACTTTGAAATGAGAACCTCAAATGAAAATAGCAAAAGATTTAGATCTTACCAATTTGAGGTGTTTGTCCTGGTTCCGGAGCTGGCTGATCTAGGGTTTGTCATAGAAACCCTAACTTTCCAAACTTGGAATCTTTCAGATCTAATTGGATATTCAAATAGATCTCTTGAAATGGAGCTGTCCAATGTACTCCTTTTCTGAAAACATTGGGGGGAAGCTCCCGGAACAGGAAGCCCTAGTTTTCCAATTTCTTCTACATAAATTCCTGTTACTGTTTCTATGATATTTCCGAAATTACTGATCCTATGTGTTTGAAATTTCTCACTGAGGTAACCTCACCTATCCCTGATCTAACACCATATTTTTCATCAGAATTGGTTTTACCATTTGGGATTTATTATCCTTTTCCCAAGGTGACCTGTTACAGGACTGTTCAGAACAGCGAAGTTGTACGGCATGACACGTGTCACTGGTTCATCTTCTGAGTCAGATATTTGGAACACCTAAAATATATTCTGTTCCCTTTTTGGAACAACTTCAATAATTCCATTTGGACCTTTGTATCCCAATATATTGCAATTCTCCCCAGGTGTCCTGTTTAGGGATGAATTCTGGAAGAGGATGGAACCCTAACTTGGAGGGATCATATCTCCCAAAATATAGTGAATATGAGGCTGTGTTTTGGACACAAAGTTCATAAGGATTTTATCTTCTATCCCTACAATTTTCAGCTTCTAAGACTTCTCCAACTGTGGAATATAGCGACTATACCAAAATGTATCAGTTTTAGTATTTAGGGTTTTTCCTAGCTCGGGGTCAAACTAGGGTTTGACTTTCCCGGAGTTGTACCCAACCAAATTTCTTGATCCAGGTCTCTAAAATTCGGTTTTGATGAGGATAAAAATCCTATGCTGGTCCCACTCAAAAATTCCTCTTCTGTAGAAAGCCCTAATTTCCGCATCGAAAACTGAAAATGCTCGGAATCAAATTCCGCTTCAACAGAAAGATGCGCCCTTCAGTGGAGAGTCAACCTAGCATATTTTTTCTCAAGGATTGTGGAGAGAGACCCAAAAATTAAGAAGACCTAGATTCTATAGCTGCACAATGTGTTCTTCTCAGGTTAGCTCTGATACCATGTTATTGTTTCATCATATAAGCCAGCATTATGATCTTAGAATCTTTTAACTGAGAGAATAACAAGCACGGAAATAAAACATAAGCACATCACAAGAGACAAGAGACACAAAGAGTTTTCCTTGGGGAAACCATAAAGGAGAAAACCCCATAACTTCCTCAAAGATAGAATCAGTACCAAAATAGTAAAAGCCCCAAAAAAGTAAGATGATCTCCACATAGCAGCAGTCTCTCTCTCTCACACTGAGAGAGCTTCTCCTCTCACTCATGCGCCCCCAATGAGTGAGTGTGAGTGTTGCAAGTGATAAATAGAGAGGCTCTCACTCTCTATTTATATTCTTCCGTTCACTTGAAGTGCACTCCAACATGTCAGCCTCACTTAACAATTACTTACTAGATCCGACATCTCTAGGAGTCTCTAATAACCCTAGTGCCCCACCACTTGTGGGGACTTTGCCTCCTCTGACCAATAGGAGGGCAACACAATGGTGGGGACTATTGCCCCAACTTACAATGACTCACCTAGGGTCGAATTCACTGGGATAGTCTAATAACCCAAGGGCCCCAAAACTGTGGGGGCTTTAACCCTTGGCCAATAGGAGGGTTACCCACAATGACTTGACATGACTTTCTCATTATAGAAACTTCCCGATCAGAACATCAGGCCATGACATGACTCAAATACATTACAATACATCCCATAATAAGCATCAGGTTACAATACATAAGAAATATGGATGAATACATTCCGAAGTTACAATTACATCAACAAAAAAGAGGAAAACAAGGGAAGAAAGCTAGGGCACACTAGGGCTGTCCAAAATGGAGAAAAGGGATGGTAAAAGAGAGAAAAAATGGGGCAGCGATGAAGAAAAAGTGAGAAAAGGAAAACAAGTCAAGGAGGAAAGGGGCTAGCAAGTAAGGAAACAAAATAAGTCAAAGAGCAAAGGGAGAACTAGAGGAAGAAAGTTCGGTAACCAAGAAAGTGTTTAAGTTTATGAAAGAATTTGAGATGGAACTTTGGAGGAAGGTATCCTTGTTTTTTCCTCTTGGAAAAAGCCAAACTCTCTGTAGGTCCTGAAATTCAACAATGTTAGAAGGTTCTTATGATGATGGAGATGAGTTTGATACAGCTGAGCTCGCACCCTTCTCCAAATGGCGAGATCTATAAAGACAATCCAACTTGATACCCAGTGAGATCAAACAATAAAAACTAGTATGCTAGGAATATGCAAATCAAGATAAATACTTCATATAACTAAATATTTGTAGCCATCTAGATTATGATAAACTTTACATAATAAACCAACTTGACAGCAGCAAATGGTAAATCTTATGTTCTAATAATAGAATTCTAAAGCTAGTTGTTTGATTCAACACATAAATAAGAAATTGAAAGCATGGAAATAAATCACCTCATACAACGCATCCACCAATGAAGAGACAATCCTGTAGACCTCCAAAGTCAAAAAGCTTTATTCAATGAAATTATGATTACAATTTTTGTAGAGTTTCTATGCCCAAAAAGTCCATCCTAGTAGAGCTGAAAGAGCCTCTATTTAATAAATGAGAGAGTGCTAAAACCCTAAAACAAAAAAACCAACCCTAACCAGCTTAGCCACCTAACAAAGAGCCGAGACCTAAACCAGAGAACTGGGAGTGAGGGGAGGCCTCCATCCAGGCAAGGCGCCCCCAATCCAAACCTGTGCACTCAAAACAAGCCAAGGATGAGGCCACACTTGTGAGTCTGGATGTAGGTAAGCTCATCCTTTAGGTATGGCAGGAGCATGAGATAGGTTTGGGAAGCCCACTGATGGTGCAAGCTTCAATATTCACCTCGATCAAATCACCGGACCAATGAGAGCTCTCCATCTCATCTTTAGCTGGAGATGACATGTCTGATAACTGATAATAAATTAATTTCCTTCTTAATGATGACTGAAGCTGAGTTATGATAACTCCAATCATCATAAGTGTTCCATGAGAAGTCATTTAGCCTTTTATTTTACTGAATTTGGATTAATTTGGAGAGTTTTAGTTTTCTCCAAAATAATCATTTTTTTAATAATAATCATTTTTTAGTAAAAATCATTTTTTAGTAAAAATCATTTTTTAATAAAAATCATTTTTTATTAAAAAAAGACTTTTTTGAGTAAAAAGGCATTATGTGTCTGATTGTTGATCTGAAAGTTGGTTCTGACTAGCTGGATGATCAAGAATGATTTTTCGCTTAAGGTTAGAGCCTTCAATCACTAAATTCTAAGTCCAGATCACGAACGGGTTTTTTCCATTTAATTTATGGAAAAATTAACCCAAAAAACTTAGGAAAAGTAATTAAAAATTAAAAAATTAAAATAAAAAAAAATTTCACTGTTCGAAAAATATTTTTTCGAAAATTTTTTATGTGTCCAGATGACTTAGGACATGACCATGATCTATCTAAATAATGTCTAGTAGGCTTATAACACTCAGTTGGGCTCTAATAGCCCCCCAAGGCCCAGAATTCAACATCGGGCATTCCAGCTTTGGAGGAAGCAGGAGAAAACCTCGTCAATTATACTCGGCTGAAGGCAAAGCATAATTGTCAGGGGCAAAAAACTCCTTGGAATACCCTATTTGAGATTCTATGTCTCAGGAGACCGAACCACTCAAAAATATCCTACTAGCACATTTTATTACAAACCCCACGGGGCCATGGTCAAAATTATTCAAATAAAAAAGTGACTAGCCAATATTGGCTAGACAAGCAGACGGATCAACTGATACACTGGAATCAGACTTTGAGCAAGTCTGTCAACTGGCAGATCCTCAGGTAACCCAAATATGGTACAAAAAGTTGGATAACAAATCCAAAATGCATAAATAAGTGTCCCATCTGGAATCCTCCTCGACTTTTGGATGACCTTCCTGGCTGAAACGTCTTTCCATATAATCGGTGACATGATCATCAAAAGCGCGATAGTCTCCAGAGAACCCTGTCATCTGATTATCTTGACAAAATTGCTCGAGAGGTAACCTCCCCTGCCCATAATCGGATTTGTTTCCAAAGGAACCATGCATAGATTACTTATGACAGTTCTCAAGTGAGGCGTCATGACTCGCACTCAAAATTTTTGGAGCTAAAACTTCATCTTTCGGACATGCTTCAGCAAATATGTGATCATTCTCCTCAACAAGGTCAAGCAAGCCAAGCATTCCCCCCTGACATGAAGTTTTTAAATATGAAAAAATATGGAGAAGCATCTATTTTAGAACCTCTGGTTGCTTCCTTATCAGGTCTTTGACCTACAAGATCCACGGTTGTTTTCTTAGGCCCAATGTCCAAGTAGTCATCATCATATTCATCATATATAGGCATGCTGAAATCTTCTTTGAAATCACCATGGACATAACTCACAACAGGCTGGTCGAAGTCTTCAAAAAAAAAGCTAGTAGAACCATGTATCTTTCCATCAATATGCCCGTCCTCTTTCTATTTAACGAAAAAAAGAATGGGTTTCCCAAAAATTGTTTCTTTCGTTTCATGTAGCTCAACCAAGTCTGATCGTTTTCCAATCCTATCATTACATCTATGGTCTAGGAACCTCTTTGATATCCTGAGATTCTCTTCGACCTCCAATGAATCAGTAAACCTACACTGTAGTGTGACTGATTTTCTCTCCAAAATAAATAGAGACAATTCGATAGGGAAGATAGATGCATAATGTAACTTGGTAGCACCTTCTAGTGGTTGAATTTCCTTTTGCATACTATAGTAAAAGCTTGCAAACCTCCTGTTGAAACCCTACATAGTTTCACCTTCATGTTTCTTCATAGAATAAAACTATGAGATTATTTGGTCCAATGATCTTCTTTCACCCCAAAAACCTAAAAATGCACAAGAGGCTGCAATTGTCTAAACCATTTCTTAACATTTCCTTGCAAAGATTGGGAAAAATCTCTCATACAAACATCATCATGCTCTATCTCAAAGAGTTCAAGGAAATAGTCAAAGGCTTGTAAATGTTTCTCTGCTGTAAGGTCCTCATATTCTCCATCAAACTTAGGAAGGTAGTTGTAATGTTTTGTAGGGAAGTAATGAAGCACCTGAGGAAGGCAGAGAGGTATATATTGGCTTTGGGTGTTGGGAGAAATAGAGTCAGGAGGAAAGGATATGACTTAGGGCATGGTATCGTGAGGTTCACTAAACTGCTCCTTAACATTAGGGATTTCAGACAAAAGGTCTTGATTAAAATAGGATGAAGAGATACTCTCAGTTTGTAAGGAAGCGTATACAGGAGTGAACCCAAAACATTGGTTGGATCAAAATAAGCCATTAGGGATAAACTTAAGAAAAGAAAAGGAAATATTTACTAGAAAAGATAAGATGTTTAGGAGAAAGTTGGCTCTCAAGTACCTTGTCTTTTCATCAAGCCTGACCATGCCTTTACAATGACTTCGCATCCATGGCAGGGTTTGTCGATCCCCTTTGGATACTTGAATTTATGGGTCATGGTACCAATGGAGTTGTTAAAGCATTTGGACCACGGATTCTCAGAAAATTAGAATCACCAGGTGAAAGATTTATCATCTTCTTGATGTCTGACTGCTTTTCACCATCGACAATTTGATTTACAACTCTATCATCCATGTTTTTGGAGGATTTAAACCCTCCTCCTCGTATTGGTCCTTCTGGTCACTGATCTCCCCAGTGGAGTCATCTTCCATAATATTTCTAGTGGAGTCATCAGGGAAAATGGTACAACCTTTTTCACATGTAGGAGTCTTTGTTTGCCCACAGAAACCCTTTCTCCTTTGAATATTTGTCATTCTTCCCATGGATGATCTTCAATTTTTTCCTCGGAAACGATGCCAACTTGTTAGCACTCAGAATCACACCCAAGATTGCAAAAAGGAGGACCCAAAGGTAACAGCAGAATCGCTTTAGGAAAGAGAGATGGCTTCTCTGTTTCCAAAGAGGGATCTCTCATAAATATATAACAAGGTTAGATATATTGTCACAAAATGAAATTCAGATATTGGTGGTTGAAACAAGGAAAAGATGTATTGGGATATGGAGTCACAAATACCAAGGAACATAGAGCAGTTCGCATGGGGAATGTTCGTAAGAGAAAGGTTGTACTTCGGTCACGGTCGATATGTATTAGGTCTGGTGGAAAGGGAAGAACGATTATAGTCCACCAATACAGAGCACTGAAAAGATGAATTCCACATCAAATTTAGAAGAAACGTTTGGTGAATGTCTAAAACAATGGCCAAAGCATAAAAGTATCAATTCTGAACTATTATACACTAGTTAAAGACATGAAGAAAACATAGCAAAAAGAATAACAATAAAACATACACATAAAGAAATAAGATTACAGACTGTAACTAAGAAGCACGCATGAATTCTTGCATTCCAAAACAGGCGCTCAACTCTGTAACTTGTATTAAAATTGATCAAATTTACATAAGAACCAAAATATTTATGGGTTCCAACCCTTTCTCTCTATTCAGAGAGTATATTTATACTATTTCTGGCCCCTGAGACTAACCTCGAAACAGGACCAAAAACCAGCTACAAATCATCATATCATACTTCTAACAAACTAGGATGTGGCCTATCTGCCACAATCGATACATACAAAATAAACAACTATGGGGTGGTGTGCATGCTACGTTAAGTGGTAAATAAATTTCTTCAGTTTTAGGCTCATTTGTCTTTGAAAATGACGGCTCAGGACACCTTTGGCGATTCTATGCTCACTTGGCTTGAACTGTTTCTCTTTTTGTTGGGCATGTAGAACGTCTCCTTCTTTCTGAGATCTTTGCATCCTTTCTGTGTTCAACTCTCCACCTAGACCCTTGGTTTCCTGGTAACACTATTATAGGTGAGAGTTTGGGGAAGGACCACACTATTATTCGACAGTGACGCATCCCTGAGGAGTTTTTTCATTCTTGTGCTTCTCTCCTCTTAGGAGGAGGGTCCTCCTACAAGTCATACGGTGCGGCACCTCCTTAACTTCATCATCACCCGAGATAAAGTTGGAAAGTGGAATTCACAAAGATGATGATGAAGGCTGTTTTCCTCCTCTCCTCCCCTCAGAGCATTTGCTCCAATGAGTCGCCTCTAGAAAGGGTCACCATGTGCTGAGATTATGGAGACAACGACCATGTCTAGAGGTTTTCGAGGGATACCCATTGGATAGGAAATTCCAGGCACAACTCTCGTGGATATGTTGCATTTTATTATGACAGTAATGCACTTACCAGCCTCGAAAGGTCCGTCTAATGTGATGAACATCGTTGCGTAGACCTCACTGGGGATAAAAATCATTTCTAATGTAATGAACGTCCCTACCTCGATGGTTGGAGCACTCCTGGCATGAAAACTTAATAGGAGTTGAACTTGGGAGTGACCCCCACCAACTAACAGGACACCTTGATAAACAGGCTCCTCAAAAAAGGTATCCATTAAAGACCTCCCTTAAGACTCTTAGGATTTACATTAGACTAACATTCAACCATATTAACCTCTCTTCAACATTTCCCAGTCCATTTCTTCAAATTACTCTGAAAGTGGTGTTTATAAAGAGTTGGGAAGTCGAACTCGACAATGGCCCCATCAGCACCCTCACACACGCCATCATCAAGTAGAAAGAAGGCAGCATGCATGGTCACGTGGGTTTGGGATCTGGTCCTTGTGCCAAGATACTAGTCACGTCACCCTTTATGACATGGTGCCATACTATCATCTATGGAAGTGAATTCTGGCCTCAGTCCCCATAATATCTCATTTGGTTCATGGCGCACGGACTAGACATTCGGCATCCATCTAACCCTCCTGACGAAGGTACCAAAATATTCTTCTTCTCTATGCTTCATGCTTCATCACCCTACTTCGTGTGAGGGCCGAACATGTCTTCTGTCGTTTAATCATTAGGATGCGTTGTTATCAGCCAAAATGGCACTTCTCTGTTCGAGTGTTGACATTCACTATGTCAGTACAAAAAAGTACAATTAGGATTGAAGTGGCCAAAACACTATAGACGTGCATGACCATTGATGCATGATCTCCAAACCATCTTGATATATTTTTATTCTAAGTTTTGGGTTGCAGATGTGACTATGTGCATTGCAACTCGCATGTCACACGTGACTATGTGCATTGCAACCCACGTGTACATTGCATACGTGAGTTCCCTTTGAGAAACAAGCATGTCATACGCGCATTGCCTATATAAACACTCACATGTACCTTAATTTGACATTAAAAAATATAAATTTTGATTATATGAGATTAGTTGGGCCTTAATCCATAACTATCCCAATTGTCTCAACCATCGTAACGTTCAAAACCATTCTATTTCTCAATGTATAAATATAGGCCTTGGGATGGGGCTAATCAATCAATTTTGGAAGAGAAAAGTTATGCTGGTGGTATACCTTCAGATTCTTGGAGCAACAAAACTCAGAGTCCTCGATTGCAGAGGAGTCCTTGTGTCAGAAGCTGGGTTGTATTCTCACCTATTCACTATTTGTTAATAAAGAGAATTCTTCTTCCAATCTTTGTATTGTGTTTTTCTCATGTACATTGGTTAATGAATGATGTTATTTATATTATTGGTATGTGTTTCATATAAACTCTGATATATATATGTATGAGATATTTCTTGAATAATTGGCTCTTTGCAGGTGAAGGGAAAGCAGCCCTAGAAGCTTTGGAGAAAGTTGAAGCAAGAGAAGATCAAGCTTGGATCAACCATCATAAACCGGGTAAGCCAAACTCTCTTCCTATTCTCATTTCATTTTCTATAAAAGCTGATTGTCTGCAAGTCTAATAGTCACATTTGGTAACCCTAGACCCTAGGTTACAAGGGTGTATTTTCCTGTACAACAGAACTGGCGACTCCACTGGGGACTCCAGCCTGACGTGGGTTCATCCTGTAGGTTCCCTTTACCAGTGCTTGTTCTGATTCTAATTCTGAGTGTGGTATTTTTTTATCTTGCTTTTGATTTATAGTGTAGTGTGCCCAAAAGTTTGTGCTAGTATTTTTTCTTTGAAAAATTTTTAGCAATACACGTGGGTTTATTTGAGAACAGTCATGTGTATCACCTTGTATACACGAGTTGCTATATAAGACAGTCGTGTGTCGTATGCGGGTTTCCTGTATACACAGTCATGTATGTCCTGTAGTAGTCTAAAATTTGGGTAGGGTTTGCTTGTCCCTGTCTCTTTAGCTTTTTGGTTGTTTGGAAGTCTTATGTTTATGGCATGACTCTATGAGTCTGAAGTCTGTGTGTCACACCAGTTTCTTGTTCTTCAAGCCTTTGAGCCTTTTGTTTGAATTTCTTTCATCTTGTGAAGTGTAGGTGGTCCTCCTACTTGGTCTGTAAATTTGAGTGTTTGTGTCTAGGTCAGTAATCAGGGATTTGGATGCTTTATACTCTATACTGCATTTTGTAATGCCAGTTTGTCACTTGTTCTTTTGTGAATCTAGTGGACTCTTTGGGTTCAATAGTTTCCCCAACTCAGGTTTTTCCCAATTCTTCTTCCTGATTGGTTGAAGTAGGTCATTTTGGGTCCTTTATACCTCATTTCACTTTTTATATGCTTTGATTATTTGAACTTTCTCAAAACTTGCATTTAGTTGCATTATAGTTTTTGAAAATTTTGAAAAAAGTGCAGAAAACTTTTTATACTTTTGCATTTAGTTGCATTTAGTCGTTTCTTTTCAGTATTTTTCAAATAAAATTCAAAAATTATAAAAAGAAGTCTTAGTTTTCTGACATTTAGTTTTAAATTCATTAGCTTCTATTTTGTAAAAAGAATAGAAATTTGGTTTAAGTAGTTACAATTTACTTTGAAATTTGCTTTATACATCATTTTGCTTTTTCTTATCGAGTCTATAACACCACATTATTTCACACCATTTACCTCTGACTAAAAACAGCCTTCTAAAATGAGTGATATAATTTAAAAATTATTAGTAAGTTTTATTTTATAGGCTCCTACACCAACTAGCTTAGGCTATACTTGTGGATTAGGGAGTTTCAACTCTCCACAAGTGTTTAAATTCAAACATAGTTTTCCAATCAATAGGTAAATCCTCTTCTATGTTGATTGTATATGGGAATCTCCTATCAAACAAGAGTTAAGCATGTGGACGTGTGGAGGCTTAGACTAAGGAGATAACCCTCTGATTCCTTGTCAAAGCAAAGACCAAGGTTTTTGTGGATCTGGGGACTTCTTTCAATACCACCCTTTTAGCCCCGTGCGGTGCCGATTTTGACAGGGTTTAGGGATTTGCTACCCTGCCCATACGTACGAACGAGGCTTGCGACTATCCCCCTAGACTGTCAGTATAGTTGCGGTAGCCTTTAGTCTCTTTGACATCTAGGGTTCATACACAAGTACACTAGAAGGCTATTTCTGGTTAACCTTGGACGGGCTTGGAAGTTAACCCCGGTAGAAGGTGTGGGAGGGTGATGGGTGATTCCTTCGCTTGTGCCTAAGAAAATCTATAGGGATGCCAAGTAACTATCTCTCAACTTTATTTTGGAAAGCATATATTATACCCTTTGTGTTTGTTTTGGCTTTAGGAAATTTTTTAGTGATTGTTGTGTGGTTTGTTTGTGTTTAGTAGGCCTTAGGGTGTGTGAAGAGTCAATTTTCATTCGTGGAGGACCAATCTCTTAGAAGGTAAAGAAGGTTGTGAAACCTTCCTCTCTTAGATACATATGGTTCTTTTGAACCGGTAGGAATCAGTGAAGTTCCAGGTGAACCAAAACTTAGGACAAAATAGGTTTATATAAGCACAATAGAGATAGAATACTTGCAGGCTGATGAGTTTGCAAGAAACTTTAATTCACCTCTTACTGACTTAAACGATCATGTGATCAGCTGTCGACCTGTCAAGAGGTGCAAGCCACGTTTTATGCCAACTCATTGATCCAAGTGATAATCGCTTATCAAATTGACAAATGGCTTCTTGTACACTCAGTCATATTCAGTTCAAATCATGTTAAGTGGTGGCATGCAAGGTGATGAAATCTCATACATCTAATGTTAACATGGCTTAGTGAAATAGCTAGATTTAATATCTATGCTATGTATATACAAGACTAAGTTTAAACCTTTCAAACATCCTATCGATACATATCTAACATTAGATTAATAGGATATTCAAATGATAAAACTATCATAAGTGAAATTTTCCTATATAAACATCATTTATTCAATAACTATAATATTTACAAAAGGTCATTGTATGGTATTACATATAATATCAACTTTGAAAGTCACTTTTAGTTTTATGAACTTAGGGCTAGTAATACCTTACTCAACACAAAGTGTGTTTTATTGATTTTCTCTTGGCAAACTATTTCAAATTTCTTAAGTCTCATAAATTTATTTTAATGATTAAAGAAATTCATAAAGATTTATTAGACTTACTGACAGTTGTTAATTTCCAAGTTCATGAGCGTGTTTCACCAACTTCTCAAATGATATTTTACCTTTATTTGATTAAGAGTACCTTCAGAATCAAAGATTCTGAAGGTGCTCGTTCATAATTTTTCAATGATGAATCATCGAAAGAGCTGATCACTCTTCATCTTATGGAGAAATGAAGAGGTTGTTGCTAGCTGCCAACAGGTTCTTTCTACAATTTTTTATCTGCAGCATCGATCCTTTGCAGAGTCTTTCCCGACCTTCGATCTTCTGGATTGCGGATTGTGGGCTCATTGAATATTTAAACGTTATTTCTGCAATTCCCTTTCCGCATTTTTCTTCCGCATCGTCGATCTCTTTTAACTGAAACTAATCTCAGCCATCCAATATTTTGGATTATGGGTTGCGGGTTCATAACATCTTTAAATGTTATTTCCACAATTCCCTTTCCGCATTTTTCTTCCCCATCGTCAATATCTTTTTAGAAGAACTAATCTTAGCCTTCCGATCTTCCGAATTGTGGAACTTCATCCTTCTGCCTATCTTTTGCGGAACTGATCCTTAACTATCATATCTCCTACAGGATGCTTCCCAACCGTCCATTTTAGATCGAATGCGGATCTCACCATGACTTTGCAGATCTGCATGATTTCTTTGCGTAAATCCTCTACGACTGTTTCTAATAGTTTTGAAGACTTATATACACAGAGAATTTGATCATGTTGCTGATTTTAAGGAATTTATAAACATTCTCACAGATATAGTTTCTCTGAAGAATTAATAAACACTCTTGTAGATATAGTTTCTCTGTAGAATTTATAAACACTCTCGCAGATAAAGTTTCATTTGTTCTTCGATTGTTATATAGATTCTATCTCCCATTCGTTCCACTCTTCTGTAGTTCCACTCTTCATTTGTCTAACCAGGTTTTTCATTCATATTGCATCTCTACTTCCACTCAACCTCTATTATTTGTTTCATTAATCATTGTTTACATCATACTGTTGGCACTATCTTGGAAGTCTTCAGATCAGTCATTCATGTTGTCTTGTCATCCATGTCCGTCTCATCCATTGCATTTGTTATAAATGAACTTTTATGACATCATCATTAGGACACCATCATATTCCTTGTCATCATATGTGTCATGCCACATCCTCAACCATGCGATGCCATGCCATCACTACCTTAGTGATATCATCATTATGACACTATCATATTCCATGTCATCATATATGTCTTGCCACATCCTCAACTATGTCATGCCATGCCATCACTACCTTAGTATTTCACTGAGTTTGTCCCACCATCATATCCACTGGTTGTTCCTTTGTCATTTGTGAACACTTTTGACATCAATGACAACTATATACTCAACAGAGATTGAAAACATTTCAGATCAGAGGGCTGGAAATGATTCTGCCCGTCGAAAGTTGCAGGAAGGAGAATCAGAGATGAAGGATGCGGTTTTGTGTATGATCTGCTCATTCCTAAGAGCCACTGTCAATGTGATATTTTGGGGTAAGTATGCAAAGGCCAAAAGTGACATGTAATCAAATATTCAGATGCCATTGGAGAGGGTCTACGACCAAAAAAATCAGCTCCATGACACAAGTCACTCCCCTGAATCCAAAAAGTTAGTTGCATCAAGCATATGGTAATTAGAAACGCATGTTGTACAGGAAAATACACCCTTGTAACCTAGGTTCTGGGGTTAACAACTTACTATTAGACTTGCATACAATAAGCTTTTATAGAAAATGAAATGAGAATAGGAAGAGAGTTTGGCTTACTCAGTTTATGACAGTTGATCCAAGCTTGATCTTCTCTAGGCTTCAAATTTCTCCAAAGCTTCTAGGGAAACTTTCTCTTCACCTGCAAAGAACCAATTATTCAAGAAATATCTCATACATATATATATATCAGAGGTTAGATGAAACACATATCAATAATATAAATAACATCATTCATTAACCAATATACATGAGAAAATCACAATACAAATATTGGAAGAAGAATTTTTATTAACAAACAATGAATAGGTGAGAATACAACCCAACTTCTGACACAAGGACTCCTCTGCAACCAAGGACTCTGAGTTCTACTGCTCCAAGAATTTGAAGGTATACCACCAGCATAACTTTTCTCTTCCCAAATTGATTGATTAGCCCCATCCCAAGGCCTCTATTTATACATTGGGAAATAGAATGGTTTCGACGGTTAGGATGGTTGAGACAGTTGGGATAGTTATGGATTAAGGCCTAACTAATCTCATCTAATCACAATTTATATTTTTTAATGTCGAAATAAGGTACACGCAAGTGTTTATATAGGCAAGGCACATATGACATGCTTGTTGCTCAAAGGGAACTCGCGTATGCAATGTACACGTGCGTTGCAATGCACATAGTCGCGTGTGCAACTCAAAACTCATAATAAAAATATATTAGGCTGGTCTAAAGATCATGCATCAATGTTCATGCACATCTATAGTGTTTTGGCCACTTCAATCCTAATTGTCCTTTTGTGTACCGACATAGTGAATGTCAACACTCAGATGGAGAAGTGCCATTTTGGATGATAATAGATGCCCCCTAATATGTGAGGTCAGAGGGAAGCAATGGCCGAAATACATTACACTATTTATCTTGGAGAAATCAGAAGTCCAAGGTAGAAGAGGAAGTACCCAAAACAAATACATATCAATGTCATATACAGAATCATATCTGAGGATGCCATGTTCAATATACTGGAACACTAGATCCTTTACAATATTTTATTACATCATATGATACATGTACAAAACCATGTATATTACAAAGTTGGATTGAAGCCACCATATACAATGATGAGTCTTCAAAATGTAGAAGCTGTGTAATTGATCATAACATAGTCTTGTGCAACTTAGGTTACAAATGTGAACCTAAGGTCTTCATCGAAACCCAAGGGAACCAGTACAATCCTTACCATGTGAATAGATGTGTTGATGTCGAACATGGAAAGAACTCAACAGTTTGTCAATCAATAGGTGAAAATGACAAACTGAAGCAAAGGATTTCACCAATAATGATAGTGAAACCTAAGGTACCATCGTCAAAACTCTAGGTATTTGTCTTTAGGAAGTGCCGATGAGAAACCATACTATGATGAGGAAGGAAATAAATCCTCCAACGGATCACAAGATTGACTAGGAACTGGATATGGGAAGGTAGACACAAATGATACTCAGATAGTATAATGATGGAATCAGGATAATAATAAGATGCAGGGATAAATCCTTGAATAGTGAGCATGCAACAAATATGACCCAAGGCATCTTTTAACTTTTAAGATAGGACAACTAAACTTATTTGTCATGTAGGAAACACGATCAGATTCCCCATGTATAAAGGACAATTGGAGGAGTAAGAAACATGAAGTAATAGCTGAGCTAAAAGTGTACACTGAGACATGAGTATCAGAAAGTTTAGAGAGTGCTATGTTCAAGGAGGACATGCTGCCATCGTTGTAACCCAAAAAGAATACTTCTTCCTTATATTTCCTGTTAAATTTTAACGAGTCCAGGAAAGTCAACTCGAGTCTCTCTTCATTTTTGACAATCTTGAAGAGGGAAGAGAATAATGCTTGATAATGTCACTGATTCATGGATTTTACAAGCCTGAACTAGTACATGCTCATTGGTGTTTTCATGTTTAGAGAATCTAAAAACTCCGAAGAAGAATCCAGGGGGGTGGTTTTTCATCCAATTTATTCTCCCGAGGCCGGAAAAGTATAAAACATATCACAGAAGAACTCTCTTAGCTTCCGAAGAAGTAAGGCGCAACTTTTTCGTACTTAGTCAGGGAGGTCCGAAAAATGTTAAATTACCACCTACCCAACGCTCCTTCGAAAGCATCTTATAGCTTGAGTTTTACAAGTGTGAAGGAAAGTAAGATCACTTGGAAAGATCTATTTGGTTATGATAAATGGGGATTACAACAGTAAACTTGATGCTTTGTTATTTAGTGTTTAACGAGCATGACAAAGGAATAAAGTACACTCATAATATTTTTCATGTTTAGGTCCAGAGCACAAAAAAGAGAAAACTAAGCTCATACCGGGTGCTCCTTTTTCGTAAATTTAGTCCCTCATGTCCAAAGAAGTGATAAACCTATACGTAAGAATACTCTTCTCAATTCCGTAGAAAAGAGAGTGTTCATTTTTCGTATTATTCCACATGGTCCGAAAAAGTGATAACCTACCACCAATGTGGATGCCCATTCACATATTCTTAACAAGCCTGAATAGATAAGTTTACTCAGTAGTCAAGTCTATTTTGAGGAGTTAGACTTGGGCCTAAAGAAACTCCATAAGGGTTGGGAGCCTTATAAAGGGGATCATGAAAAATAGCTAAGAAGGATCCCCTGAACCTATGACAAATGCGACATGAGTACCAAAAGACAACAACGTGTTCTAAACTAGGGTACTCATGGAAGGAAAGCCCTATCCACAGAAGAACAATGGTATAGACAAGGTAATAATGGTTAAACACCATAGTCTGTGGTCAAAGTAGTGATCCTAGGCTTAAAACGGATTAGGTATAGATGCAAAAAATGCATATGAATGACCAAAATCCTATCCTACATTTGTGAATAATGACTTTAAGTGACCTTGGACCTATTGCATTAGGAAAACATGACATGGCATTGGTTTGATTATAATACAATTTGAAAACTATAGGTTAAAAACCAACAATTTGAAATTATTTCTATATATAGTCCAAAAATAGAAATAAAAAATACCATTTCATGTTTTTACCCAATATAGACAATTTTTACCTCTGACTTCAATTGCTCGATGTGGACAAACCAATGGACGATTTTCGATTCCACAAGTGCCAGGTAAGCTAGCTCTTCATTCTCTTCCATTTCAACTGTTTACATTTTCAATTTTATGCAAATTTGAATGTTTTAAGCCTGTCTTAAGGGGGTCACGTAGTACACGCGGGTAGGCGACTTACGTAGTCGCGTACACACGTTTTACACGCGACCTGCCCGAAGGCATCCTGCGCGTCATACACAACTTGTCTAAAAGATAGTCGTGTACACTGCGCGACATAGGAAAAAGAATGTTAAGGCCAAAATCAAATTCTTTTGATAAATTTTAATGTTTGATAATGGTTTCATGGGCAGGTTAAAACATGGTATTGGAGTGGAGGGAGCTGGAACATGAATATATGGACGAAGAGGCACTCCAAAGTTCCCCCACTATGCAAGCATTGCGGAAAAGTGGGTTATTAAAGTTCTTTTATACTTCACCTATGCAGGCCAATGTCCGTTTGCTAGAGTTTTTGATTGGCTACTGGGACCATGAACTTGGGGCCTTTGACCTTCACGGTGAAATTTTGGAGGTGGCACTGGAAGACATATACTTCATTACGGGTTTGTCTAGACAGGGGAGACCTGTCAACCTTGAGGGTACTAGCAGGGATGGTGACCCCATGAGTGTTCAGGATTACATAAACACTTACTGCACACCCGCCAGTCAGAAAAAGGGATCATGCATCCCTATTGTACTTATTAGTAACTTCTCGCTGCAGGTGCTGGTAAGCACTAAAGTGAGGGTTGTAGGATCATTATCACTCCGTCTTGCTACTCGGAACCAGATAAGAATTGCTGTATAATTCCTACAGGGAACTATGTTTGACTGGTGCTTAGGAATAATCCCGATAATGAAAAAACAACTCTCTGACTGCAAGAGAGGCCGACAGAAGAATTTTGGATATTCTAGTGTATTGGTGGCTTTCGTTTTTGACAGAGTGCCTGCAATCAGCCTTGCGGTACCACTTCCAGCCTTCTCTCCTCGTTAACCTAGTCTGACTAGGTGGGGAGATATTTTCCTTCGCCATGGTGGCGGTGGGTCAGTTCAGAGTGTGTATAATGATGATTTCTACTTATGGTGGGGGTGACAGTTGCTAGCACGGGAGCAGTTTCCTTATGCTGGTTTGGAATTTCAAGGTGACAATGACCTTGTCCTCCCTCCCGGAGGAGTATGGGGAGTGCTAGGTATTTTTGTTTTTCAAGTTTTTAATTTTTTATGAATTTTTATCATAAATATATATACATATGTATAAGAGTTTTTAATCCATTTAATGTTTAAACTGCAGATATTGGACCTGTACGCCTTGATGGGAATCCTAGGATGTATGTACGACTGGTGGCAGGGGAATATCAGGGTTTGATTAGGGTACTTGAGGGGAATCTGGCCAGGCTTACCCAAAGAGTCCCAACCATATGCATTGAGCAGATCCTTGCCATCATGCAGTAACTTGTTGATGAGATTCCACCCATCTGGATACACTTTATGAGAAGGGTAGCCAGGGCTATACTTGTCTACATAGAGGTCGTGAAGGATGTTGCAGCTGGAGAAGTTGAGGAGGCCGGTGATCAGGGTGGTCAAGATTAGCTCTAGGGGAATTTTATGGATTGCGATCCAACTTTTATATATTTTTTGTATATGTATACTTTTATGACTGGATATAAGGATAAAAAATCGACCTATCTTATGGACAGATATTCACACACACATACATATATATTACCGGTTTATTTACATGTATTCATAATGTATATGTTACGTATTTTTATAAAATGTGTGTTAAGTACCAATATAACATATAGTTCGCATATGCATCAGTTAATTAATTTTGATTTCTTGGAATATGATTAAATGAAATAAAATCAAAATTTCTTTCCAAAAACCTAACTTGCAAAAATTGACGTAACAAAATAGGGTTTCGTACCCGATAAGCTCGATTGAGTTGGGAAACCGCTAGTTGAGAGTCAAGTCTAACTTCCAATTGGGTGATTCCATGTGACAAGGCATCCCATAAAAGCTCAATGACGATCCTGTATTCGGCCACATTATTAGTAGCAGGACTTAGGCAAGCGCCTCTAGATTCAACTAGCTATCCTTAGGGTGAGTAAATAACCCATGCGGCTAAAGCCAGGTTGCAAGTGTGACGACTAGCACCATCTGCAAAACCTACGAACCACTCAGAAGACATCTGTAAAAACCAATAGATGGTATAAGAACACAAACTGGCTAACAATTGTACATAAAGTTACATACAATAAAAATACAAGAAAAAGTGCTAAGTCTAAACATAATACTTTTTCAGGTACAACCCATTTCTAGGATCTGACAGCTTATTACCTTCGAAATTAGTTAATTCATATGCCCCTTCCTTCAAAACTTTTGACATGATATAGGGTCCTAACCACATATACCTAAACTTCCCTACCCCTAGGGGTTCTTTGTCCTAGTCCCGGAGCAAGACAAGTTCCCCTTCAGAAAAAATCCTGGGTTTGACCGATTATCATATTGATTTTTAACCCTATTTTTATGAGTCTCGTTTGCTGTCAACGCATCTCTACGTTGCTCATCTAGATGTTCTAAATGTAGCAAACTTTCTTCCAGTTCAGTCGTGTCAGGTAACACATGAATGGCAATTTTTAACAATGGGATTTCACATTCAACCGGGGTTACTACTTCCACCCCATGAACGAGTTGGAAAGGTGAGAACCCCGTGGCAGTTTTCACATTGGTTCGATAAGACCAAAGTGCAGGATACAACATTATGTGCCAATTTAACCGTGCTACGTTGATAGTATACTTGAGAATAGCCTTCAAGGTCTTATTGATGTCCTTGACTTGACCATTCACTTGCATGTAGAAAGAAGATGAATGTTCTTGTTTAAACCCTAGCATAGTAGCCAATTTGGTCATCATGCTATTTTGGAAATGACTGCCATGGTCAGTGACAATCTCTCTAGGAATACTGAAACATGCGATAATATGGTTGAAAACGAAAAAAGCTACAGTTTCTCCATCAACCTTGAAGGTGGGCATTGCCTCTGCCCACTTTGTAAAGTAATCCACAATGACAATGATGTATTTGTGCCCCCCAGCCGAGACTGGGTTGCATGTCACATTGTCATGTCCCCTCCCCTCTACCAGAGAGAGAACACGACTATTACTGCTATCTAATCTGTGAAACTATCCCCATAAACGTAAACATAAAATTATGTTGAAGTAAAAGATGCAGTTATGCATTGTCTAACATCATTGATCAACATTATAGCAGAAGCAAACATACATTCAACATAAGGCGCATGTTCATCATAATTCATATAAACAATACAGTTGCATGGGTAATTACACGAGAATACTTATCTTTGAATAAAGCTTCTCGGAACCAGCTATGCCATTGCAACGTTCCACCCAACCATAGGCTAGTGTGCTCATCGATCTCTCAGCATCACTGCCACCCCAGAGCTGGGCATGATTCCCCAAGGATAAGGAAACTAAGTAGGCTCACACATAGCCAAAGATATGTCAAAACTCAGTTAAGCCAAAGCTAGGCTTGGGTTTATCAGACTGCCAAAGGGATGGAAATGATTTTTTGATAAGCTAGTGAGCTCAACCATAGAGCCATGGACACCTACACAAGACCTTTCTTGGCTTTCTCAACACGTACACACCCAACACAAGGGATCATCCCCTTCTTTGCTATGTAGTCCTTCAAGCTATGCATTCCCTTCCAGTGCTATTCAGGATGTGCATTAAGGAATAATTTATCCCTCAAGATCTCTCAGTGAGGTTCCTTCACACACTAGGTTTATCAAGCTGGTCAAGCCCCATTTCCACTCCCAATTCAACACAGACCACAACACTAAGGAATACACAACAATATACACAATTTTTGGGTTGAGTAAAACAGTTCGAGAACAAAATTAATTGCTAAGGTGGGTGAAAACAACCCACTAACAACAAATCATATCCCAGGGATGTTTTGGCCCTAATGTGGCAAAAAATGAATTCAATACACGATAATTACAGTACTGGGCATGGACAAAAACGTCCTCAAAGCTAAAATCATAAATGGTAAGTGGGTAAAACAATCCCAGCAGCCAAAATCGATTTTCAGCTGGGAAAATGGTGGAGAAATGCAACAAAAACGTTGGGGAAGAAGCCCAACCACAGATTAATACAAAAACAAATCCCCAGCCTAAGGAAAATAGAGAAACGACTGCTCACGTGAGGGAAAAATATACACAGCAAACCCAAAAACGAATTTCACACACATAAACTTCCAGCCGTTTGAGAGAGCCCCAGCATGGATGATTGATGATGAGGAAAATTCCTAGGAGCCCCCAAATCATGAATGAGAACACACAACAACAAAAATCATGAAGGTAAAAACAACTCCCAAGCTTCACTTTGTGAGGAAAATGAAAAACGTGGGTGTATGGACAAATGGGCATGCATTTTGGGTGTTTTCTTGCCCCAAAAGTCAAAAATGTTTTTTTCCCAAAAAATGGGTTTTCCCCAAATTTGAATTTCCTTGCCCATACTCTTCCCATCCTCATGCAATAACTACTTCAACCAATTTTTGGTAGAATTAAATGATTGGGTGAATGAGACAAGAAAGGTAGTTGACTGTTTCATTGGTTCTCCCTTTGACATTTGGATTTTCCCCATTGGCCCCAAAGGTTAAATATCCCCCCCATTATCCTTAGGAAATCATGCCCCCATCTCATTATTTGTTGCATAGACATAGATGGCTGTGGGTATTTTAATTAAAATGCATATTTACATGATGCCAAAATTATAATGTGCCGGCTAGCACGAATATACCATCGACAACTATTTTAATCGTTGGAAAATAAAATGTTAAATCGATGGTGGGGCTTTTTCCTTTAGCTCCACACCATGATTAATTACAATATATACATCATATACATTTTTAATGCAAACAAGGTCAAAACAGAGGTGTTACATTCCCCTTCCCCTTCAAAAACACTGTCCTCAGTGCTTTACAAAATTGAACAAAAATGCTACACTGGCATCGCCTCAGTGCTCCATAGAATTGAAAAAAAATGGATGTGCCAATCGCATGGAATCCTCCAGCTCCCACGTAGCCTCTTCAGGACCGTAGTGCTCCCATTGCACCTTTACCTTCCCTATGGCTTGGTTCCTGAGCATTGTGACCTTCCTGTCGAGGATGCGCATTGGTTCGATTTGGAACTCTCCCTTGGGTTCCACCTGAATCACATCCCAATTTATCACATGGTTAGGATCATGTACATCTTTCTTAAGCAAAGAAACATGAAAAACATTATGAGCTCTATTGCTAGCAGGAATGCAAGTCTATATGCAACTGACCCTATTCTTTCAAGCACTTCAAATGACTCACAATATCTTGGTGACAACTTGGCACAAATTCCAAGATTCAAGGACTCACTCTGAGGTAAACATGATCCCCAACACTGAACTCTCTGTTCACCCTATGCTTATCTGCATAGCTTTTCTGTCTATCCTGGGCTGCTTTCAGATTCCACCTGATCTTTACAACCTCTTGCTCCATCTCCTTGAGCAATTGTGGACTAAGCACAACTCTGTTCACTGGATTATCCCAAGTCACTGGTGTCCTACACCTCTTGCCATACAAAGCTTCACATGGACTCATTCCCAAGGATGCTTGTTGTCCATTGTTATAAGAAAATTCTACCAAGTGTAAATAATCTTCCCACTTGGTTGGTTTATCCATCACATACATGCGAATCATGTCTTCAAGTACTTGATTCACCCTCTCTGTCTACCCATCAGTCTGAGGATGGTAAGAAGTGCTGAAATTCAACTTTGTACCCAGATCCGCAAACAACCCCTTCCAAAAATTGGAAGTGAACTTGACATATTTGTCAGAGACTATTGCCTTAGGAAATCCATGCAATTTGAAAATCTCCTCCATGAAGATCTTTGCAATGTCATCAGTCTTATGCATAGACTTAACCAATATGAAATGTGATGCCTTTGTCAACTTGTCCACCACAACCATGATGGAATCATGTTGTCTCGAAGTCATTGGAAATCTTGTAATAAAATCCATGGAAATAACTTCCCATTTCCATCCTAGAACTGGAAAAGGCTGCAACAAACCTGCTGGGTGTTGATGCTCAACCTTTACTTGCTGACATTTCATGCACCTTGAAATATATTCAGCCATGTCCTTTTTCATTCCTGGCCAAAAATATTGCTTTCTAGCTGTAGCAATGGTCTTCTGATATCCTGGGTGACCAAAATATGGAGCTTGATGGATCTCATCCATAACCATTCTCCTCAAATCTGCTACATTTGGAATATAAATTTTTCCTTTCTAAGTAAGAAGTCCATCTTCTTCCAATTTATATCCCTCATACCTCTTCTCAAGACTTTGCTGCTGCAATTTTTCTTTTACCTACTCATACAACTCATCTCCAGCAGTATGATAAAAAATCTACTGTCTCAAATATGATTGGCAAATACTAAGAGATGCCACATGCGTTTCCTGCAACTTCCTGCTGAGTGCATCAACTACCTTATTCTCTTTTCCTTTTATGTGTTTGATTTCAAAATCAAACTCACATAAAAACTATAGCCATCTCGCTTTCCTAACATTTATAGTGGGATGATCAAATAAATACTTCAAACCACAATGGTCTATCCTTAACTCAAATCTTCTTCCCATCAAGTAATGCCTCCACATCTTGAGAGCATGTACTATGGCTGCAAGTTCTAGATCATGAGTGGCATAGTTCTTCTCATGCTCCTTTAGCTTTCTTGACTCATAACATATCACGTGGTTGTCTTGCATAAGGACTCCTGCAAGCCCTTGTCCACATGCATCGGTACACACCACAAAATATTTCTTTGGGTCTGCAACTGTCAATACTAGTGCACTGGTGAGAATATTCTTCAACTAATAGAATATTTCTTCACACCTTGATGTCCATTCAAACTTTATCCCCTTATTTTGTAAAGAAGTGATGGCATGTGAAACTTTGGAGAATCCTTAAATGAATCTCCTGTAGTATCCTGCAAGTCCCATAGAATATCTTACATCTGTCACATTTCTTGGAGTAGGCCAGTTCATAATGGCTTCAATTTTTTCAAGGTCCACAGATATATCCTCTTCTGAGATAATGTGACCCAAATACTGAATTCTATCTCTATAGAAGTCACACTTTCTCAGCTTTGCATACAGTTGATGCTCCCTGATTAATTGTAATGTAATTCTCAAATGCTCTTCATGCTCTTCCTCATTCTTAGAATAAATAAGAATGTCATCAAGGAAAAAAAGAACAAAATTGTCCAAATACCTGCTGAAGACACTATTCATAAGGCACATAAATGTAGCTGGTCCATTTGTGAGACCAAATGGTACCACTACAAACTCATAATGTCCATACCTTGTTCTGAAGGTTGTCTTTTGAATGTCTTCATCCTTGATTCTTACCTGATGGTAACTAGACCTCAAGTCAATCTTGGAAAATACCTTTACTCCTCTCATTTGATTAAAGAGGTCATCAATCCTAGGCAAAGGATATTTATTCTTCATAGTGACTTTGTTCAACTATCTGTAATCAATACACAACCTGAGTGTACCATCTTTCTTCTTCACAAACAGAACTGGTGCTCCCCAAGGAGACACACTCGGCCTCATATACTTCTTCTCCAACAACTCTTGCAGTTTCATCTTCAGTTCTAGAATTTATGGTGTACCCATTCTGTAGGGTGTCTTGGACATTGGTGCTGCCCCTGGCACAAGTTTAATTGTGAAATCAATGTCCCTTTTTGGAGGTAGTCCTGGAATCTCATCAGGAAACACATCCCTGAATTCTTGCAACACATGAAAGTCCTTCAACCTATGGGTTTCATTCTTCGTTGCCTCCAAAATATGAGCTGCATACAACTAGCAACCTTTCCTATAGAACTTCTTCAACTACATTGCTGAAATCTGCCTCACAGAAATTACCTTCGGAATTCCTTTCACAATCCTTGAGTTGCCTTCTTCATCCAAGCACTCAAATGCCTTATTATAACAATCAAGCTTTACTCTATGAGCTTGTAACCAATCCATTCCAATGAGAACATCATAGGAACCAAGTGGTAGAACGTTCATATCTACACAATTTACGAATCCATTCATAACCAATGGACATTTCTCCACCACTTCACTAACCTTTCTCTTAGTTCCAATAGCTAGTCAAACTAACCAAGATTCGCTATGCTTTACTTTCTTAAAAGCACAAATCTCCACTACTCTAGGAGTAATGTAATTGTGAGTAGAACCAGGGTCAATCAAAATAGAAACAGATTACTCAACAATCTTACCTGTAACTTCAACCACAGTTGACTAGTGATCTACCTGGTGGTCCTCCAGTGCTGCATAAATCCTAGGGACGACCCTTGCTACTTGAACCACTGTTTCTGCTTCTTGAATGTTTTAAGATGGCCTTGCATTCTCATTCTCAAGTGGACAATTCCTGTGCATGTGGGGTCCTCAACATTTCCAACATTGGAGAGGTTCTTTGTTCTGCTGTGGATCTCTAGGCTTTTATCCCATCACTCTGGCTGGTTGCTTCTCAACTTGTGATGGTTGCTTTTGCTGATTCCTAAAGTTAGAAGGTTTGAAACCTTTCCTCCTTTGGTCAGAATTCTCATTCTTCTTTTCCTTCCATGTCTTATGGTAATAAGGTTTTCCTTTGCTTTTCTCATAGCAATACTTATATTTCCTTATTGCTTCTTGCAGAGTTCTAGGTTCGTAAAACTCAATTTTGTCTTTGTAATACTGAGGCAATCCACTTAGGAAACACTGGAACTTCACTTTTTCATCTTTGATGTACCTGACATACCTCAACAGTTCTAGGAACTTATTTCCCTACTCTTCCATGGTATATTGTCCCAATCTCAGCTCATGGAGTTATTTAATATTATCATCATAGTACCTGTCAGAGAGGTACTTCTGCTTGAAGTATTTCTTGAATTGTTGCCACACAATTCTTCTTTCATTAACCTTCTTTACTTGTTTGTGGTGTTCCCACCATATGGATGCTCTTCCAGTAAAATTGAATATAGCTACCCTTGCTTTCATATTTCCGGAGTAGTCTTGAACTTGTAAATACTTCCTCATCCCAAGAAGCCAAGCCTCATATTCCTGACCAGTCTTGACCTCACCATTAAAATTAGGAGGCCTTGCCTTTTTAAATTCATCTCGTGAATTGTTCTTGTAATGTCTCCTCCTCTTATTCCTGTGAGATGGAGAGCTTGAATCCCCACTGGGTCTTTTAGAATTAGATGACCCACTGGTAGGCCATTCTGGAGTATTCCTTCTGTCCCTGGAATTCCTCCTGGAGACATGGGACCTTTTACGGGAATATCTCCTAGCGCTACTCCTATTTCTTTTTGGATTAGCTGTCTGATGCCCAGAGTTTATCTGTCCCTAGATGTATATCAAAATATGCATTATAGCTGCATTCATCTAATTTTGATCTTCTTGAGCCTTAAGCATCCTTTAATTGTCTTCTATGAAACTTTGCAACTCCACCCTTAGGCTCCTCATGGTGGTTGCAATATCTGGGGGAGTCTCTTGATTTTTCCTCCTATTGGACTCTGTCTCGTCATTTCCAACTCTGACATTTTATCCCATAGCATCTTCCTCGAACTCATAGGGGTCCTGTGCATCATTCATTTCATCGATTCTCATCTTGGCCCAACCAAGAATGAATTTTTGAAACTGATCTATGCAGAATGTTTCCTTTGAAGGTGACTATAATTCTACAAAATGTGTTAATAGCACAATTGTTAGCTGCATACAATCACATGAATCGTACATTACTTACCTGCATTTGGAAAATACTATATTGACAACTTTGTCGAAACACAGAATTTTCTTTTCATCAAGAACGACGGTCTTTGGGGAACGATGGGGGTCAAGGGGGCTTACCCCCTTGTGGCTTAGATTTTCCATCCGATCAGCAAAAAATCAGGTTTCTCACTTGATGTGTTGGATGAACTTCAGACAACTCATCTGATCGAATCCCTTTCAATGAGTCATCCACTTCATTGGGTCACTATTGACAACTCTTCCAATGTGTCGGGTGAGTCTTCATTTCTCTTCCGACGCTTCGAAAGATCGATCTTCATTTCCCTTCCAATGCTTCAGCGGATCGATCTTATTTTCTCTTTTGACACCTTATCAGATTGATATTCTTTTCTCTTCCAACGCCTTATTGGATCTTCTCTTCTCTTCTCTTCCGACGCCTTATTGGACCGGTCTTCTTTTCTCTTCAGATGCACATCATAAAACTTCTTCCGAGATGCCTCGGAGAGCTTCTCTTGAGTGGCATCGGAAAATTTTTCCCGAGATTTCCTATACTTAGAATTTTTTTTGAATTATTCTTCTCCTCTTCCTTTTTTTGCCCCCGTGTCGCCTCCCTTCTAGCGAGCCTTGCCAACACATTGGCTCCGCTTCAACAAACATCTTTCGATGATTTTGACACTCAGAAAAATTTTCAAAATTTTTCTTTCCATTTGCCTTGTCGGCTGGGTTTTGGGTTGTTATCCGATGTATCGGCTCAACCCAGTCAAGACCATTGGTTCCACCCAGCCTAGACCGTCGGCTCCAACCAGCTGATACCATTGGAAAAAACTCACCGCTTCGAGCTGATGAGTGAAATATTCAAACTTAGAAAATTTTCATTTTTTTTTGCTCTACTTTGGTTTCTTTGTCGGATGGACTTGGCTAAGTCATCCGACGTATCGCATGGACTCAGCTAAGTCATCTGATATTTTCCATACTTAGATTTTTTTTGTTTGAAATTCTCCTTGTTAGCCTGTGCTCAGCAGGGGTTAATTCTTCCTCTGTTAGCTGATTTCCTTGGACCATACAGGCCCAATATTGCAATCCTAAGGCTATGATACCACACTATCATGTCCCCGCCCCTCTACCGGAGAGAGGGGGTGACTATTAATGCTATCTAATCCGGGAAACTAGACCCATAAACGTAAACATAAAATTACGTTGAAGTAAAAGATGCAATTATGCATTGTCTAACATCATTAATCAACATTATAGCGGAAGAAAACATACATTCAACATAAGGAGCATGTTCATCATAATTCATATAAACAATACAGTTGCATGGGTAAGTACATGAGAATACTTATTTTCGAATGAAGCTTCCCGCAACCAACTATGCCGCTGCAACGTTCCACCCAACCATAGGTTAGTGTGCTCATCGATCTCTCAGCATCACTTCCACCCCCAAGCTAGGCATGATTCCCCAAGGATAAGGAAACTAAGCAGGCTCACACATAGCCAAAGATATGTCAAAAATCAGTCAAGCCAAAGCTAGGATTGGGTTTATCAGACTGCCAAGGGGATGGAAAGGCTTATTTGCTAAGCTAGTGAGCTCAACCATAGAGCTATGGACACCTACACAAGACCTGACTTGGATTTCCCAACATGTAAACACCCAACACAAGGAATCATCCCCTTCTCTTCTATGCATTCCCTTCCAGTTCTATTCATGATGTGCAGTAAGGAATAATTCAGCCCTCAAGATCTCTCAGTAAGGTTCCTTCAAACACTAGGTTTATCAAATTGGTCAAGCCCCATTTCCACTCCCAATTCAACACAGACCACAACACAAAGGCATACACAACAATATACACAATTTTTGGGTTGAGGAAAATAGTTCGACAACAAAATTAATTGCCAAGGTGGGTGAAAACAATCCACTAACAGCAAATCATATCCCAGGCACGTTTTGGCCCTAATGTGGCCAAAAACGAATTCAATACACAATAATTACAGTACTGGGCATGGAAAAAAATGTCATGGAAGCTAAAATCAGAAATGGTAAGTGGGTAAAACAGATCCAGGAGCCAAAATTGATTTTCAGCTTGGCAAACGGTGGAGAAATGCAACAAAAATGTTGGGGAAGAAACCCAACCAATGATCAATACAAAAACGAATCCCCAGCCTAAGGAAAATAGAGAAACGACTGCCCACGTGAGGGAAAAATATAAACAACCAACCCAAAAACGAATTTCACACACATAAACTTCTAGCCGTTTGAGAGAGCCCCAATATGGATGACTGATGATGAGGAAAATGCCCAAGAGCCCCCAAATCGTGAATGAGAACACACAGCAGGAAAAATCGTGAAGGTAAAAACAACTCCCAAGATTCAATGCATGAGTAAAATGAAAAACATGGGTGTATGGACAAATGGGCATGCATTTTGGGTGTTTTCTTTCCACAAAAGTCAAAAACGTTTTTCCCAAAAAATGGGTTTTCCCCAAATTTGAATTTCCTTGCCCATACTCTTCGCATCTCCTTGTAATAACTACTTCAACCAATTTCTGGCAGAATTAAATGATTGGGTGAATGAGACAAGAAAGGTAGTTGACTGTTTCATTGGTTCTCCCTTTGACATTCGGCTTTTCCCCATTGGCCCCAAAGGTTAAATATCCCCCCCTTATCCTTAGGAAATCATGCCCCCATCTCATTATTTGTTGCATAGACATAGCTGGTTGTGGGTATTTTAATTAAAATGCATATTTACATGATGCCAAAATTATAATGTGCCACCTAGCACGAATATACCATCGGCAATGATTTTAATCGCCGAAACATAAAACGTTAAATCGATGGTGGGGATTTTCCCTTTAGCTCCACACCATGATTAATTACAATATATACATCATATACATTTTTAATGCAAACAGGGTCAAAAATGGGGTGTTACACACGTAATCTATCCCCCACTTGGTGAAGGGGCCCACTGTGATGACAACAAATAGTGGAGCAGGATGCGACCACATCTTTATGGTATAAAGCTGACAAGGATGACAACACTTCACGACTTCCACACAATCTTTAAATATCATGGGCCAGAAATAACCGGCACGCAAAATATTCTGGTCTGTTGCTAACCCAGATAAATCACCCACACATGCTCCACTATGGGCATCATTTAGGACACTCTCGACCTCTTCATGGGTGAGGAACCGACGCAAAACATAGTCTACCCCTCTACTATATAAAGTATCCCCGATGATGAGGTAGTTTTTCGCATGTATGCGTAGTTTGCATTGTTCTTCCCATGAAAAGGTTGCAGGACACTTCAAAGTCTGGAGATAGACAAGTATATATCCATACCAAGGGTTAGAGGTGGAAATAAAAAAAATGTGCTCATTTTTGAATGAGCCTTTTTGAATTGGTACATCTTCTTCTACTGGAAATTCTGCAACAAGCTCTGTAAAAACTAAGGATTTTTTTGATTTGGCAGATTGAAAATTGTTGATTGCATGGGGAGACCCGGGTTTACTATAATTAATCAACAACACCCAAAACTCACTGGCCCTTTTGGCGACAGACCGCGAAGCGATCTGAAGTCTCACCCGAAGTGAATCTAATGGGTTGGCCAAGACTCAAGTGTCTTGGACCAGGTTCTGCGCATCCTACTTCTTTTCTCTTACTCCTGTGCGCTACTAGATCAACTAGCTCTGCACATCGCACGATTTCCTTTCGTGTCGCACAACTTCCACTTACTCACAATATTCCCAACCTTACCGCATCTCTGCGCACCGCGGAACACCCATCCTCTCCTCAACGCTAAGCCCTCAGCTCGCAGTATCGTGCACCGCAGCTCCTCTCCCGATGCGATACCACCTCTCTGCGATATCTTACCACTACGACTTTGCGCTCTTACCGTTGGCTGTGCCGATGTGCGAACTCTACCTCTCAGAAGTATATTGTGAGTAACTGGTCATTAGAGACAGACGTAAAGGAGTCTTTAAACAGCCTACTAAAATGCTTCAACTTATCCTTATCCTCTTGCATTATCATGAGCGGAACAATACATACATTCATCTATGGCAACTAACATTACATGCATAATAACCAGTAACAGTAAGCAAATACAATCACATTCATACAACACATAACACGCAGATTTAACATGGTTCAACCCCGGGATGGGAGCTACGTCCACCAAACTGTGCTTCTATTATATATCTTGAGGGAAGTTAGCACAGTCTGTTGCACTGCATATGCAGCGCGAGGTCTCTTCTAGACCTCTGGTCTATCTCTATGTTGCATTTCTTTCAATATATCCTTCCCTCTCTGTTCTCTCTGTGGATGGTTACATACAGACTCAAATGACTCATAGACAACTAGGTGTCTGGATCGTTACAACGCAGTCTGTCTGACTGATTCCTGAGTCTACAAAACTATCAACTGACCAACTATCTAACTGACTGATTAGCTAACCCTTTACAATACAAAAATGCAAGCTTTTATAGGCAGCCCGAAGGTCGTGCCATTACAACACTGTGGGCCTGTCCCAACAGTAAACCCATACCCTAAATAGTGACAGTCGGTCCTCTCTGTCCTTGAGGTAGCCGCTTCCTGTCACACTGCAGCTCTCTGCAGTTTTCCATGCTTCCCGGCACTGACCATGGGTACTATGCACCGCTTCTCTTTTTGTCCTTCGTCTTCAATTCTTGAGCCTCATTGCTCCTTCTTCTTTATGAGGGTCGCTGAGCCCTCCTGTCTTCCGCCACTGCCTTCAATGGAGTGGTTGAGCTTTCTTCTCTCGGCCGCTCAGGTACCGTTGCCTTCTTGACTTTTCTATCCCAAAAGTCATGGTTTCCGGCTCTGCTCTCCAGCTGGAAACGTGCTACGACGCCGTAGCTCCGCCCTGTCCCTTTTTCCACCAAAAATTCTCTCTTTCCGCCAAAACTAGCAGCTTCTTCTGTAGCTGCGGGATCCTGCTCCAACAGTCCCCTAACACTTACTTGTGGCTCGCCCCTGAGCCACTACTAGCAGGTGTCTCCTGTTGTAGCTTCTCCTTCACCTCCTGCGAAGTTTTCTGCAACTTACCCCGAAGTTCTGCAACTTCATTCTTCATTACCTCGGCACACTCAGGTACCGTTGCCTTCTTGACTTTTCTATCCCAAAAGTCATGGTTTCCGGCTCTGCTCTCCAGCTGGAAACGTGCTACGGCGCCGTAGCTCCGCCCTGTCCCTTTTTCCGCCAAAACTTCTCTCTTTCCACCAAAACTAGCAGCTTCTTCTGTAGCTACGGGATCCTGCTCCAACAAAAATCCAAGTCAAACTCTTGGAGAATGAATACTCATTTGTTGAATTTTCCTCCAACTGTGCGTCGGGATAAGACATACTGGAAAGGATTTCCACCCGCCACTACTGTCATGGTCCTCAGTAAGATGTAGTGATGTAACCTCTGAACAACATACACAGTTTCTAAAGCGAACTTTTCAACATGGGAGTACTGAAGTTTAGGGCCAGCTAAAGCATGGCTAAGATAATAGACGACATGCTCTTTGAGTTTATCATCTTCCTGAACTAGCACTACTCCAATGGTTGACTCGGATGCGGCCAGATACAATATAAAATCATGAGAGTAATCTGGCAGACGCAACAAAGGGGATGACAACAAAGCTTTCTTTAATGATTCGAACACAAGTTGTGCAGTTTCATCCCATACAAATGGGGTGTCCTACTTCAACAGGCACATGAAACCTTTAGTGATCTTGGCATAATTCACGATAAAATGTTGAAGAAAGTTAGACTTTCCTTACAGGCTCTGAATTTTCTTGATGGAACGAGGAGGAGGCATACTAAAGGATCCACCTGAATACCTTTGTTAGAAACTATGAACCCGAGAAGCCTACCTGAATGGACAAAGAAAACACACTTGTGGAGATTCAAGCGTATTTTGTAATGCCTGAATCATTAAAAATTAAGTGCAAGTGATCTAGATGATCGATCCTCTTACAAGAATGCGTAGGTAGATCATCTAGGTAGAGTTCGACAATAGTCTTGATGTCATGGAAGGAAAAATTCATTGCCCACTGAAAGCTATCCCCTACATTCTTCAATCCAAAAGGCATTTTATTATACGCAAATTTACTCGAAGGACAAATGAAATATGTTTTATGTTGGTCTTTCGGCTTGATTTGAATTTGATTGTACTTAGAAAAACCATCCATAAATGAAAAAACCTCACTCCCTGCAGAAGCATCAATGATTTGATCTATGAATGGTGTGGGATGTTTATCCTTAGGACAAGCTTTGTTTAAATTGTGAAATTCAGTACATACACGTATCATCCCCTGCTTTTTATCAATAGGAACAGGATTGGATACCCACTTTATCAAAGCGACCGGGTAAATAAAACCAGCTTTCAACAACTTTTCCACTTCACCCTTAATGGCCGTCGCTTTACACAAATTGACAGGTCTAAGTTTTTGTAGAATTTGTTTGGCATCAGGATAGGTTCGGATTTCATGTTCGACTATCGATGGATCTATGACTGACATCTCCTCATATGAATAGGAAAACATGTCGCAAAACTCCTTAAATAAGGTCATATAGATAGCAATCTCCTCCGGAGAGAAGTTTGCACCAATATATAAATTTTACACAGTGTTGGGATTCACAAAGATGTTGAAAGGGATAGTAACGTAAATGTTTGCCATATTCCCCTCGACAATGGTTCCCTCCCTTGGTAAGGGATTGATCGGTATATCAACATCACCTGCCAGTCTCACATGGAACTCTTGACTTGCAATCCTGCTTAAATCTAGAAGAAAGTGGGATCTATGGTGAAGATCTTCATAGATCTTATCTCACCCACTCATAACTTCCAGAATGTCTTTGTCTGAAGGACAAAACCATGTGTAAGCAATCGTCAGTATACAAAGAGTTTTCTTCCCAAGCAAGAAGATAGGATTCTTTCGGCTCCTCTGAGACTGTAGGAGGAACCGAAATGGGATCAACAGTGGTGTTAACGATAGCTTGATAAGCTACTTCCACTGTTGATAAGGGAACTTCAGGTTCATAATGGGAAGGAAGAACCCAAGGATCCATTCTATCGACAATCGTTGTGATAGACTTCCCTACACTAGTAGAACCTAAGTAATTTATCGGGGCTGGGATATCAAATGTGACCATTCACGGTGAATACATTCCATCCCCCAAGCTCTTTGACGCAGGTTTGACATGATAAAATAATGGCACAGTGGACTCATTAGTTTCCATATAGCCCTTCCGAGTGAAACTGAGTTGGTCAACAATAACCAACTTCCCTTCGTGTGAAAACACTGCCACTTGAAGAACGACCGAGGTAATTGCACACATAGCATAAGTCCAATTTCTCTCCAAAAGCAAGTTATAATCCAATGGGGCATCAATCACCTCTACTTCAAGAGACACTGCTTTCCCTGCCTACTTAATCTCAAAATATGGTAGGATACCATGTGGACGAAATGACCTTCTGTCGAAAGCAGTAAGTAGGGTGTTTGATGGAACTAGCTCTGGAGATCCAAGAGCCTTCCAGCAAGACAAAGACATGACACATGTGGAAGCACGCTTAGCAACAACTAACCTTCCAATGGTTTTTCCACCATGGATGACATCTATTGACAAAGCCACATGATACGGCAGGCGAATTTTGACATCAGACAAATTAAACCTCGCCATAAGGCTCGACGAATCCATACTACCTAAGGCTGCTAAGAGTGCATCTCGCTGGGTGGGACAACTCTATAGCACCTCAAAACCTGGCATCACACAAGGGGTTTGGGATAAATCTTCAAATATAGAGTAATTGGATGTAGCTCTCGCATTGGGATTATGCAATGCTTTCTTGAAGAAACCTTCGGTATCTTAGGCATAGGTTCGAAAAGTTTCTCGATTGTGAGAGGGTTAGAAGTTTCACCTATAGACTTACCCTTCTCCAGAGCCTCTGTCTCATAATTCTTTTTTCTAGTCTAGATCAAGGTCTGGGATCGAACCATGTTGATATAATTTTGGTTAGTTGCATTAGGAGTTCCCCCAGCTATGTTAGAAACTGAAGCTGCATTCTGTCCTTGGGGAAATGGATCCTTTAGGACAACCAATTGCTGATTTTTGAGAAGCTTCTGAGCTTGATCTATAAGAGGGAATTGATGGGTCAGGTGATCTTCCTGGCACAACTTACAGGGAAATTTCACCTTCTTCTTCTCTTTCCCCACCCCCATCGGCATTATTTGTGGGTTTAAGCGTGTTTTGGTTTCCCTCACCTTTCTTACCCTTTTTCTTTTTCCACTAGGCTGCTGATTGCCCTTTTGGGAGGATTGAGCAAAAAAATTTGCATTTTGGGGTGAGGGGGAATCCTTTGCTGTCTCCACTGTATACTGTTTAACAGACAATTCATGGATTTGTTTTTCCAAAGACTCTACAGTGGGATATTTAAGTAAACCAACCACACCATCAGCAAGGCGTCTAGGCTTAGGTTTCTCGACACTATGTGTTGGCCATGGTGCATCAGGGATGATTTCATATAGTATCCCAGACTAAGAGTATATCAAATATAATTGCTAATCCCTGAGGATAGCCTCTTCCTCATTAGTTAATCTCGAGGTGGATACATCCTTAGATATATACAACAATAGGGATTTAAGGAACCATTCTAACAAAAACTCAGGAGGGATAGTGGCCTTGATGAGCCTCTTCCACCTTCGTCACTCTTGGATAAGATCCAAAATGTGAGTGGCTTTGTCCTACTGAAAGGTGGACGATAAATATATATTGGCATCATACGAGACACAAAGTTAGAAATGGCTAAGGAACACATTGGCTAAGTCCCAAAAACTGTCAAACACAACAGAGGGTAATTCAATGTACCACATTTCTGCAGCACTAGTCATAGTTCTTTGAAACAATCTCAACTGAGCGGAGTCATCATTTAGTGAGTTGAAAGAGCACCACAAGTGAAAGGTGGTGATATGACCCCCTGGGTCTTCACCAACTTTTCCCTCGAATTTTGGAATGTCCAAGGGTAGCTTAGTAGGGACAGGTGGCCAATTGGCATCATGTTTCACCGGGTCATTCATTAACTTGGACAAATATAGCAAGTTTAAAGTTGCCAGGAACAGATGTTTGGGCCTAACGGGAGCCTGAAAAGTATGAGCTTGGGAAGTAGAAGGACTTCCCCCCTGGTTCCCAAATGTAAAGGTGGGGTTTCCCCCAGCTACCGGTTGTGAAGTAGTTGGACTACTTTGAAATGGATTCCACCCATAAGCCAGTGGATTATTCTTGTTTCGTGCAGTGTATGTGGTTTGAGCCGCTCCAGTTGAGATTGGAGTCTGAAAAAAAGGAGCAGGTATCCCTCCGCTAAAAAGAGAAAAGGGAGAGCTCATGAATGGAGCTGAAATCAACATTTAGAAACCTTGACCATAAGAGTTAGTATTTCCAAACTGCATCCCCACATATGCAGGTGTAGGGACTGCATAAGGAGTGGATGGGGGAATGTTCCCCCCATTCCACGGAAAACCCTGGACAAATGAAGAGGATCCAACAGGACCACTCTGAGCAGTGTGTGCAAAAGAGGGTGAATAAAAAGGTGCATTGGGGACCCCAGTGACCACCCCACCAGAAGAGACTACTACATTTGTGGAAGTCAGTGGTTGAACCACTTGACTAGCTGGAGTTAAAGGAGTAGTAGGTATATATGTTCTAGGAGTACCAACCGAGGGAGGTGGCACTCCTTCAGCCAGAATGGCTCGGATGGGGGTATATGGACCCTCCCTTGAGCTAGCCATAAGTCTGCTCAGGGGAACACCAATCACATGTGAATCAAATGGAAGAACTTGGATGTGAGCATATGGAGACATCGTATTAACAGTGTTAAATGCTGATAGTCATTTCCAATTAACGTCAATGTACCTGTTCATTATTAGCCACTGTCCATAATCAATATTTGAAATCATGATCTATCCATTACAATATCTCTGGTGCGCCGATTTGGTGGTTATCACTATTGGTCGTGGTTAAACGTAGCTAAACCTGCATACAGTATGCTATAACGTTAAGATATAGCACTCATCATTGCTTAGAATCCGGCTAAAATGACAGGTTCAGAGATTGTATCTCCGTTAGATTTGAAGCATGCGAAGACTATCCATCATGTCATATGTGTGGATACCTATTCCCTCTATGTTCACCTCTCCGTTCATTTCAGTTCGAAGCCAGGAGAGCGTAGAAGAAACCATGTCTCCTCTGAACCATTTTGAGATTTCTGGGTCTGAACTTATAGAAGCTGACCAGGAGGTTGCCACAAAATTTGAGAAAATGGGGTGGGGGCATTTCTTTAGGAGTTTCGATCGCCACCATGTAGAGATTACTAAACTGTTCGTCATGAATTTTAACGATGACAGGGTGCAAATTGGGGGTTTTGAGTTTATTATCAATGAAGATACGATTGCAGAAGCCAATAAGCTCCCACAGGTTTGAGAACGTTGGTTTAAGGGCAGCATGGTCAATAAGAAGAAATGCTTGGCTCTGTTAATGCCATTCCCGGATGATACGAAGCTAAAGATAGGTGTCCCTGTGAAATTTCTGAAGCCCGATTGGAGAGTTTATTGCAAAATATTAGTAAGGTACGTGTCCTATTGCAGACGATATTCCCATTTGCACTTATACCATTTACGATTTCTGTTAGCATTACGGGGTTACAAGCTTAATTTTCCTTTCTATCTATGGCAAAGTCTAAAGAAAATGCCACAGACTGTTAGAAATTTTAGTAACCCCGATAGGAGTCTTTTCCACCATGGGTTGATAAAAATCATATTGCAATTTCAATTATCTGCAAATGGCAAGTCTTGGGATAGTTTTTTAGTCGAGTGTCAGTTGGGGCCAACACAGCATTGGCCGAATCCATCCCCACGAATTCGTAAGAAACAAAAAGCCATAAATTCTGGCGTTAATAGTACTTCTAAAACTATATCAGAGGTAAAAGGATTTGAGGAAGTTAACATACCCATAAATGATGGGATCAGTAAGAATGATGACAGGGATTCAGTTCCTTGCAAATCTAAAGCAGTCTTGGATCAACCCTTATCTGGTAAAAGTGATAGCACCCCTGCAGAAATGGAAGAAGGATTAACCAAAGGTAAAACTGATAATAATGTTGAATGTAAAAATCCATTTGAAACAAATAAACCTGATGAATATAACAGAGAATATATGCATAGATTAGATCATATTGCTCAGGTTTGTTGTGATAAGGAAGGACTTGGTTTTGAAAACCTATCGTTTTCAAGAAGGGTTACGAGGAGCATGTACAGTACCCATACGATTTCTGGTCATAAGGTTAATCAATAGGCTTCTAAGCCTGCAGTCGTTAATATTGAAGATGATACACTGTCATCTATCCCAAATACAATTAATGTAAATAATCCTACCTTCGGACAGGGTAATGATGTACAATCGAACAGGCCCGAGGTTACTCAACCAAGTGTAGACACAGGTATTGCAGACCTTGAACCATCATCTAGTCTACATTGTGACAGTCCTCATTCTCCTCAGAGGGCCAATGAAGATGAGACTCTACAGTGTGCACAATATAATGCATTCCAGGATAAAATTACTGAGTTCAAGGGTAAACTGAAGCACTGTCTATCTAGTACTGCGTTACTAGAAGAGGAAAATAGAATATTTAGAAGAGAATTGGTGCAGTGGATTGATAGATGGAAAGAGATGAGTGCTAAGAAGAACCAATACAAAAAATCAAAGAATTCAATCTTAGGAACAAACCCGCTATTGCTTAAACGAATTGAAAAGAAAAACATTAAAATCATCAGGTTAAAGGCTAAACTAGCAGAAGCTCGAAGAGTATTCGCTCTTCAGAATAAAACTTGATGATTTTTCTCATTTCTTATGTCGCTGCAAAACAGGTAATGATCATTTTGGTTTCGCATGCCTGTAAAATCGGAGATTTAACAGGCATGCATTTAAAATTTTAAGTTTATTTCATTACTTATGTTTTAATCGATTTTGATAAGATGCTTCATTTGAATTCAATGCAGGTGGTTTTGTCATCATTCCTTTACAGAACTTAGGACTTGGTTAATACGTTGGCATGAAGATGTGGTTGTTTGTTACAAGCTGGAGTTTCATTATGGACAAGAATCTTATAAAGTGCCTCGACTCAGGCTAGTCCTTTTTTGTTTTATAGTGATAGGTGTCATATAAGAGATGAAATGCTCTTTTTAGTTAGATGAGCCCTATAATGTTGCATGCAACATTAATAGGGAAACTGAAATGTAGTGTTAAATAAGGTAGAGATTTTCATGAACAAAGGATGGAGTGTTGGAAGAAAACTTACTGGAATTATAATTTGTTGCTGGTGTTTTGTTTATCTCTGGAGTTGAACCTTTGGATGTGAATACCACTAGACGTCCACAGACTGATATCATTTCTGGTATTTTTGTTTTGGATTATTATATATATATTTCAGCATATTATCTTCTGTCTTTGTATTAACTCAATGTGCTTTGATATACTGATGTTTAATTACATTTCTCACTTTATCAGCTCAAGATAATGTTTTGAATGAACATCTCATTATGATTATGTTTATTAGTATTTTTACTGTAAACTTGAGTTATAATGATATACTTTTCTGTCTGTTTAAAATTTCATTTGTATGTTGACAATGATTTTTAAATAGATATTATCTTAAATTCAAATAGTTGTCTTGATAATTAATTATTAATCAATTTCAGAAAGTTAAAATTAATTGTTTATTTGCAGTTATTTTTTAGTTTCTGTTGTTATTTAACAGGGTGACTTATTATTCATGATTTAAATGTGTCTATTTGAATTATGATTTAGTCTTTCTGTTCATCTTTACTGATTAATAGTTAATATACTCTTTGAATATGCTCTCAGCTAAGATGGGACATTTAGAATAGTTTAAGTTAAATTTTATTTTATTTTTTCTTTAGTAGTTGAATTAACAACTGTCAATTCGATTTTTATACTTTGTATAAGTTTTATATTCAGAAAACTTCCCAAAATAAAAGTATTTCCTTAAGAAAGCAACCATAGGACAGTTTACATAGTTTAATTTAATCATTTAGATAAAAATAACATTAGAATAGGTTAGATTTTGCTGGTTTTAAGTTCTCCTTAAGAGACAAACTAGCTGGTAGCAGGAGCATAACCTGCGAGGTTTTGTTAATTCAAACACACTGGACGCTGGTTTAAGCTGATTGTGTGGACAAAACCTCCTTATTGGCCTAGATTCAGAAAATCAGGCCAACAAACGGCGCTAGAAGGAGGGCCTATCAATGAGTAATGGCAGCTGAAACTAATGAAACATTTCCAACCAGCCAGCAACCTCCAGAAGTCAGTAGATCACCTTTTATAGAAACTGTTAGGAATATCCTTGAACGTGATCCTGTCACTTCTCCCTTTACTCCCGCACAAAGTGCTCAAAATCTTGAAGAATATAGACATATTCTTACTAGAGCATACGCTAATCAGCTTGGTATTTCTCCAATAGATTATGGTCTACCTAGATAGCAGCGACATAATCCACAATTGACCATAGTTACGCAAGATTTGGAGATAACTAGTAGTACTCCCCATCATCAGGTTGAAAGACATCAGAGGCAGATTACACAAACTAATACCGCTAGGAGGCTAATTGCAGGAAGTGGTTCTAATCAGCCACCTTCTCCTCCTGAGTCACCACCTGACAGTCCAAAACCTTCCAATTCAGGAAGTTCCTCGAGTTCTCAAGGAAGTCCAATGGCAGGCAATGTAGGAGGAGGAGGTAATCCTCCACCTAATCCACCCAACCCACAGCTCCCTTGGCTAAGGACAGCTGTTGTAGCAATCCCTGGAATTCAGCATCCTTTGCCTAAACACTCAGATAAACTCCTCCCTAAGTTTAATCCAGATGACAAGGAACCTGCAGAGGTACATATTGACAAATTCATGTTGGTTGTTCAAACTTTGAACGTGCAGCATGAAGATGTAGTTTGTCGATTGTTTCCTCTAACTTTTGAAGGAAGAGCTTCCACCTGGTATTTTTCATTAGTACAGGGATCTATCACAAATTGGGGGGAATTTAATAAGGCCTTTCTAGATAAATTCAGGGAAGATAAAACACCCGCTCTTTTAGCCCTAGAGTTATCTAGTATTAAGATGGAGCCTAAAGAAAGAATCAAAGATTTCAATCAAAGCTTTCTAACATTGAAAAACAAAATCCCAATTGCTTCTCAACCTCCGGAAGACATAATTATTGAAAATTATACGTCAGCCTTACCTAAGTATTCTGGAATGTTTGTGAAGAGAGCTGGAAAAACAACACTAATAGAAACATTTGAAGAAGCCATTAAAGTAGAAGAGGATTCCATGTCCTATGAACCAGATCGAAGTGGGAAATCTGATTCTTTTCCTCATAGGAAAACTGAAAAATCCAATTCAGATAAAGATAAAGCATTCAATGTAGAACAACTGCAAAACGCTATTCGAACTTTAACCAATGAAGTCATAGGGTTAAAAAAGACTAATTCTGAAGCTTCTCCTTCTAGGGGTTATTTCAGAAATCAATTTAGACAAAATCCTAGTGCAAATAATAAGAATACACCACCTGACATAGCTGCAAATGAAGAGATTTTTAATACAATTCGAGTTGTTCTATCTTTGACTGAAACTCATTCTAGTCAAGAGATAAATGAAAATGAAGAAGAAGAGGAATCAGAAAATGATGAAGAATCAGAAGAACCTCAACAGGTTAACGGCCATTTCTGGGATAGACTGGTGAAAGAACATGAGACTAAAAGTCCTCCTACAGGACAACATGTATATAATACTCATAGTAGAGGATTTTTAAATACTCTTGGTGCTTCCAATTCTACTACCAATAACGAAAACAGCAATTCACAAACAAATAAACAGGCTCAATCCGGAAAACAAACTCAAACAACCAAAGGTACCCAAACCATTCAAAATTCTCCCAAATTAGATTTACAATATGATATCATTGAAGATTTAAAGAAGACTCGTGCAAACATCAGTATGTACGATCTTCTTCAAATCTACCCAATGCCTAATAGTCATATTATAAATCCTGCAGTAAGTTCAATTATTCCTAATGCAAAACAAAATGTTGCTGCAAATAGTTCTAACAACAATCCAACAGCAACTGAAAAAGGGAAAGAAACAGCTGACAAAGCTTCACTGATAGGTAAGAATTCTAAGTCAACCACACCTCCGTTCTTACTTACCTTTGAAATTTTCAATAGGAATGTCCATAATTGCATGGTAGATTCCAGAGCATCTTCCAATGTTATGCCTTTATCTATATGCAAGAAATTGAATGGAAAATTTGTCCCATCAAATTCTCAAATAACTCAGTTAGATAGGACAAATGTAAAGGTCGTAGGGGAAATGAAAGATGTATTAGTCAGGATTGCTTGCAACCCTTCAGTTTATCAGATTATAGATATTGTTGTTGCTGATATCCCAGATGCATATGGGCTATTCTTAAGTAGGGACTGGTCTCAACAGCTGAACGGTTTCTTTGCCACTGATTGGTCAACATTGTGGTTACCTAAGAATGGAAAGTCAAATCAGATTAAGATAAATAGAGAAAGGTATATGAAACATACTGTTACAGAATTGCATGATCCTAGTGAACCTGTTTTATTCTCAGATTGTATTATGGGAAATTACATGTATGAATTGGGATTTGGTAATTTTAAAGCTGAAAATTCTGCCCTTTCTGAAAATACTCAGCAATCTGAAATTTGTAATGTGACATCTGTTTCTCCTAACTCTTCACTTAAGGAAACCATAAATCATGTAGATAATGTAAATATTGTAAATATCATAGAGAGTAAGGTAATTGTACACGGCTCTATTTGGACTTTATATTTTGACAGTGTGAAATCTAAAGAAGGAGCAGGAGCCGGTTGCCTACTGGTGGACCCTCAAGGAAATAAAACCTGTATAGCTTGTAGAATGGAATTTAGTTGTACAAACAATACGGTTGAATATGAAGCTTTAATACAAGGCTTGAAAAAGGCAATTGATTTGGGCATCAAAGAGTTAATTGTTTATGGAGATTCCGAGATCATTGTCAGACAGGTTCGTAACTCCATTCAATGTTTATCTGAACATATACAGAGTTATCAGAAAGAGGTATGGAATATTATCTTACATTTTGATGCATTTAACATAAATTATGTTCCTAGAAGTCAAAATCAAGAAGCAGATTTGTTGGAAAATGTAGCATCAAAGTTAATTCCTTCAGAAAATCTTACTTCAGATTTATTTTCTGTTGAATTGATATTTAGGCCGTCCATACCTGATAATATTTTTAACTGGCGTGTGTTTGACAATGATACGTAGGTACTGAATTTTCTGACAAATGAGGATACCTTTAAAGATGCAGCAATAGATGAAGTCACTCATGACAAAAATATGCGGGATTTTTCGGTAATTAATGATTTCTGTTCAGTTGAAAAAGCCTTTGAACAGGTAAAACCAGTCCCTAATTCAGTACTTAGATTAGAAAAGTTTTTTTATTTGCAGGATAAGTTTAGGTCTGTTCCTAATTGTAAAACAAACAGCTCTCGCATGAGATATGAAACCATTAATTTAGGAACAGAACTAAACCCCCAAACTATAAACCTTGGAATAGATTGTAATCCTGTAGAGAAAACAGCTTTCATAAAATTGTTTAAGGATTTTAAAGATGTCTTTGCTTGGACATATGATGATATGAAAACATTCAATACCCAATTCATGCAACATATAATCCCAATTAAACAAGAGTCAAAGCCTTTTCAACAGAAGATAAGGAAATATCACCCGTCATTAGAACCAACAATCAAAAAGGAACTGAATAAATTGTTAACTGCCAAGATTATTTTCCCCATCAGACATACTCAATGGGTAGAAAACTTAGTTCCAGTTAGGAAGAAAAACGGGGATATTAGATTATGTGTAGATTTTAGAAATTTAAATAAAGCTTCTGAAAAGGATAATTACCCTGTTCCTCCCATGGAAAAAATTCTTCAAAAGGTGTCTGGGTCTGAGATACTGTCTCTCCTTGACAGTTTCTCAGGGTATAACCAAATATTGGTTTCCCCAGATGATCAATTCAAAACTGCTTTTAGAACTCCATGGGGAACATATGCCTACCGCAAGATGCCCTTTGGGTTAATCAATGCAGGAGCAACCTTTCAACGAGCAATGGATATTGCTTTCAGAGGCCTAACCAATCATTCAGTCGTTGTCTACTTGGATGACGTTACTGTATACTCTAAACATCGACCTGATCATTTTCATCATCTTAGAAAAGTATTTGAACGATGTAGAAAATTTGGAATATCTTTAAATCCTAAAAAGACAATATTTGCTGTCTCGGAAGGTATCTTATTAGGTTGTGTTGTTTCAAAGCATGGAATCATGATTGATCCCAAAAGAACCCAAGCCATTTCGAAGATAACCTATCCTTCGAGCAAGAAGGCAATGCAGTCATTTCTAGGTAAAATAAATTTTGTTAGGAGATCCGTTCCTAGTTTTTCTGAGATCATTCGTCCTTTGCAGAAAATGATTAAGAAAGATGCTGTTTTTAATTGGGGACAAACCGAAAAAGAATCATTTCAGAAAATTTTAGAAGCAATTTCAGAAGCTCCTAGCCTCCTAAGTCCAGACTTTAATAAGGATTTCATATTATATACTTTTTCTTCCGATATTTCATATGCAGCAGTTCTAACCCAATTAAATCAGCAGAATAATGAAGTCCCAATTTCCTTCATGAGTTCAAATTTCAAAGGTGCTGAACTCAATTACCATGAAGTTGATAAACAAGCCTTTGCTATTTTCAAAGCTGTTAAACATTTTCGTCCTTACTTGCTGAAATCTAAAATGAAAATAATTGTCCCTTATTCCTCAGTCAGAAATTTGTTAGTTCAAAAGGACTTAGGAGAAAAGAGGGCACCTTGGATGACAGCTCTTCAAGAATATGACTTAGAAATTAAACCCTCAACGATAGTCAAAGGCCAAGGGCTATGTAAATTAGCTGCTGAAGCTACTCATTTACCTAATGATAAAGCTGAAACTGTCATTGATGAAGCTTTACTTACCAAAGAGATTTATTTTTATCCACCACCTCAAGATTCCTGGTACACAGACATACGGATACTTTTGGAAACAGGGGCTGCCCCCGATTGCTTAGAACCAAAGAAGAAAAGAGCACTCAGATTGAAGTCTACTCCGTACTTATTAATCGATAATATCCTCTTTCGAAGAAATTCAGATGGAGTATACCTTCGATGTCTAGATAAAGATGAAATAGAAGTAATTCTGAAAGAATTACATTCTGGACCAGCAGGAGGTCATTTTGGTGGAGAGACCACTGCTCACAAAATTCTCAGGGCTGGTTATTATTGGCCTACCTTGTTTCAAGATTCCTATACCTTTGTCAGAAAATGCCAAGAGTGTCAACTTGCTGCAGGAAGGGTGAAAAAATCCGCTTTCCCTTTACAACCTGTTTCAACTGAAAGACCCTTTCAGCAATGGGGTATCGATATAGTAGGTCCAATAAACCCTCCCTCATCTATGCAACACAAATATATAATAACTGCGACTGATTATTTCACCCGTTGGGCTGAAGCTGAACCATTGAAGGTTGTAAATACCAATCAAGTTATATTATTCTTGGAATTTTTTATCATAACAAGATTTGGTATTCCTGATTCTCTCGTTTTCGATAATGCATCGTATTTTTCGTCAATCGAGTTAACTCAATTTGCTTTAGAGAAGGGAATAAGAATCAGATATTTAGCTAGTTACCATCCTTATGGGAATGGTCTAGCTGAATCAACAAACAAAAATTTATTGAAAATTATCAAAATAACTATTTCAGTTCACCATCGTAACTGGCATACAGAATTGGTCAATGCCCTTTGGGCAAACAGAGTAACTCCGAAAGCTATGATAGGTAATTCACCAATCTTCTTAGTATACGGAACTGAGGCCATTTTACCGCCAAATCTGTTCTTACCTTCATTACAGCTAGCTCAGTCTGTCCAAGATGAAGAATGCCCAGCAATGGAAAAAAGAATTAACACATTGTTAAAACTGGAAGAAGAAAGAGAAACGTCAAAACAACACTTTACGAAACATCAACAGATTGTGAAATCTTGGTTTGACCAATCTTTCAGTTCTGATCGAGAATTTCAAGTAGGAGACCTAGTTTTAAAATGGGATAAAGCTCACGAAGATAAGGGAGAGCATACTAAGTTTCAAAAACTGTGCTTAGGCCCCTTTGTTATTTCTGAAAAAATAGGTCCAAGTACCCTTCGATTGCAAACACTTGAAGGATAGTCCGAAACATTCCCTGTGAATGGACTGATTCTTAAAAAATATTTCTGTTAATATTTTCTGTCTAAAATGTATATAATCTACTTGCTATTTGTAAATAAATTTATCTTTCTGTATATAAATTAGCAGACTGTTATGTTAATCATTTTTTATTTTTTTTTCAAAGATAAATATTTCGTATTGTTAAAATTCTTGTATATAACCAGTCAGTCAGTCAGAAATCTGTAATAGCAGCTGTAATTAATGTAAATAAATAAACTCAGTTTGTTCATCAGCCTGAAAAATTATGATATTAGACTGATATCTTTTAAAATTTGTTCAGGATGATCAAAATTTCCTGAATCTATAAAAGACTTTCATTGTTTTCTATTTATAAGTGTTTCTCAGATTATTCCCTATCTTGTTATTTTCTTAAAAAATGGGAATGGCTTATTATATATCTTCTTCGAGGCTTGTACTTTTGAAAAACTTTTACAGATCTCTATCATCAGTCTTAGAAAAAATTTTATCATCTGAGAACTGTCTAGCATTTGTTCCAATCAATTAAAAGTTAAAATGAGAGACGGAAGGTCTCAGTAATGAGCCGGTCTGATCAGAATCACAAATATCACTGGTATGACATTATTAGGAAACTAGTAATGGCTTTTGGTTTAAAAAACCGAAAGATAAGGGGTCTCATCAAGAGCCATCTGATTCATTTTCTGGTGATATTAATGACTGACATTACCATTTGGTCACCATGTTGGGTAATGATCTCTCATTTTATGAAAATTAAGATAAAAAATGAAATTGCAATAGAACATAACTTTTGACTGAAGAATAGGAGGTCTCATCACGAGCCGGCCTAATCATGATCATCAGTGTTGTCTGGAATAACTTCATTTCTGATCACCAGGGTGATGGATTTTGATTTTAAAAACTAAAAGACAAGAGGTCTCATCACGAGCCGGCTTTCTTATTTCAGACAGCTCTCGTGAATGATACTATCACATTGGGATACCATACCCGGATAGTAGTCTTCAGGCAGAATTATTGTTTTAAAAGAAAAGCAAAAGCAAACAAAAGAAAATTATTATGCTATGGAACAGATTCTAGAAAGTTTTCAGAGGAGCAGATTTCTGTACTCTATGCTGATGGTATAGGTTATCCTTACTAAGAAGTACTTGTTTCGACTAAGATATTTGTAGGTTTATCCCTAATCAAATTTCTGTTTCAAAAGATGGAATATTTCTGAGTTATACTTATGGATATGAGTAAATAATGGTTTGATATGGATAAGGAATTTTTGATTGTTTTTAACATGTTTTAAGATTTCGTTTTTATCATTTTGTGTAAGCAGAGAAAACTGGTTCGCCCAGGTTGTCGCCATTTGTTGGCAGCTAGCAACAACCTCTTCATTTCTCCATAAGATGAAGAGTGATCAGCTCTTTCGATGATTCATAATTGAAAAATTATGAAAGAGCACCTTCAGAATCTTTGATTCTGAAGGTACTCTTAATCAAAGAAAGGTAAAATATCATTTGAGAAGTTGGTGAAACACGCTCATGAACTTGGAAATTAACAACTGTCAGTAAGTCTAATAATTTTTTATGAATTTCTTTAATCATTAAAATAAATTTATGAGACTTAAGAAATTTGAAATAGTTTGCCAAGAGAAAATCAATAAAACACACTTTGTGTTGAGTAAGGTATTACTAGCCCTAAGTTCATAAAACTAAAAGTAACTTTCAAAGTTGATATTATATGTAATACCATACTATGACCTTTTGTAAATATTATAGTTATTGAATAAATGATGTTTATATAGGAAAATTTCACCTATGATAGTTTTATCATTTGAATATCCTATTAATCTAATGTTAGATATGTATCGATAGGATGTTTGAAAGGTTTAAACTTAGTCTTGTATATACATAGCATAGATATTAAATCTAGCTATTTCACTAAGCCATGTTAACATTAGATGTATGCGATTTCATCACCTTGCATGCCACCACTTAACATGATTTGAACTGAAGATGACTGAGTGTACAAGAAGCCATTTGTCAATTCGATAAGCGATTATCACTTGGATCAATGAGTTGGCATAAAACGTGGCTTGCACCTCTTGACAGGTCGACAGCTGTGAGCATATGGATACATCGTATTAACAGTGTTAAATGCTGATAGTCATTTCCAATTAACGTCAATGTACCTGTTCATTATTAGCCACTGTTCGTAATCAATATTTGAAATCATGATCTCTCCATTACAATATCTCTGGTGCGCCGATTTGGTGGTTATCACTATTGGTTGTGGTTAAACGTAGCGAAACCTGCATACAGTATGCTATAATGTTAAGATATAGCACTCATAATTGCTTAGAATCCGGCTAAAATGGCAGGTTCAGAGATTGTATCTCCATTATATTTGAAGCATGCGAAGACTATCCATCATGTCATATGTGTGGATACCTATTCCCTCTATGTTCACCTCTCCGTTCATTTCAGTTCGAAGCCAGGAGAGCGTAGAAGAAACTATGTCTCCTTTGAACCGTTTTGAGATTTTTGGGTCTGAACTTATAGAAGATGACCAGGAGGTTGCCATGAAATTTGAGAAAATGGGGTGGGGGCATTTCTTTAGGAGTTTCGATGGCCACCATGTAGAGATTACTAAACTATTCGCCATGAATTTTAACGATGACAAGGTGCAAATTGGGGGTTTTGAGTTTATTATCAATGAAGATAAGATTGCAGAAGCCGCTAAGCTCCCACAGGTTGGAGAATGTTGGTTTAAGGGCAGCATGGTCAATAAGAAGAAATGCTTGGCTCTGTTAATGCCATTGCCGGATGATACGAAGCTAAAGATAGGCGTCCCTGTGAAATTTCTGAAGCCCGAATGGAGAGTTTATTACAAAATCTTAGTAAGGTACGTGTCCTGTTGCAGATGATACTTCCATTTGCACTTATACTATTTATGATTGTTGTTAGCATTACGGCGTTACAAGCTTAATTTGCCTTTCTATCTATGGCAAAGTCTAAAGAAAATGTCACAAACTGTTAGAAATTTTAGTAACCCCGATAGGAGTCTTTTCCACCATGGGTTGATAAAAATCATATTGCAATTTCAATTATCTGCAAATAGAAAGTCTTGGGATAGTTTCTTAGTCGACTGTCAGTTGGGGCCAACACGGCGTTGGCCAAATCCATCCCCACGAATTCGTAAGAAACAAAAAGCCATAAATTCTGGGGTTAATAGAACTTCTGAAACTATATCAGAGGTAAAAGGATTTGAGGAAGTTAACATACCCATAAATGATGGGATCAGTAAGAATGATGACAGGGATTCAGTTCCTTGCAAATCTAAAGCAGTCTTGGATCAACCCTTATCTGGTAAAAGTGATAGCACCCCTGCAAAAATAGAAGAAGGATTAACCAAAGGTAAAACTGATAATAATGTTGAATGTAAAAATTCATTTGAAACAAATAAACCTGATGAATATAACAGAGAATCTATGCATAGATTAGATCATCTTGCTCATGTTTGTTGTGATAAGGAAGGACTTGGTTTTGAAAACCTATCATTTTCAAGAAGGGTTACGAGGAGCATGTACAGTACCCATACGATTTCCGGTCATAAGGTTGATCAACAGGCTTCTAAGCCTGCAGTCATTAATATTGAAGATGATACCCTGTCATCTATCCTAGATACAATTAATGTAAATAATCCTACCTTCGGACAGGGTAATGATGTACAATCGGACAAGGCCGAGGTTACTCAACCAAGTGTAGACACAGGTATTGCAGACCTTGAACCATCATCTAGTCTACATTGTGACAATCCTCATTCTCCTCAGAGGGCCAATGAAGATGAGACTCTACAGCGTGCACAATATAATGCATTCCAGGATAAAATTACTGAGTTCAAGGGTAAACTGAAGCACTGTCTATCTAGTACTGCGTTACTAGAAGAGGAAAATAGAATCTTTATAAGAGAATTGCTGCAGTGGATTGATAGATGGAAAGAGATGAGTGATAAGAAGAACCAATACAAAAAATCAAAGAAGTTAATCTTAGGAACAAACCAGCTATTGCTTAAATGAATTGAAAAGCAAAACATTAAAATCATCAGGTTAAAGGCTAAACTAGCAGAAGCTCGAAGAGTGGTCGCTCTTCAGAATCAAACTTGATGATTTTTCTCATTTCTTATGTCGCTGCAAAACAGGTAATGATCATTTTGGTTTCGCATGCCTATAAAATCGGAGATTTAACAGGCATGCATTTAAAATTTTAAGTTGATTTCATTACCTATGTGTTAATCGATTTTGATAGGATGCTTCGTTTGAATTCAATGCAGGTGGTTTTGTCATCATTCCTCTACAGAATCTCAAGACTTGGTTAATACATTGGCATGAAGATGTGGCTGTTTGTTATGAGCTGGAGTTTCATTATGGACAAGAATCTTCTAAAGTGCCTCGACTCAGGCTAGTCGTTTTCTGTTTTATAGTGATAGGTGTCATATAAGAGATGAAATGCTCTTTTTAGTTAGATGAGCCCTATAATGTTGCATGCAACATTAATAGGGAAACTGAATCATAGTGTTATATAAGGTAGAGATTTTCATGAACAAAGGATGGAGTGTTGGAAGAAAACTTACTGGAATTATACTTTGTTGCTGGTGTTTTGTTTATCTCTGGAGTTGAACCTTTGGATGTGAATACCACTAGACGTCCACAGACTGATATCATTTCTGGTATTTTTGTTTTGGATTATTATATATATATTTCAGCATATTATCTTCTATCTTTATATTAACTCATTGTGCTTTGATATACTGATGTTTAATTACATTTCTCACTTTATCAGCTCAAGATAGTGTTTTGAATGAACATCTCATTATGATTATGTTTATTAGTATTTTTACTGTAAACTTGAGTTATAATGATATACTTTTCTGTCTGTTTAAAATTTCATTTGTATGTTGACAATGATTTTTAAATAGATATTATCTTAAATTCAAATAGTTGTCTTGATAATTAATTATTAATCAATTTCAGAAAGTTAAAATTAATTGTTTATTTGCAGTTATTTTTCAGTTTCTGTTGTTATTTAATAGGGTGACTTATTATTCATGATTTAAATGTGTTTATTTGAATTATGATTTAGTCTTTCTGTTCATCTTTACTGATTAATAGTTAATATACTCTTTGAATATGCTCTCAGCTGAGATAGGACATTTAGAATAGTTTAAGTTAAATTTTATTTTATTTTTTCTTTAGTAGTTGAATTAACAACTGTCAATTCGATTTTTATACTTTGTATAAGTTTTATATTCAGAAAACTTCCCAAAATCAAAGTCTTTCCTTAAGAAAGCCACCATAGGACAGTTTAGATAGTTTAATTTAATCATTTAGATAAAAATAACATTAGAATAGGTTAGATTTTGTTGGTTTTAAGTTCTCCTTAAGAGACAAACTAGCTGCTAGCAGGACCATAACCTGCGAGGTTTTGTTAATTCAAACACACCGGACGCTGGTTTAAGCTGATTGTGTGGAAAAAACCTCCTTATTGGCCTAGATTCAGAAAATCAGGCCAACAGAACCTTACGAAAAGGAGCTTGAGGAAAGGAGCTTGTGGAAAGAAGCTTGCGGAAGGGATCTTTTGGAAAGGAGCTTGCAAAAAGTTGAGATACAATTTGAGGAAATGTTACATTTCTGCATCCCGCAATCTGCATCTTATTTCAGATCAATGGTCAGGAAAATGCCTGACGAAGATCAACGATGGGGAGTTGTTGATGAGGAAGCCGTGGTATGGAAATACGATTTCGAGGAGGAAATCTATGCGCTAGATTGACGGTCTGGAGTGACTTAGAAATTAGATCAACGGTCAGGAAAATGCACGATGAAGATCAATAGTGGGGAATCATTAATGAGGAAAGCTTGGTGAAGAAAAATGATTTCGAGAGGGGAATCTATGTGCTAGATGGACGGACCAGAGAGACTCAAAATATTAGATCAATGGCCTGGAGTTATTATGGAGAAGGATATTGCGGAAGCACCAGAAAACGTTAAGTTGAGTTGTGGAAATGAATTCCGAGGTGCGCCCATAAATGGTAAAGAAGAATTTCCAACATGAAACTCATAGATGGAAGGTGAAGCCCATGTTTTGTGAGAGAAACATGTACATAAGATCCTGCGATGAGGATATCCCACAAAGAGCTCACAAAGGAGGAAAAGAAGCCCACTGGTGTGAGAAAAAGAGAAGCCTGAAGGTCTGAAGATAAAGTATTCCCACTGATAGAGGAGAGAAGTCCACAGGCATTGGTTTGGTGGATCCTACGATCAGAGAAGAAGGGAGCTCGCAGATCAAAAGTGATCAAGAATTTTTTAATTAATTATTTAATTAAAAATCGTTAATCACAAATTGTTGAAAAGGTGTGACTGTCAGATTTGAAAGGGTATGTTTCCAGAATAAAGAGATACAACCGTAGGAAACATGAAGGTACTTATACAGTGAGGTATGAATGAGAGAAGGGTCTGGGTTTTCCACATCAGAAGATTACAAACAGAGACTAGTGGGTGTGACAGAGAATGGAGGGAAAATAAATCTAAAATATTACAGAAAACATATTAGGGTGGCAGGGTGGCGCTAGGGCAGGCAACATGCCTGCAGGGGGTTGTTTCCTCCTTCTAGCAGAAGCTGGTAAATAGGGTGTAGGAGCATCTTGTCAGTCATAGCTGACAAAACAGGGTGTCACAGCATCCTTTCAGTAGCAGTTGATAAACCAGGGGATCGTAGCCTCCTTCCAGTGGTAGATGGTAAATAGGGTGTCGTAGCATCCTTTTAGTAGCAACTGATAAACCAGGGGGTCGTAGCCTCCTTCCAGTGGTAGCTGGTATATAGGGTGTCGTAGTATCCTTTCAGTAGTAGTTGATAAATCAAGGGGTCATAGCCTCCTTCCAGTATTTGTTGGGAAATATGGTGTAATACCATCCTTGTCTGTAGCAGTAGGAAAAACTATTTGTAAATAACAATTTTGTAGTAATAGGACGTATTGGTGGTTTACCCTATTGGGCTTCCATGTTAAAATTGTGTTCTGTTTATTCTTGTTCTAATGTGTTTTTAATGATAGAATTAAAAAGTGGTTTAATTAGTAAAAAGATAAAAAAAAATACGGATTCACCCCCCCTCTCAGTATTGACCAGTAAACCGACAATCTCCACTGTCCACGCGTAAAGGGTGTCTTACATTTCGCAAATCTTGAAGTTGATTCACTCCGTGCATGTTCAACCAGCAGAAACACTACCAGTTGTGGATCTTTCCCCGACTCAATCTATGCCGTCAAAACTTACCTCTATTTAACCCATTTTGTGGATTAAGGAACTAGAATCTTCACAATCGCTTTGGTTTAGCGGAATTAACCCTCCTTGTTGATCTAACCTTGGTCGATCTTGACCTTTCAAAGATGCAGTTATTTTAACCTGTTACACAAAAATACAAAAGTGACTTGGGTCATGCATGTCATATTTGTGAAACTCACTATATCTATTGATCTAGCTCGCCTCTAGATCACCACCATTAAAATACTATCTCCTTTCATGTGGTTTTGGTCAGTCTGCATATACTCTTTTTTACGTGATTTAGGACCTAATTTTCCCTTCTTCAATATTTTCAAGGCTTAAAAGATCAAGTTTTTTTTTATCGTCCTGCAACCTATGATTTAGAGACAGCCTAAGGGGAAGTTTATTGAAATTTACAGTATTCCCTAAGGTCGATCGCTACAAATTTTGGCATACCTTATCCCTCCAATCATTTAGCGCGGAACAAAAATAGTGCTAACAGAAGCAACAGCTTGTATAGAATAAAACCAGTTGCGACCTATGAGAAGATTGTAATCTAAAGGAGCGTCAACAAATTCAACATGAATGGAAACTCATTTGCCCCCCAGTTCCACCTAGAGAGAGGGCAGTAATCCATAAGGTTGAAAGCCATGACCATCAAAGGCCTTTAATGTCGTGGGTGAAAGATTAATTTCAAGAGAACCGATAGCTCTCCAACAAGATAAATACATGAACGAGGTTTACGCTCCCTCCTCTAATACAATACGATGGATTGTCTTTCCAATAGTTTTTGTGGACAACTTGAAGATGGGAAATCCTAGTTTTAAAATGACCTAACTTGAAAGCGATAATGTTGTTCTTTTTAGGATCCAATGCTCCAAGGACTTATAGTAAATTATTTCGCTATGTAGGACATGTTTGGGGTACCTCGAGACTCGACATAGCGCATGACACTTGAGCCAGATGTTCCACTATATTATAGTACTGGGAAGCACATGTGTTAGGATTAAGTATGGACTTTTGAAGTGTACTCTTAGTGGGCGAAGAATTGCATCAGGAAGAGGTTTTTCAATATGAAGACCATTAGGTGGAGGAGGAGTGGATGTTGAACGTTTTTCAGGTGGAACATTATCAGTTTTCTTTTCTGGAGAAGGGTCATAGCTTTTTGAGATCGAGTAGTAAGGTTAATCGATTCACTTGAAATCATTTTGACTTCATCTATGGAAGATGAAGAAGGCCCTTGCAAGGATTTATGATCAATCAATTGCTATTGGGAAGGGAAAGGGTTTGTAATTACTACCGGGGTGGGTAAATTTTTCAAAATTTTGCTTAATTCCTCTCGACGAGGACACTCTTTAGTGAAGTGCTCACCTCCACATATCAGGCAAGGAAACTTTTCCTTTCTGTTATTCTTGGAATCAACCATAAGGGTTTTTTGTTTTGTTACCTTCCTATTGGTTATCGGATTTCTTGGATTTGTTTTCACCTTTTTTCTTTCCTCTTGAAGATTCTGTGGATTGGACCGCATTTACTTTGGTGGAAACAACAGGAGGGGATACATTTTTTGGTGGTGGAACAAGTTGACTAGCTGGTGCGGTCGATTAATTTTACTTTTTCGTGGATTTTGTCGATGATTGTGTTTGAACTGAACCAAGAATGCCATTTGCAGGTGGCTCTATTGCAGGTCTTGAAGGGTTCGATGTGGGGCGAGGAGCGTGGGTAATCAAGTCATACAACGTGCCTAAATGGGAATAAACCAAGTATATTTACTGAACACATCTAATGGCCTACTACTCAGTAACAGCACCTCCCATGGAAACATCCCTAGAAATGGGGGGAAGTAAAGATTTCGTAAACCAATCGGCAAGTAACTGGTCAAGAATGGGAGCCTTAATCAACCTACGTCTTTGTCTCCATTCATGTATATGATCAGAGATATGGGTAGAAGTAGTCAGGTGAAGCGAGGTTAATAGGTCCATACCTGTCTCGTATCGGATTGGTAATTGGAAATGTGTCAAAAATTCCATTTCCAAGGTGTTAAAGTCCCAAAAGGAATGTTGATGTAGCTCAATATACCACTTCACAGCTATTCTGGTGAGAGTTCTCTAAAACAAACATAAACGGATTTAACCATCCATTAGATAATTAGATGAGCACCACAGCAAAATATTCATCGCATGGTTTTGGGGGTCCTCACCAGGTTTATTGTCGAATTTAGGTATGTCTAAGGGTAACTCAGCCAGGATGGTTAGCCATGAGGGATCATGATGTATCGGATCATTGATCAATCTCGACAAATCTGGTAGATCTAAGGTAGCCATAAATGGTAACTGTTGATTAGGTTGGGGGTACTGGTAATACTGATATGGAATATGTGGACCAGTAGGAACATAAGAAGATTGATAAATGGGCATAGATAATGCCCCCATGACCGGTTGGTTAGGTGGTTTATTTCCAAAATATCCACTAGAAGGTCCGCTAGGTGGCGAGCCACCCGAGGGAGTGTTGGCAAGGGGTTTTGGACAAGTCAGTTGCGTAGCATCACGGATGCTGCGCAAGCTTAGAATACACCGCGCAAGTGAAAGATGGCGCACAAGGTGGAAAATATACTACTTTTGAATATTTTGTGTCACTTTTTGTACTTTTGACCATATTTTGTGGATATTGGTCATTAGTTGGTACAATCAGTTAGGAGTTAGTTAGAAGTGGACCATGAATGTAAAAGCGCAAGCCTATAAATAGAAGAAGAATTGTGAATGTAAGAATCATCATATTGATTGTGATTCATGTTCATCATAGGGAATCCTAGACTGAATATTGAATTGCTATCTATTTTGGATCTGTGATTTATTGCGCAAAAGTAATATGAAAAGACGAGGGTTGATCTGAAATATTGTTATCTTTTGTCTCTTTTTGTATTTTATTTATGTTTCTGTAATCCAATGGTGAGTATGTACAGCATGGATCTATGATGTAATGTTTACTGCTTATGAATGATGTTATCTTCTTAGATCTGTTTGTGTGAGAGTATGGTTATTTTGGTTATATGATGTGGTTACTTATTCTATGAATGAATGATGTGATCTGTTGAAAAGTGATGACGAATGGTTCTATGAATTATTCACAACTGGTCATATCTGATAAATAAGTTAATGAATTGTCGATGCCCATAGTCCTCTTCTATTTTGCAGAAACTTGGTTCTGTCGGCCCTCCCTCGAACATCTTGGGTGAGACTTCATCTGCTCCACGGGTGTTTCCAGACAGGGTAAAACCTGTCTAGTTCAATGCTCAGGGAGATCATGCCAAGTTGAGTGTTGACAAACTGGGAACCCCTGTCGACTGGGTTTTGTTGGTTGGGTCTGTTCCAATAGGTAGGTTAGCCTCCAGGGGGTGGGCCTCTAGGGGGTGGGCCTCCAGGGGGTGGTCCTCTAAGTGGTGTTACCCTAGGCAGTGGTCCTCTAGGTGGTGTTCCTCTAGGTGGTGCTCCCCCAAATGGTGGGCCTCCAGGTGGTCCTCCAGAAGGTGTACCTCCGAGTGGACCTCCAAAACCTCCAACAGTATTTAAAAAGGGTCCTCTACATGTTGATTCCCCTGCTCATAAAATTTTTCTGATGTGTCTATTGAACCTGATCCATTGATCCAAGTAATATGTTTACCCTCCAGGGAACACATCTCAATCATGTGTTTGGACATCCAATCAATGGATGAACAAACTCTCATGCTGATTGATATAGGTGGGAATAATTCAGATACTACTGGTGCACTTGTCAAACCAAATGGATTGACCATCAATCCATCAACTAGAAGAGTGGAAGTCTCATGCTCCTCCTGTGGCACCAACAGAAAAAATCCTTTCACCCAATTTTCATCCCCACATGATGTGGCCGAAATAGAAGTGTGGGGTGAAGAACTGTGAACCAACTCTCTGCAATACTCATCCATCAAGTTAATGGATTCACAAATTCCTCCATTGGTTGGCTCAATGAAAGTTTGATCATGTGCCTCCTTCAAAACTGTGAAACATTATTCTAAGGGAAATTCATTATCTCTCTGGCGATGAACAAGTGCTTGGTCTTCATTTTTCTTGACCTCAAACTCCTCAAGCACAAGAAAATCAAAATGCACCTCATGTGCATATGTATGGGAGGTATCTAATGACTGCAAAATAAGTCTTTGTTTCTGCTCACCTGTTAGGACAATGCCAATTATAACAAAAAAAATTATTGCAGAAACAAAAGAACCCTTTACCTCCCAAAGTATTCATTTCAATAATGTCTCATCCACCCAATTAATTGATGAATAAGGACTTTTATTTGTTGATCCATATGGAATGTGATTAGAGACTTACTATACAGAAGAATCTACCACCCATAAGGGTAGTTCATGAGGTTTCCCCTTCAAGGTAATCATGTCAAACAAGCCTCTATAGATGCAGGAAAAACTTGCGCACCCTTGGAACTCCATCTCGGTGATGTTATTGTCTATCCAATCCATGGACAAATAAGTACCTTTAATTGCAGATCTGAATGGTATGTCTTCTTGAATATATTGCTGCAACAAGTCAAATGTTTGGCCAATATCCTCTATGGCATATCCTTTCAGCAACAGTTGCAAATCAGAACTTTCTTCATGTTCATACTCCACATGAAGTTCCTCCATCATTCCCGATGCATCTCCTTCCATGGAAGATGAAAGGTGTGGTACATACAACACATTTTGAAGTTGATATAATTGCAAGTTTGACTCTTAAATATCCTTTTGGGTTCTCTCAAAAGAGACATATGCAGCCTCTAATTCATTACCAAGCCTTTATGCTTCATCTTCCTCTCTTCTGAGTGCATGATGATATATTTTGGTTACCTGAAGAAGATGATTCTTATCTGAGAGAAAATTCATGTAGCTTTCCTTCATATTTTCTAAGGCTTGTTTGAGAGTTTCAAAATATCCCAAGAAACCTTCCGCTTCCAATCCTTATTTTGAAGCTCTCCAACAACATCTTGACACCAAGGCTTTGGCATCAACAAAAAATTCCTTTGCTTCTATGATCTTCTCGTCACCCTCCTTTAGTGTTCCACCCAAATGGTGTGGTTCACCAAGAATATTATTCACAAAAATATATTCTTCTTTAAGGTCCATTAAAAGATCCAAATTTGATATATATGATTCATTCTCTCCCAAATCCTCATGTGGTTGAGAAGAGTATAACATTTTGGACTCGTCATCATTTTATTTAGCTACTACAAAATTTTCATTCTCATGGATATTTGGTCTTGTAGAAACTTCTTTAAGTGAAATCTATATCTCAGCAACATAGATAGGTGGACATCTATCGGTAGATACCCCACTGTAACTTGAGCACCCATCAGTAGTTACTCTTTCATCCATGTCCAAAGTGTTACTTGTTTCTCTGGATTGTTCTTCTACATCATTGGTGGTAGGGTCAAGTGAATGAACACCTTACTCTTTTGTTGCACAATCCTCACCAATAAGGATTTCGATTATGTTGTTCGATGAATGCAATGATGAAATCATCATTTGTGAATCCCAAAATGATGATTGCAGATCTGATCTATTCCCTTCTTTTGGATCTGATCTAGAATTTGTCTTGCCACCATTGATAAAATCATCCTCCTTGCTTTCTTGAAGCCCAAATGTCACAACGGTATGTTGGTTGACCCAACAAAAATTGTGATTATTCTCGACCTACCACCACCTACATCAGTCATGTAACTTAGATCCATGCTAGGACATACAGGCTACTACCGAAAGTTCATCAGAGGATATGCAGTGATCACTGCACCTATGGAGAAACTATTGAAGAAAGACGCAAAGTTTCAATGGACAACAGAGTGCCAGGAAAGCTTGGATAAATTGAAGATTGCAATGACCACTGTACCAATACTTGTATTCTCATACTGGAAGAAGGAGTTCCATGTTCATGTCGACGCGTCATCTATCGTGCTTGGCATAGTCCTGACACAACCAGGAGAAGGTGCGCTTGACCACCCTATTGCTTTAGCATGTAGGAAACTGTCAACAGTAGAAAAGAACTACACGATGACAGAAAGAGAAGGGCTTGCTATGGTCTATGTGCTGTAGAAATTCCGACACTATTTGTTGGGAGGACATTTTCAAATGTACACCGATCACTCAGCACTGAAATACCTAGTCAACAAGCCAGTGTTGGCGGGGGGGGGGAGATCTGTATATGGCTTCTCCTATTTCAAGAGTTTGATTTTGAGGTCATTATTAAACATGGTCAACTAAATGTTGGACCAAACCACCTATCAAGGATAAAGAGTGGTGAAGAACCAACGAGCCTCGAAGATAAATTTCCCGACGCGCAATTGTTTGCGATCCACATGATGGAAGATTAGAACCATGATTTTAATGCCATCATTCATTTTCGGAGCATAGGATATGCACCAGAAGGAATGTAAACTAATAAAAAAAAACACTTGGTTGTCAAATCTGTTGATGATACATTGATTGTTGGGCATCTATATAAGCTCGGCGCGGACGAAGTACTGCGTTGTTGTGTCTGTGACTATGAACGACCATGGGTTATGAGTGAAGCACATGTTGGTGTCGCAGGAGGACACTATGCAGGAAAATCAACTGTGCAAAAAATCCTACAAGCAGGATTATGGTGGCCAACCATACACATGGATGCTAAGATTTTCTATTGGCATTGAGATATCTGCCAGAGAACAGGAAAACCGTCGCGCCGCGATGAAATGCCACTAGTGCCACAAATATCCCTCCAGGAATTTGATTAATGGGCCTTTTATTTTGTTGGACCTATCAGCCCACCAGGAAAGAGGACTGGCGCATGCTATATTATCACCACGACATACTATTTAACCAGATGGGCTGAAGTCGCGCCTATTAAATATTGCACCGCTGCGACTGCGACAAACTTTTTGTTTGAAAACGTAGTGACTAGATTTGGTTGTCCAAATATTATCCTAAGTGATCAAGATACGCATTTTTTTAATAAAGCGATTGCTAAGCTTACTGCAGAATTCCAGATCCAGCATAAGAAGACAACACCCTATCATCCTCAGGAGAATGGAACGGTCGAAGCTTTCAAAAATATTTTGGAGAATGCATTGACCAAGGTATGCAATGTGCACCGAGATGATTGGGATCAAAAAGTTTCAACTGTAATATGGGCATATCGCACAACTTGCAAGCAAATGACAGACCATACCCCATTCAGGTTGGTATATGGACAAGAAGTTGTTGTGCCAATGGAATACATTGTGCCAAGCCTACGGATTGCTGCGTTGACAGAGATGACTGATGGAGATGTCATTGAGAAAAGGCTATCGCAGCTCGTTCAGATGGAAGAGGAACACTTTGTCGCAGAAAATCATCACACTATGGAGAAGCAAATATAGAAAGCATGGCATGATCGCCATATCTGGGTTAAGACATTTAAAGTCAAAGGACTTGTATTGCTGTATGATAGCAATTTTTTCAAACACCCGGGTAAGATAAAGACACATTGGCTTGGACCATATGTGATTGCACACATCACTAATGTGGGCACAGTAAAGTCACAAAAGCTCGATGGAACATATGTCACTGGAATGGTGAATGGCAGTCGCCGGAATCCATACTACAATGGTTGCGACATGCCTGGCTAGGACCGCATCGTGCGGATATAATAATAATAAAAAAGAGGCAAAAATTGTATGGAAAGGTGGAAATTACAAGATGTCTACAATCATGTATTTAATATAGGATATCTATTAGAGATTGAGGTGGCTACGACAACTAAGAGCCATAAATTCAAAGCAGTACGAGGAGAATGATGATGTGATTTTTGGTCCCGTCAGCCATCCTTGGCATAACTGCCATAACTGTGCTGACAGGTACAGTTCAACACCTGAGTAATTAGAGTTAATGTAGAAATTCTGACCAGCAATAGATTAATTTCACTCACAACAAATTACAATTGATCATGCAAAATTGTCAACAATGGAGACTGAAAATGGAGCTGTAACACAAAATTATATTAACTCAGTGTACAATAGCCAACCCTGTAAAAACATAGGTTGCTGAATATATAGAATACATCAATAGGTTGAATGCATAAGGAGACATCCAAAACTAGCATAAAGCAGGCTTACCCAAAATAGGAAAATCCCCCATAGGTGTAAAAAGCTGATCCCAAATTTGTCATGAGGCTCACGAATTGGAAAGGGCGCATGGGAAAGCTAATGAGTGGTGGAATGGCAGCTCATACATGCTTTTTCATGGAGGAAAGAGTGGAGGATGAAAGGGAAAGAAAACAAGTTCACCTCACCTAGTCTTGCTTTCCTATGTGCCTTAAAACACTGAAAAAGCAGTCAATAAAGCAGAAAAAGAAGAAGGGTGCCTAGGAGGCCAGGAATAAAGTAGATTTGATTCCTAAGGCTTTCCCAAGTGCTACATGAGTCAAATATGGCAAGTTTTACCTCTATGGATAGGCAATTAGCAACTTGCACATGGTGGGACTCATGAACTAGGCAAATAAGACAAAAATAAATGAATTAATGTCTAAGTGGGTAATAATATGGGTTTGATTATTCTAATAGTTAATACAGGCATGTGTCGGCCGAGAAGCCCATGTGATCGATTAGACATCGACCATCGGCTGCATGACGACTGAAGGACGTAAAGGTGCATATAAATACCATGCTTCCCCATCAAGCAATATTTTATGCACACAGAAAGAGAGAGAGTCAAGAGAACCAGAGTCGATCAATCACGGAGACAAAAGTCTATCACTCAGTTATCTAACACCCATGGTCATTGAGATCCCCAGTGATAGCAAACTATTAAATGCAATCGTTTTTTCAATTTGCCCAATTGTCGAAGAAGAATTAGAATCACCAGAGGTGCAGCAGCCAAAAACTCACTCGATGACACAAACCAAGAAACCTTATGTCCTCCTGAACACACCTAGACCACCACCTGCTCCTCGACTTATAGGTGCCCCTGTTAATATTCCAACCCCTAGGTCGCACCCTTTTCCAAACCTAGTTCAAAGACCACCGACTACGCAGAAAAGGGTTTCCTAATGGCCCCATTGAATATGCCAATGTGTGGTTTGCCGCGCAGCTCCTCTCTTGTGTTAAATTTTCATATGCTTAGCTAAGACATCAGTATTTCATTTCATTTTTCATAACAAAAGCATATAAATAGGATCATTGAAAGATAGACAAGCACAACCATACAAAAGGAACACAAAGATTTATCCTGGGAAAACCCTAAAGGGAAAAACCCAGCAAAAGCTTCCTCAATATAGATGCCCCAAAAAGATAAAAGATTAAACTAGCAAGGAGATCAAAGCCTGATCCTCCTCCATCTCCAGCTACTTCTCTTCTCCACTAATGTGCTACACAAGTGAGAGTGTGTGTCATAAATGACGAGCACTACACCTCTATTTATATTCATCCGTTCACTTAAGTTAACTCATCTTTCATGTAGGCTCGAGTTAATCATGTAGGCTCGAGTTACACATGTAGGCTCAAGTAACCACACTGGGGTGCTAATGACCCACCTTTACAATTAGAGGGGACTGCCTCATGACTCTTATTAGTTCTTCCAATTAGGAGCATCAGGGTACAAAGTAATACAAGTGGTTCTCCCGGTAGGACCATCGGGGACCACAAAGAAATAAATATAGAATATTCTTCGAAGTTACAATATTTCAACACTCCCCCTTAATGAGAAGGGTATTCTATAACAACATCATCAGGGTGATACATCTATAAATCATTGGAAGCTTTTCAACATCATGTAGTCTTCATCTTCAATATTTAGTCTTCAGCATCATCAGTACTTTGACTGCTTCGATCAGCAACATCTTCTTCAGCACTTTGACCTTTCGATTAGCAACATCATCTTCAACACTTTAACCTTTCGATCAGCAACAACATCATCATCATACTCTGATCTTTCGATCAGAAACATCATCATCAAAACATCAACATCATCATCATCAAAATATCATCATCATCACATTCTGATCTTTCAATCAGAATCATCATTATCATCAGCCTCTGATCTTTTGATCAGAAACATCATCAACCGAACATCATCATACTCTAACATCAACTCATCATCATATTCTGATCTTTCGATCAGTACGTCATCATCATCATACTTTGATAATATGGCATCATCATCATCAGGATCTCATCATCATCACATTCTGATCTTTCGATCAGAAACATCATCATCATCATCGCATTCTGATCTTTTGATCAGAAAACATCATCATTAGCAGCAACATCATAATCATAAGCAACTTCTGATCTTCCGATCAGAAAACATCATCATCATCATATTCTGATCTTTCGATCAGAGAACATCATCATCAGCAACTTCTGATCTTTCGATCAGAGAAACATCATCATCATCATATTCTGATCTTTCGATCAGAGAACATCATCATCGTCAGCAACAGCATCATCATCATATTCTAATCTTTCAATCAGAGAACATCATCATCAGCAGCAACTTTTGATCTTTCGATTAGATAAACATCATCATCATCATATTCTGATCTTTTGATCATAGAACATCATCATCATCAGCAACAGCATCATCATCATATTCTGATCTTTCAATTAGTACGACATCATCATCATAAAAACATCAACATCATCAAAACATTAACATGATCCTTCCTTTCAAAATTATGGGATTTAGGTCTTTATGGAGTTACCAATGATCCTTCCTTTCAGAATTACAGGATTTAGGTCTTTACGGAATTACTAACGATCCTTCCTTTCGGAATTACGGGATTTAGGTATTTACGGAGTTACTAACGATCCTTCCTTTCGAAATTACGAGATCAACACATTTGTGGAACTCAGACAATCTTTCCTATTGGAATTACGGGATCAACACATCTGTGGAACTCAGACAATCCTTCTTATTGGAATTACGGGATCAATTCAATGATCCTTCCTTTCAGAATTACGGGATTTAGGTCTTTACGGAGTTACTAATGATCCTTCCTTTCGAAATTACGGGATCAACACAGATGTGGAACTCAAACAATCCTTCCTATTGGAATTACGGGATCAATTCAATGATCCTTCCTTTCAGAATTATAGGATTTAGGTCTTTACGGAGTTACTAACGATCCTTCCTTTTGGAATTACAGGATCAACACACGTTCTTGAGTACCGAAGTCACCGGATCCGTTCTGAACCGAAGTTCAAGGATGATACAATCCTACCACATTCACGGGGACCGAGATCTCCGGATACATTTTGAACCAAGGTTCAGGGATGATACAATCCACCACTTTCACGGGGGCCGAGACCTCCGGATACATTTTGAATCGAGGTTCAAGGATGATGTAATCCACCACTTTCACGGGGGATAAGACCTCCGGATACATTTTGAACTGAAGTTCAGGGATGATGTAATCCTACCACTTTCACGGGGGCCGAGACCTCCAGATACATTTTGAACCGAGGTTCAGGGATGATGCAATCCATCACTTTCACGAGGGCCGAGACATACGGATACATTTTGAACCGAAGTTTAGGGATGATGCAATCTCACCACATTCACGAAGACTGAAGTCACCGGATCTATTTTGGATAGATGTCCCAGGATGATACAATCCCTCTTCATTCTTGAGGACCGAGGTCAACGGATCACTTTTGGACAGATGTCCCGGGATGATACAATCCCTCTTCATTCTCAAGGATCGAGGTCTCCGGATCACTTTAGGGCAACTGCCCAGGGATGATACAATCCCACTGCAACATCACTACTCCCCCTTTCGAGGAAGGTCTTTTCGAACAACACCAAGCTTGTCTTGAAAGTGTTCGAACTTTACCCGAGACAGAGGCTTCATCAGTACATCATCATTCAAACCATCATCATCTACATCTTCAGTATAGAAATACAGAATCATCATCATCTGCATCTACAGTATGTAAATACTGAAACATCATCTATATCTTTAGTATGGGAATACTGAAACATAATCATCTACATCTTATCTCGTATGTAGAAATACCGAATTTTTATGTGTTACAATCGGAACACAGGGTTCTCTGTCATCACAAATCTGGTTATCACATAGAATCATTTTAGTATCCATCTTCAGGTCAAAGAGACTTGATATCAGCTTCCGAAGCCGTATGACTTCACAACTTAGCAGAGCAATCTGCTATGTATTTTGCTTCATCCGTGCTACAAGAAACACTGGACTGTTTCCTGCTAAACCATGAACTCATAGCAGACCCCAAACAAAAGCATCTACCTAATGTGCTTTTCTTGTCTGAGATACTTCCAGCCCAATCTGCATCTATGTAGCCATACAATCTATACTCATGGCTACCATCATAGTATAGACAGAATTCTATAGTCCCTTTCAGATATCTCTTCACATGTTTTGCGGTTACTAGGTGAACCTGTCTTGGTTGAACAAGATATTGACTTAAGGTGTTCACAGAAAAAAAAATGTCTAGTCTGGAATTTGTTCAGTACATTAATGACCCAATGATATGTCTGTAATGAGTCACATCCACTAACTCTGATGAGTCATCAGCTAACAGCTTCATGTTGGATTCCATGGGTGTGGCCATGGATTTGCATTCCAACACGTTGAATCTCTTCAATATCTCTACTGCATACTTTCCTTGGTTGAGAAATATTTCTTCTGAACTTTGTCATATTGCCAGACCCAGGAAATAGTGCATTAACCCATGGTCTTTCATCTCAAATTCTTCTGCTAGTTTCTTCTTGCTTTCCATGATCTATTTCTCCTTCCCTGTCAAGACTAAGGCATCCACCTATAATAACAGGATGACAGGTTCATCTTCTAAACCCTTGAGATAAAGGTTAGGATCAGCTTTACTATTGGTAAATCCCATAACTGATAGGAAACTGTCTATCCTTCCATACCAAGCTCTGGGAGCTTGCTTCGTTCCATAGAGGGCCTTCTTCAACTTACATATATGAGTCCATCTGTCTTCAACTTCAAATCCTTTCGATTTAAAACTCTTCCCCAATCATACCATTAAGGAAGGATTGTCTTCACTTCATCATGGAAGCAACTACCATCATAGTTCTGAAGGAAGTGTACCTTGCTTCCTGGAGCAAGTGTCTCTTCAAAATTAATTCCCTCTTTCTTATAGAAACCTCTAGCCACAAGTCTTTCCTTACTTCTATCAGTGACATATTTTATCTTACAAATCCATTTGTAAGATACCACATTCTTGCTTTCTAGTTTGAGTACTATATCCCAAACATCATTCTAGTATTCTTTTATCATAACATCTTCCATGAGTTCATCTTGTCAGATCATCAACATATCCTATTCTTCTACATTCAACTTTGAAGGTTGGAACCCAAAAGTATCGATCCATCAGGAAGCTATCCATCATATTGTACCGTGTCGAAATTAGATATCTTCTGTAGTCACTCCCCCTGAAGTGGAGTATTATCTTCCTTCTTCATTCTGTACAGGTGGTTCTATGCTTGATATATACTAGTCAGTAGAGTATGTCATGTCATAGTCTATTCTTTCTAAGGAAAATCACGAACCTTGCTTTGTACACTTGTTCTTGTATATCCATATGGAGGAAATCATATCGTATACATCATTCCCCATGATCAACTGTTATTCTTTGATCATAGCTTCTTTCATAGCATTATTTTCTTCATCTTGAGTTATCTCTCATACCCATGGTAGTCTTCATCCTTCGAGGTGGATCTACCGCTCTTTTAAGCTCTTTCTTCCGTCATGGTGTCTCTGACCCTGGGAGCTTCAGATTCATGTTTATTGAATTGTCATCACTTGTTCTTTGGAACAAGTCTCATCCTTCTTTTCTTGTAGGAGGTTGTACAAGACCTTTCCTACAATTCAAATGCACCAGTTGCATGGTTAGAATTATTTCATAAATCATATGCATAATGACAAATTCTTATGCATCATGCAACTGTTTAGCCAATACAACATTCATCCATATCTAACAGAAACTTTCTAGACTAATCCAATATGTCAGCAAAGAGGTTTGATAAGTAGCAATGGAGAGTTGTATAGCACCATGAGCTACTTACCCATCACATGCATATTAGGAGTATACAGTCATTGATGCAAACAATCTATCATGCATAACACATCAACTGAATATAATCAAATGTAAAACAATATCATGAAATGACAATTGAATACTTATCTTTTATTTTTTTCGTGGGTAGACTCCATCTTGATCATCCTACTTTATCATCATTTCTTATCCAAATGATAAGATGGATAAGAGGTTCGTCAAGAATTGAGTTCTTCATATTTCTCATCGCTTGAGGGATCTTCTTTGAATGGTGATAGCTTGATATTCAATTTGCTCCCATCTTTCTTCTTCTCTTCTTATGAGACGAGCTTCTTCTTCTTCCCAAAGTCAACTGAAAGTAATCACTTTCTTTTGGCACACATTCCTCGCATGAATGAATCCCATGATCATGGGAGGCCATTCAAGGTGGCTATCACCACTTCTACATTCTCTGCTTCTTCTTCTACTGCTTCAAGATGTTATGTATTCTGGATATTCACATTCTTCAACTGTTTTCTCAAATCCATCTTATGAATTATGTTCTTATCTTCAAATAGCTTGATCAATAAATCAAACATATTCGGTGTCTTTAGGGAAGAAACTTATGGTGCAAGTTGATCCGTGATTGAATCAACAGTGATCTTCTTGGCCTTGATCAAGTTCTTTTTGTGTAAGGCTTTGAGGCTCATCTCCCTCTAGAACTGGAACCTCTCTACTCATGTAGGTGTCCAATTCATTTTCTTCAGAGAAATCCAATACTTTCATGCTTGGAAGTTTTCAACTTCACCAAGCTTATGATCAAGCTGATGTGATAGATCACTTTGAAATGAGAACCTCAAATGCAAATAGCAAAAGATTAGATCTTACCGATTTGAGGTGTCCGTCCTGCTTCCGGAGCTGGCTGATCTAGGGTTTGTCAGAGAACCCCTAATTTTCAAACTTTGGAATATTTTAGATTTGATTGGATAGAAAGATATATCTCTTCAAATGGAGCTGTCCAATGTACTCCTTTTCTAAAAACAGTGGAGGGAAGCTCCTGGAACAGGAAGCCCTAGTTTTCCAATTTCTTCTACAGAAATGCCTGTCACTGTTTCTATGATATCTCCAAAATTACTGATCCTATGTGTCTGAAATTTTGTACTGAGGTAACCTCGCATGTCCCTGATCCAACACCATAGTTTTTATCAGATTTAGTTCCACAAATTTGAATTTATGATCATTTTCCCAAGGTGACCTGTTACAGGATTGTTCAGAATATTGAAGTTGTACGGCATGCCACATGTCACTGGTTCATCTTCAGGTTCTGAAATTCGGACCATAGAAATTAAAGTCTGTTATCTTTCTAGAACATCTTCAGGAATTCCATTTGGACCTATGTAGCCCAATCTATAGCAATTTTCCCTAGGTGTCCTGTTTAGGGATGAATTCTGGAAGAGGATGGAACCCTAACTTGGAGGGATAATATATCCTAGAATATAGCGAATATGAGGCTGAATTTTGGAAAAAATGTTCATCAAAATTTTATCTTCGGTATTTGCAATTTTCAGCTCTTGAAACTTCGCCAATATTGGGATATAGCAAATATACCAAAACTTAGCATTTTTAGTATTTAGGGTTTTTCTAGCTCCGGGTCAAACTAGGGTTTGACTTTCCCGGAGTTTCACCCAACCAAAAATCTTGATCCAGGTCTCTAAACTTTGATTTTGATGAGGAGATAAATCCTATGCTGGGCTCACTCAAAAAATCGTCTTCTGCAAGAATCCCTAATCTCCCGTACGGCAAACTGAAAATGCTCAAAATTGAATTCCGCTTCGACAGAAAGATGCGCCCTTCAATGGAGAGTCATCCTAGCCTTCTTTTGCTGATCGATTGTGGAGAGAGAACCAAAAAGTAAGAAGCCCTAGATTCTGTAGCTACACAATGTCTTCTTTTCACAGTGGCTCTAATACCATGTTAAATTTTCATATGCTTAGCTAAGACATCAGTATTTCATTTCATTTTTCATAACAAAAGCATATAATCAGGATCACTGAAATATAGACAAGCACAACCATACAAAATGAACACAAAGATTTATCCTGGGAAAACCCTAAAGGGAAAAACCTAGCAAAAGCTTCCTCAATATAGATGCCCCAAAAAGATAAAATATAAAACCAGCAAGGAGATCAAAGCCCGATCCTCCTCCTTCTCCAGCTACTTCTCTTCTCCACTAATGTGCTACACAAGTGAGAGTGTGTGTCATAAATGACGAGCACTACACCTCTACTTATATTCATCCGTTCACTTAAGTTAACTCATCTATCATGTAGGCTCGAGTTAATCATGTAGGCTCGAGTTACACATGTAGGCTCAAGTAACCACACTGGGGTGCTAATGACCCACCTTTACAATTAGAGGGGACTGCCTCATGACTCTTATTAGTTCTTCCGATTAGGAGCATCGGGGTACAAAGTAATACAAGTGGTTATCCTGGTAGGACCATCAAGGACCACAAAGAAATACATATAGAATATTCTTCGAAGTTACAATATTTCAACATCTTGTAAGTTGTTACACAAGATGAGGCCCAACTAGTGCACTGCAGGAACAATCGAGCTCGCAGAACTGTGTGCATTGAGCCGAATTTTCAATTGGTTGTGATATTTGTTGAATGAGTTGATAGATGGCACCATGTAGACCCAGGAAGAGCCCTCCTGCAAATTTCATTACTCCTGGTTGCTCATCTTTATCTCCTTCACCCTGTGGGCCAACACTCCAGACTCTATACATATGGATGTCCCACTGTCATGCCTTGGTGCAAGGAACTAGAACTTATGGGACCAGAAGAAACATATGGATCGGAAGAAGGATAACAACATCGAGTTATTTTTCCAGACAGACACACTGTGCGATGTTGTCTATCGATCTCACTGAATCTGTGTTGTGACGATTCACAGGTACGTGGCCTTTATCAATTTTCAAGCCACTGCCCATAATATGATCTTGGAACCCAAGAAAGACCCAGCGAGGCAAGCACATGATGCAGGTTTGATGATCATTGACACTGATGTCGATGACATTGTTAAGGAGTGGCCTGAGGAATGGAGCGACCCACTATCGGAGCTGCTTCCTGAGCCCCTAAAAGAAGAAGACCCACCTGTGGACCAAGGGGATGACCACAATAATAGCCAAGGAAACTAGGGAGATGATGATCAATGAAATCAGTCGCAAGAAGAATAAGAAACAGCTAATGATGCTGGTAGGAATGGATCGGATCATCCTGACTCCAAGCGCGTGCATCCTCGGGAAAACATCCAAATGCAAGGGTAAACGCAGCAACAAAGACTAGATCACCCGCACAAGAAGAGAAAAGCAGACAAAACGTCTAGCATGAACACATTGACTAAAGATGATGTTCAAGAGCTTGCAAATGTTGTCACTAAACTTGCGCAAGATAGCCTTGCCGCTCTGAACACACAACAAGTAAACATTTCTAACCAAGTTGGGACCCACTTAAATAATTTAATAGAATTCATTATTGAGGTCAAAGCCACTGTGGAGGCTGAGACATGTGGCGTGGATGAAATAATACCTCTAGTTACACCAGAACTGGTGCCTCCAATTAAGGTAAAAATCCAGGCACAGGTGATGGAGGCAGGAACACCTGAGTTTGATGCAGCTATACAAGGGATTGAGACCACCCATATTAACTTCTCCAAGCTTTATTTGGGTGAAGTCTATGAAGTTCAATAGGCATCCAGGTCTGAAATATGGCTGAGGGAAAATGTTGTTGCATATCAAGCAGCAAAACAACAAAGGAAGGAAAAACTGCACAAGGCCCTCCTTAGGGACAAAGAGCAAGAAATTGTGGCGTGTGAGCATAGCAAGGTTTCACTCGCTGAAACCATTAAGAGCACGGTTGCATAGTTCCCACCAAAGGTGGGCCAGGAAGAGGAAGATTCAGAAGCTAAGGTTGTCTGACTGTCGCACATCACGAGGGAACTAAAGAAACAGGTTGAGGAACTGCATGCTAGGTAGGTACCGAGCATGTCACATACCCCAAATTGCAAAAACATTTTATGTTTTAAGAAACATTATGTTATATTTTTATTATAAAGTTTGTAATTAATGACCAAGTGGGGTCAAGGATAATTGAATGTAATTGCTGAATATTTTATTAATTAATAAATGAAAGATGAGACAACAACTTAAGGAGGTCGTTAAATGAGTGTTTTACTGGTCACTTGGTGGAATAGGCTGGGTTGAGAGCATATTGACACTTGGTAGCATCCTCATACTACTTCTAGCTGTTGCAGGAGGCAACCTCCCTATTTTTGTGGTCATGTTCCCCATGAAATTGGAACAAGAGCAGGTGGCTCATTAAGTGAAAACTGACCCAAAAGACCTAGGAATGCTAATAAAACTGCCCATTGAATTCAGCTGAGGCTACTCATTCTTCACTTGTAAAAATTCTGAGTGAATTTAGTGCACAAGAAAATTTGATGGAGAGGACTAGCAGAAGTTTTTTTTGAGTGAAAAGTGCTAAAGTTCTGAACTAGTGCAATTATTTTAAGCTGAGTTCATACTGCTGCAAGCAGTACAGATTTACTGTTGAATACTTAGTAGAGTTGCGGAGGATTACTAAACTAGATCTCTCACCCAGTACTTCTACCAGGTGGACCAGAAGACAAGCTCGGGGGTCCTGAGATTTGCAGTTCATCTATCTCCGGCAGTTGGTTGGGAGGAACAGGTTTCTTAAGTTGTTGTCATCTCTTCTACATTTCCAGGTTCTACATGTTCTTTCTAATTTATAATTGCATATTTAGGATTAAGAAGGATTGTACTTAGGGAGTAATGTGTTATGCTTTTGTTCTTTTGTTATTAGAATTATTGAATGAAATATTTTACTGTGAAAAGTTAGTCAATTTCTGGATTAGATATAGATTAGGATAAATGATTAGAAGAATTTACAATTTTACTGATAGATAATAAAAAAATACCTAATTGTATTTTTCCACACCTTTTTGAAGGTAGTACTCTAGTACAGTAGGTTAGATTAAATTCTGATAGATAATCAAATGAAGTGTGCTTGAATGTGTGTATTTACCTTCTACATATTTCATAGGGTTAATCAAAAGTAAGTTTTCCTTTCTATTTTTGAAATTTTCCTTAGACAGAGTACATTATCATAAAGTAAAAAAATTATCTCTAAGAAAGATTTAAAATATATATATATATACACACACACACACACACACGCATAGTCTGTGCTCTTATTTACACAGTAAATCAATTATTTGCTATAAGCTTATTATTATAAATATACATAGTAACTAAAAGACATTATAAAAACAGAAAATAAATAGCAGGAATAACTTCAGGGAATAGTAAAAATGAGGCTAGTGATTACTTAGACAATTTCAATATTAATCTAAGTAAGAATTAAACTATAATACATTATAATTAAATATTAACCTCTGTAATAATATATCAATTATGACTTTCGTTTCCAGCAAAGGAATTATATAGTTTCACCCAAAAATTACTTAAAGCATACTTTTCTTCATTTATATAAACACGATTATCTAATATATGAATATACAAAATTAAATACACTTTCCACAAGAAATAGTATTAAAACTGTTTGGTAAATATAAACTAAGAGAATTTAAGTAAAGTCCTTTCAAAACATTCCAACCCAGGAAAACAGTAAAGACTCGGGTTGTATTACTCAACCTTTCCTTTATCAATTTACTGAAATAATTACTTACTGACAGTAGAAATCAAACACTATTTTAAAAACCAACTGTCTGAGCATTTTGTTTCTCTTTTAAACAAAATCAAAAAAATTACGAACTCGAACCATAATAAAACTTCTTTTAAAATTCCTTAGCTATTTATATATCAATACAAATGTCATAGCAGTAACAATATCTCTATTTAGGTTAACTTAAAAAGAATTGAAAATAACCAAATAGATAAATCTCACAGCCTGCCATCATTTTCTTAAAACCACAATATATATATTACCAATTATACAATATATAAATAGGAAGTTTTAGAGCTTAAACATACAAACAGCTTCTAAACCCTAACTTGATTTATCAAAACCACTACTCTATCCATACAAGTTACGACCTAATGGCCTTTTTACAACAAAAGTCACATCTTTAAAGCTTGTTTAAATTATAATCTCTAAAAATCAAGTCACGGTCGTGAAGGCCCAAAATTATTTCATCACACTACAACCACTAGGGCTTTAACATTTTCTTATCAACACATTATAGTTTCAGCCACATGACATTCCTAAACATTCACGATTTCGGATAACCAAAAATGGAGTTGCATCTCGGTGGAACTGCAATTACCAAACTCCATACAACCATCGTAGAAGGACCTCAGGTAGGACCGAGGCTTACCAGGATGAACGCCAACATGGAGCCCTTTTTGGTGGTGTCTTTCAACACAGAGCAACCCCCTTGAAATCATGCACAATCAAAAGACCCACAGAATGTTAAACTCTTGCATTTAACAAAGATAAAAACCTAAGAACAGTATAGAGGAGTCATTATTTTTTAAAAGAAAAACCCCTTACCTGAAGAGTTTGACCTCGGTCCCGAACTGGGTATTATGAATAGACCCTAGCCACGAAATAGGGTATGCTGACCAACGAAGGAAGCTCTGTTAAGAAAACCCAACCGAGAAAGACCAAATCAAACGCCAAGGTAAACCAAAAACTGAACCCACACTACATAGTTTTACCACTGCACCAGTGCCGAAGGAAAGCTCACGCAAAGGCTTAGTAATGGCTAAAAAGACCACACACCCACAGAGTTAAGGAATGGTAATAAAACTCTCATACGCAGAGAATAGAAAGGGTTCTAAGGAATCTCATAAGTAAAGGTAAACCATAGTAATGGAAGCTCTCATTTGCAGCAGAAAAGAAACGGTGAAGCCATGAGGCCGTAATCCTACGACTTCCTCTCCATCATGGGTAAACAATAGGTAAAATGCGATTTTTTAGGGTTTAGGATAGTTTTATAGTAAAATTACAAAATTCAAAACCCTAACCAATGATCAACTACCACCTGGCGTTAGATATATTTGCAAGTTATGGGTTTGGTATTATAGTTCGAGACCCAAAAGAGCAGCCTGCACACAATTTGGTTTTACATAAAATCTTGGTTAAAAAACCCTTTTAGAAATAGAACAATATTTCATATTATAAGATGCATATTATAACCCTAAAGAAGAATGTAGGGAGATAGTATTTACATAAACTAGGGTTTACATTTATGTTCTATAATCTTTAGAAATGGGTGAAAACTTGTGCAAAGAATTCTTAAACCTTGATTAGCATAATAAACAACACCTTGTGATAAACCATAAGATTGTAAAAAGACCTTGTAAGAAACTTGTGAAGATACATCAGTTAAAAACACTTATGTATGTGTGCTTGCAAGTATAGAAAGATGCATAGCTTGATTCTTAGTCTAGGTATTAAACTTAGTTTCATTATAAGATATTAATGTTTTTCATATCCCCTTGTGAGATGAAGATCATACAAAGGTTAGGTTGGATAGATTTTGTAGAAGATAATATTTTCTTTCTTTACACAAAAAGCATTAATACTATAGTAACGATATAAAATTTGTATTATTGCATCTCTACCTGGTAAGTACTAAAATAGTTAGTAGACTGTCTTCTGCACTAAGTTTTTAGTTCCATGTGTGAATGGCAATCATTATACCTTATGACTATACCTGGATTTAGGTTTTCCTAAGTTTATTTAACTGGTATATTGTTGAAACAAATACCCTTGAATTACCATGGTATCATGTAATAAAGTATTAAAGGACCTACTAAACAAATTACCTTTCACTAGAATTACAAACAGGACCTAAACTGATAATAGATAGATAAAAGTTAGATGAACAAGTTATAGTCGAAGCAAAATGGAAGAACAACTGGATTATGTTCAGTTTTCTAAGCACTTATATTTACCAAAAAACTAATTAAAACATAAATATACAGATCAACGATGCCTCATTCATTTTGATAAAAGCTATAAAGTAAACAAATTTACTAGCATTATATTTTATGCTAGTTGAGATAATAATCTCGATCCGGAAACTGGTTCCAAAACGTCTTACCTGTAAAAGACCTGTAAAAGAAGCATCACTTCACTGTATTAGCTAAAAAGCTAAGTAAGCCTTGGACTCAACTGAAGTTCCTTCTTACTTTCACAAACAGTAAAACAAACTTAGCACTTAGTAATTAAACAGATGTTTCAATTCATGTTGTTCCAAATCATAACCTGCTAAATCAAAATCCTTAACAATGATTCATGGAAGCAAATAATTAAGTATGCAGATCTAGAAATTAACAAAAGATTCAGTTCTAATTAAGCCTGATTATGTTAACCGTTAACAGTTAAATGTTCCTCGGTAGTGACGATTGCAAAAATTTAATGTCATATGAAAAATTTTAAATTTTTATGAATTTTTGGAGTATTACAGAGCACACCTCCAGAGGTCCTCGAGGAGAGAAGAAGATTTTTTGATGTATCTGTAACTTCGAAATGTATTCACTTGTATATCTTATGTATTGTACCCCAATGTTTATTCCGGGAAGTTTCTATAATGTATTTGAGTCATGTCATACCCCGATGTTCCTATCGGGAGGTTCTATAATGTAAACAATTCATGTCAAGTCATTGTGGGTTACCCTCCTATTCTTCAAGGGTTAAAGTCGCTGCAGTTTCGGGGCACTAGGGTTACTAGACTCTCCTAGAGAATTCATCCCTAGTGAGTCATTATAAAGTTGGCAATTAGTATAAATAGAGAGTGAGCATCTCTATTTATCACACACTCACTCACACTCAGTTGTAGCGCATAGCTGAGGAAGAAGAAGTTGTTGGGGCTAGAGAGAAAGAGGCTACTGCTGTCGGGATATCATCTTACTATTTTTGGGGTTTTTCTATTGGTGTTTATTTTATCTCTGAGGAAGTTGCGGGGTTTTATCCTTTATGGTTTCCCCGAGGAAAATCTTTGTGTTCATTGTCTTATGTGTTTTATTGTTATGCTTGTTATTCTCTCAGTTAAGATCCTAAGTTAATGCTAGCTTAAATGATAAAAATATAACATGGTATCAGAGCTAACCTAAGAAGAAGACACTATGCAGTTGTGAAAACAAGGGCTTCCTACTTTTTGGATATCTCTCCATGGATTTTCAGCAAAATAAGGTTGGGCTGACCCTCCTCTCTAGGGCGCATCTTTCTATCGAAGCAAAACCTGATTCTGAGCATTTTCAATTTTTGACCCGACACTACTGCCGGAAATTCGGGCTCTTCACAGAAGTGGAATTTTTGAGTGATCCTAGGCCTGGATTGATCTCCTCCTCAAAATCAAAGTTTAGAGATCAAGGTCAAAGCTTTTGGTTGGAAAGAACTCCGGGAAATTCAAACCCTAATCTGCTCCTAAACCAGCACTGCAGAAATTCAGCTCTAGATTCAGATCCGACATCTTAACCTGGTAAGATATAAATATTTTGTATTTCCATTTGAGGTTCTCAGTTAAGATGTCTCATCATTCCAAGATTGATGAAAAGCTTGAGGGAGCTGATAACTTTCTAGCCTAGAAGTATAGGATCTCCCTGGTCCTGGAAGAAAATGAGTTGGACTCCTACATCAATGAGGAGATTCCAGTTCCAGAGGGAGATGAGACTAAGGCCTTACACAAGAAGAAGTTGGTTATGGCTAAGAGGATTATTTTTTATTCAATCAAGGATCACCTCATACCACAGGTGTCCTCCCTAAAGACACCTAAAGCTATGTTTGATGCCCTAACCAAATTGTTTGAAGGAAAGATCATAAATCGGAAGATGACCTTGAGGAACCAATTGAAGAATTTGAAGATCCATAATGCGGAGACCATACAGACATACTTCACAAGGGTCTCCCGGATCAAAGAACAACTTGATGCAGTAGATGAAGAAGTGGAGAATGTATAGATTGTAATGACCACCTTGAATGGTCTCCCTAGGACACGGGACTCTTTCATTCAAGGGATCTGTGCAAGAAAGAAGTTAGTCAAGTTCAGCAAACTATGGGAAGAATGCTCTCAAGAAGAAGCTCGGATAGCAACTCGAGAAGAAAATATGGGAAGTGAAGATCAAGCTCTCATAGTACAATCCAAGAAAACCATATCTAGGCACCACAGAGGTAAGCACTCTCACCAAAGGAATAACTTTAGAAAGCCTAGAGATAGGTCTAAGTACATTTGCTATACATGTGATGAAAGAGGACACTTTGCTAGAGATTGTCCTAGAAACAAAAGCAGCTCTCACAAGAAGAAGGGAAACAAGAGAAGACATCATGCTCATGCTACAGAGGATGATGAACCTTCCACAAAGAGAAACAGACAAGACAGTGATGAATAATATGTTCTTATTTCCGCTCTCACGGGAACTATCACACATGGCAGTAATGATTGGCTTATAGACAGTGGTGCTTCCAAACATATGACGGGATTCAAGGAATCCTTTATGAAATTATCTGAACATGAATCACCTCACAAGGTGAAACTCGGAGATGAATACCAGTATCCAATAAAAGGTAGTGGTGAATCCTCATGCAAGCTAAACTCTGGAAAGTCTATCAAGATGAAAGATGTATTGTTTGTACCTCGACTAAAGAAGAACCTCCTCTCCATATCTACATTGGATGCAAAACGAATGAGGGTTGCATTTGTATATGGCCAAGTCCTCATGTGGCCAAAAGGAGCGTATTTCAATGATGCAGTAGTGATTGGGGAACAAGAAGGAGGACTATACAAATTGAAGGTCCAACCAGAACAAGCTTTGGTTCATGACTCGGTAGAACCAAATGATCTTTGGCATAGAAGGCTTGCACATGTGCATTACAGAGCACTACCACTTCCAAGCAAAGCTATTGAAGGTCTCCCAGAAATGCAGACAAAACATGAAGGTGTATGCAAAGGATGTGCAAAAGAGAAGAACACAAAGAAGACATTTCCAAGTAGCGAGAGCAAGGCAAAAGGAATCTTGGAAATCATCCACTATGATGTATGAAGTCCAATGTCATCCAGTTCACTAAGCGGGTATGTATACTATGTTTCTTTTATTGATGATTTTTATAGAAAGGCATGGATATACTTTATGAAGAACAAAGATGAAGTATTCACCAAGTTCAAGGAATTCAAATCCTTGATCAAGAATCACACAAAAAATAAGATCAAGACCCTTCGATCAGATAATGGCGGAGAATTCACATCAAATGAATTCAAAGAGCTATGCAAAGACTCAAGGATTAAGAGGGAGTTATCCACTCCATATAATCCATAACAGAATGGGATTGCAGAAAGAAAGAATAGAATGATCATGGAAGTAGCAAGGGCCATGCTTCATGATCAAGATCTTCCCATGCATCTATGGGCAGAAGTTGCCATAACAGTGGTGTATGTACACAACTGTACTCCACATAGAGTACTCCAGAACAAGACACCTGAAGAAGTCTTGTCCGGCAAGAAACCATAAGTCGGCCATCTCAAAATATTTGGTTGTCCTGTATACATACACATTCCAAAAGAAAAGAGGATGAAGTTAGATCCTTCAGGAAAGAAGGGTATATTTGTGGGATACTCTAAAAGCTCGAAGGCCTATAGAATATACTTCCTAGGGTTCAATAAGATCGACATCAGCAAAGATGTAACATTTGATGAAGACTCGGCCTACATCAAATCCAGGAAGAGACCTGTTATCTCCCAAAATAAATTTATTTTGAAAGTAGGAAGAATCTTCTTGTGTAATGAAAGATATGAGTATCACTAACAATTTGAAAGCCTATGTTTTTTATTTGGATGAAAATTTTACAAGTTATAGCTTTCGGTGGGTTAGGAGAGGACTATTATAGCTCATTAGCCACTTAAAAGCTATGTTTCAGCGGCTAAACAGTTGAATGCGGGCCAAAGGCGAACCACCAAAAGCGGTCTGAGCAAGCAGAGTCAAAGTAACATTTTTGGTGGCTTAGACGAGACTGCAGAAAACTCATTAGCCACTGAAAAGGGGCACTTTAGGTAGACTAAAGAGAGAAATAAAAAAGGTTTTAACCGTCGAAAGTGAGTGAAGAGAAGCATAGGGAAAATTACATTCAGTGGCTTAGGCGAGGCTCAGAACATCGCATTAGCCACCAAAAAAGGTCACTTCGGCAGATTAGAGAAGGGTGCAACACATATGCTAACCACCAAAAGCTGGAAGATAAACATTGGGTGAAAAAACATTTCGCGGTTTAGGCGAAAGCTAGGGCATTTTGTTAACCACAGGAAGAACAGGTTTTTGGTAGTTAAAAACAGTTTTCTGACGAGGTCATTATTTTTCGAAAGCATAAATTCACCACGGAGACAAGGTAAAGGTTTCAGTGGCTTAGGCGAGAAAGACAACGTTTCGTTAGCCGCCAAAAGCCAGCTTTTCAGTGGCTAACTGACAAAATCATGGAGGATCTTAACCACCGAAAGGGAAAAATAAGGAAACGGTTAGGAACTGCCACATCTGACCCCGTCAACAAGATAAAATATCATTTGAGAGGATGATTACCCACCGAAAATATCTGGAGCTATATGACTACGTGGGAAATGAGTGAAAAGGGTTGTTAAGCAAATGGCAAAAGACTGATTTGACTGCAAACCTTCAATTCTCCTCCACCGATCCAAGGGATCATCAAATAGCCACTGAATGCTCTGGCTGAAGTATGTTGCAATTATGAGGGAAAATAGATATAAAGGATCGAGCTGTTGTCATCATTTTTATGACCTTAGCCTCCATAAATGACAGAAAACCCTCATAATCAATGTCATGGGACTCCATCATATTTCATTTTTGAAATTAGCATTTTTATCACTAGAAAAACTAGCTCTGAAAGAGCATCCTGCTAAAGCACACTGTATACAAAGTCTGAAAACTGTTTTGCAGGTACCCAGGAGATACACCCATCAGGATGAAGAAGAGTGGACCAGCTCTAGGATGAAGAAGAGGCACATCTAGAGGTCTACAGACTTTTCCAGGAGGTGGGCTGCTACAAGTTCTATGAAAAAATACAAGGATTCCATCAGTAGGTGGCTGAATCTTTCGCCCTGTCATTCGATGGTTCAAAGGAAATCATAGGAAAAGAGGAGTTTCTCATAGATGAAGCACTAATAGCTGAGGTAACAGAACTCCCTCCCACAGGAGAGAAATGGTTCAAGACCACCATACCAAAAGAGGTGGAATTCAGGTCATACCTTAAGCCTGAGCATAGAGGAATAATATGGAAGAAGAGTGTGCCATCATCATGGCTGGAAGAGAACTGGCAGCAGCTGCTGAAGGCCATTGTGGTCTATTTAACCTATGAAGGGAGATATAATAGAGCAATGACCTACCATTTCAAGCTCATAAACCACTTCACAGGTAAAAACCCTCTCAATCTACCCTTTTGTTTATATAAAAGTCTAGGGAAGATGGCACATCAAGTGAAAACCCATCCATCCAAGATTGTTGGCAGGTTGTCCCACCATGGCCTTATCCAGCTATTGGTCCAAGAGTTGTTGAAGAGAAGAAACATGGCTTGGCCTTATTTTCTATTCTGGAATGGCTTTGAGACAAGCCTTCAGCCAGAGGAGAAAGGGAAGTCTCCTACCAAGAAATATAGCACCCCAAGGAGTGGGAGAAGAAGGAGGAGGGACATTTCCCCAGCTACAGTAACAGAACAACCTCCCTCCTCTTCCAGGACCTGGAAGGAAAAAAGGAATTTGGACTTTAGTGAGAAAGGTCAGGAGGCAGAAGCACACCAGGAAAATGACTTAAATCTACCCTATTCATATTCTTAGGAAGAAAAAGAAGAGGATGCATCCCTAGCTCTGAAAATTGTACCAGTGTCTGAAGCATTGCCATCCCCCACACCACAGGAGCAGGAAGAACCAGCAGAAAGGGCTTCCTCTAGTAGGCCTAGAAGTCAAAAGATCAATCTGCTACTGAGGCAAGTTTATGAAATGGAGGTCTTGGAAAGAGAACTAAAGAGAAATAATGAGACATTGACTAGGAGAAACAAGTTATTGCACAATTCCTACCTGGAGCAGAGAGAAAGATACATCTTCTTGAAAAGGCTGAATAAGAGATACCTAAGGGACAATACCAAGTTATACATGATGGTGAGGCTCCAAAGGTTGCAGCTGAAGGAAGCCAAATCAAACCCTAGCAACCACCTCACCTTATCAACCATAGCTGAAGTAGCCATCAGTCTCCAGCCTCCTGAAGCCAGTCAAGGCACTGTTAACACCCCTAGCACGAAGCCTATAGAAGAGGAAAGCTGATCCAATGGGCCTAAAAAGATATTTTTGATGAAAACCTAATAATTTTGGTAAAACAAGGCTTTCAGTGGCTTAGGAGGACGATGGAACAGTCCATTAGCCACCGAAAGCACCACTTTCAGCAGCTGACGAATCTGATAGACTGACCACTTAACCATCGAAAGTGAACAAAGGATTAAAAATTGTTACTTTGTTTGATTTTGTAAAAAACATATCCAAGTTTTTAGGATCTGTATATTTTGTAAAAGGATATAAAGCCTAAGACTATTTTTATAAAAAAGTTTCAACTTCAGGGATTTATAAGCGTATACTATTGTCAGCTTCTCATCTTGTTCATTCTAGAATATAAGCTCTTTTGTTATGATTTGTTCAGCCATCATCTATGTCTTTACTGTACTTATGCCTGAATGGGTATTTAGGTTATTTTCAAGTTGATTAATAACTAATAGTTGTCATCCTATTGGTGTGTTAATGTGATTTGATTTATAAGTACCATCCTTATCAGGATTCAGCCTTTTATATGCATATGTTTTGTATGTAAGTCTGCCAGCTTGATGAGTTCTCCATCCCTACACCTTATTGTCAAACTACTAAACAAGTTGTAACTAAAATCCTTGTAATTGAGTGACCTTCATGCATGTATTAAGAGTGGAAGGTTATATAGGTCACCTGACTTGATCCATATCAGAAAACCCTAAAAACATTGTAAGTTACCAGGAATTCTCGAGATACAACCTAGAGGAGTTTCCTGGAGTGATAACAAATTGGCGCCGTTGCCGGGGAGAGGAGACTGAAGCTCAGCTTCCCTGGGAGACGACATAGATCCTTGCTTTGATGATAGATAAAGCTTGGACACTATTCTGGTTGTAATCATCTATATGGCCACTTCATTGAAATAAGGTGGCTTCAAGAAGACCAAGTACTAGAGAAAACCCTAAGGGGCCACCAGCAACACCTGTTTCAGATCTAGAATAAATTTTGAGAAGAGCTAGAGCTTTACTAAGACAGACCAGTAGTGCTGCACAAGAAGCCACATCAGGTATTTCAATAAAAAAATTTGCTATTATTTCTTCTGCTGAAACACTTAATTCTCAGGAATAAATAAATACATCATAAAATCCTAGGGTTTGGGCATCATCAAGCACTACTGCTTGTGAAGATCCAATCCCAATTGAATCCACTAGGATAAGTATACCACCACCACCTTCTCAGCAAGTAACTTCATCAGTGTTGCTTTCCTAAACCTTGTCCATACCCATTTTCAAAATGGCTTCCCCTCAATTGACCAAAATGGAAAGGATCATGGTAGCTAGGTATGCCCCCCTAAATTTTCCAAATCCCCTCTTTGCCATTCCTACTAGAGATTACCTCAAGTATATGCCTAAGTTCACAAGAGAAGGGGATTTCACAGCTGAAGAACATCTAGAGGCATTTTATAGCTATGCTGAGAATATTAACATAGAGCAAGAAGATGTATGGACTAGGGTTTTTGTGCAAAGCCTAGATGGTCCGGCTGGGAAATGGTTTAAGGAACTTCCTGCTGGATCAGTGGCAGGAATTGAGGCCCTAGATGACATCTTCCTAAAGCATTGGGGAGAGAGGAGAGACCACCACTACTATATCACAGAGTTCAACAACCTGAAAAGAGAAAATGGGGAGTCTATCTCCAACTTCACCAAGAGGTTCAACAATATGTAAAGCAATATCCCCACTAAAATCAAACCCACTGATACCTCAGCTAGGATAACTTATACAAATGCCATTGACTCAAATTTATGCCTACTTCTCAGAGAAAGGAGGTATGCCTCCTTATCACTCATGCAAGATGCTTCCCTAGAAGTAGAATCAAACATTTTGGCATCTTAGAAGGTCAAAGGAAAGATAGACAGGAAGAAGCAGCCAGCAGACCCTATTGGGTCTTCTTCATTAGAGAACAAGATTGACAAAATGACAAAATTATTAGATAACCTTACTGCTGAAATGTCTAAACTGAACGGCCAAGGACAGCCTCCTGTGCGGGGTAAAGGGCCAAGTGACTTTGCTCCTCGAAACCCTAATTTTGTCCCTTATAGAATAGGAAGCCCCCCAATACAGATTCTCAAAAGGGAGAGGAATCAAGGGGAAGATCAGAGAATAAGAGCTCCATTTCAAAATGTTCTACTAGAAGAAAATCCAGAATTCATTGAAGAAGAAGGAGAGGCTGAAGACAACATCCATTGCATGGAGGATGAGGTGGACTATTCTTTTCTAACACAGGGAGGAATATGAGGAAGCCCTAATTGATGAGAAGATCACTAAAGAGACTGCATATCAGGCTGATGGTTAGGAAGGGTACAATCTAAGGTCTAGGTTGGTTGCTCCTCTCAAGAAGAATGTTGTCCCTGTCAAACAGCTTGCTACACTAGCTAAAAAGGTTGATGTTTTATCAAAGAAGGTGGCTGTCACATCCAAAGCATTACAGAAACCAGCACCTTCAGCCATTCCTGATCAAATCCAAAACAAATTTCCAGGGCATGAGGTAAGGTTTCCAGATAGGCTGCATTACTCTTTCAACCTAGAGTCAGAAATTCAAAAATTGAAGATCCCTTTCCCATTAATTGAGATAATGAAGAATGATGCATTCAAGTCTTCCATTCTGAATTCCCTTCAACCAAACATGCATATTGACACTGACTTTATTAACCTGCAAGATGAAAAGCCTATTGTAACCCTGGGCCCCATGATCGAAGACCTAAAGGACTCATGCCCTCCTTTCTACATATCCCTGAATATTCATGATAAAATCCTCCATAACTATCTGCTGGATTCAAGAGACTCTCATAACCTAATGCCAAAGGTTGTCATGGATGAGCTTGGTCTCAGCATCACCAAGCCTTACCATGATTTATTCTCCTTTGACTCTAGAAAATTCAAGTGCTTGGGCCTGATCAAAGACCTAGTTGTGAACCCAACTCGGCTACCTTCGAAAAGCATCATGATGGACATTGTAGTGGTTGATATCCCTCCAAAATTTGGTCTCTTGCTATCTCGATCATGGAGCAAAAGGCTAGGTGGCACCCTTCAGATGGATCTTACATATGCCACTATCCCCATGTTTGGAGCAGAGACTAAGAGGCTGTACTGAGAAAATCAATTGGCCTACATCATAAGCAAGGAGAGCAATTCAGTGAATCACCCCATCTATGCAGTGGACACTGATTTTGGGTCATGCATTCTACATATAGATGATTCTCAGCAAACAGAATTCCATCTCACTAAGCCCACCTATCAGCAGCCTGAAGAAGTGGCCACAGCATTCTGGAACATGTATTTTGATGGGGCTAGCACTCAAAGCTCAGCAGGTGCGGGTGTAGTATTGATCTCCCCATCCAAGGAAAACATTCATCTGTCTTACAAGCTCGATTTTAAAACCACTAACAATATAGCAGAATATGAATCCTTGCTACTAGGAGTTAAAGCTACCAAGGAGATGGGGATCATGTGCATGAGGATTTTTGGAGATGCATACCTCATTATATAGCAAGTCAACAACACTTTTCAGACAAAAAACATCCGACTAAAGGCCTACAGGGATGAGGTATGGAAACTAAGAGACTCCTTTATGCTTTTTGAACTGTCATATATACCTAGGGCTTTGAATCATCTGGTTGATTCCCTAGTTGTCTCTGCAAGTGTTCATTCCTCCTTTACCTCCTATGCTCAGCTATGATGTTCATGTTAAATACAGACCTTCCCTGCCAGACAATGTCAAATTCTAGAGGGTGTTTGAAAATGATGACAAGCTTGGTAAATTCCTTCAACTAGTAGATGAATTCTATGATATGCACATAGACCAAGAAAACCTAAACATGGAGGAATCCAAGCAGCTCAAGTTGAAAGATAAGGTGGCTGATCAAAACATTGTCCAATTTCCTAACAACTACATACCTCAAGGCCTAGTACCACTGGAAGAGTTGTTTGACCACAATGACATCCCTTTTAAGCCTACCAAAAAGGAGCTAGATGCTGCTGTCCAAGAGCAAAACATAGGTAGCCAAAGCCATCCAAAACTGATAAATCTATATACTAAATTGACTACTAATCAGAGGTCAAAGTTTTGCAGCCTGATAAAGAAGTTTGCTGATGTCTTTTCCTGGGAGTACAGTGACCTGAAAACCTATGACACCAATATCATCCAGCACAGGATTCCTTTGGAGAAGGACACCATCCCTTTCAAGTAGAAGCTAAGATCCATTAGTCCTCTCCTATTACCAGTAATTGAAAAATAAATCCATAAGCTCCTCAAAGCCAAGATCATAACCCCCCTCGGGTACTCCAAGTGGATTGCAAACATAGTGGTGGTAAGAAAGAAAAATGGAGAAATCAGCTTGTGTGTGGATTTTAGAAACCTAAACAAGTGTTCCAAGAAAGATAACTATCCACTGCCAAAGATGGAACACCTGTTGCAGAAAGTCTTAGCGGCTAGGGTTATGTCCTTCGTAGATGGCTTCTTTGGATACAACCAAGTTGCTGTGCACTCTGATGACCAAGAGAAGACTACCTTTACCACCCCCTGGGGCACCTTCATGTATGCTAAAATGCCATTTGGACTAATGAATGCTAGGGCTACTTTTCAGAGAGCCATGGACCTAGATTTTGTAGGGTTGAAAGATCAATTTGTGCTAATATATTTGGATGACCTAATAGTTTACTCTCACAGCCATCATGACCACTTGCAACATTTAAGGAAGGTATTTCTGAAGTGCAGAAGGTATGGAATATCACTGAACCCTAAGAAGTCCCAGTTTGCACTCAGTGAAGGAAAACACCTAGGCCATATAGTCTCAGTTGAAGGTGTAAAGATCGATCCTGTAAGGGTGGAAGCAATTCAGAATCTGTCAATACCGAGGTCAAAAAGAGACATTTAGTCCTTTTTAGGCAAGATAAACTTTGTCAGGAGGTTCATCCCTAATTTCTCCGAGCTGGTGAAGTATATAACAGTCATGCTGAAAAAAGAGGCAGAAATAAAATGGACTGACCAAGTAAGAAACTCTTTTGAAGACATTAAGAATGCTATCATGGAGGCCCCAACCCTGATTAGTCCTAATTACACCAAGAGTTTTTATATTTTCTCTTTTACATCCTATGACACAGTGGCAGCTGTACTATTAGAAAAGAATGATGAGGGTCTTGATCATCCAATTGCATTCTTCAGCAAAACCCTGAGAGATGCTAAGCTGAAGTATGACCCAATTGAGAAGCAAGCTTATGCTCTCATAAAATCTTTGAAGACTTTCAGAATTTATATTCTCCATGCCAAGGTCCTTGCATATGTCCCTTCAACTGCTATGAAGGATGTTTTGACTCAGCCTGACATTGATGGGAAGAGAGCTAAGTGGATTGCCAAGCTCATTGAGTTTGATATAGAGGTGAAACCCACTGAGCTGATGAAGGGACTAGGTCTGGCCAAACTCATGGGCAAAGAGAATTGTGAACTGATGGGAATAAATTTCACATGTGTCAAATCAGCAAAGGAGCAGACTATGGTAGTAGCAGAAGTAGATCAAGATCAGAATGACATTCCATCAGTAGCTGAAAACATAGCTTCATGTGAGTGGTACTCAGGTATTATTCAATTTTTGCAAAAATTAGAAGTTTCTCCTGATCTCACTCCTAACCAAGCACGAGCTCTTAAGATAAAATCTGTTAAGTTTTGCATAATTGACAAATTGTTGTACTAGAAAGATTAGTCTGGAATTTTGCTAAGGTGTCTAGATAAAAAGGAAGCAGAGCAGGTCATGCATCACTTTCATTCCAGCACATGTGGAGGCCACCACTATTGGAAAACCACAACCCACAAGATCTTAAGGGCAGGATACTATTGGCCAGTCCTCTTTGCTGATGTATGCACTTTTGTAAGGGCCTGTGACCAGTGCCAAATATTTATAGGGAAGAAGCAGCTCAAATCCTTACCCCTTAGGCCTATTGTGGTGAATGGGCCTTTCCAACAATGGGGTCTGGATTTCATAGGTGAAATAAATTAATCTTCCAGTGGACAGCATAAATGGATCTTAGTAGCCACTGGCTACTTTACCAAATGGATAGAAGCAGTACCCACCAGGAATGCCACTCATCGGGTCATCATAAGATTTTTATATGAGAATATCTTCAGCAGGTTTGGTTTCCTAATAAGGTTGGTAACTGATAATGCACCAGCTTTCAAAGCTGGGGCATTAGTTAACATGTGTGAGTCAATGGGCATTCAACTGGTGCATTCCACCTCCTATTATCCACAAGGCAATGGCCTAGCTGAGACATCCAACAAAATTTTAGTCAAGATCATCAGGAAACTGCTGGAGACAAATCAGAAAAGTTGGAATTCAAAGCTTAAGTTTGCTTTATGGGCTGATAAGGTAACAAACAAAAGATCCATAGGGACTTCTCCATTCAAGCTATTTTATGGCACTGAGGCCATTTTTCCTATCTAGCCCATTCTTCCAGTGGCAAAGTTATTTCAGGAAGAGGAAGATGAACCAAATGATATGGTGAGAAGGATGATGGACTTCGTGGAGTTACAGCAAATCAGGGAGCAAGTTATAAGAAAATCAAAAGCCCATCAACAGAGGATAAAGGGCATGTTTGACAAAAGAGCAAACATAGACAACTTCCAGGTTGGAGATTGGGTCCTCAAGTGGGATGTTGTTAGACAGGACAAGGGAAAACATGGAAAATTTGACTCCCTATGGATTGGCCCTTTTTTGATATCCTAGGTACATAATAATAACACCTTCAAATTGCAGATTTCGGAAGGGGAAGAGGTATTTGATGGCCCATTGAATGGACGGTTTTTGAAACTCTACTTTATTTGAGGCTCTGAGGCCTTATTATTGTAAATTAGTAGATAGTAGGTTGTTTTTGCTTATAGAATAAACTCGATGCCCAATGGAACAGTAGATGATAGTGTTAAGTTATTAGTTGCTTTCAGGGAAAGGCATTTTGGTCTAGGACTCTTGGAACCTCACTGGGAGGGTCCCATCCCCAAGTAGGATCCAGATGTTATCTCCCAAAATAAATTTATTTTGAAAGTAGGAAGAATCTTCTTGTGTAATGAAAGATATGAGTATAATGAAAGATATGAGTATCACTAACAATTTGAAAGCCTCTGTTTTTTATTTGGATGAAAATTTTACAAGTTATAGCTTTCGGTGGCTTAGGCGAGGACTATTATAGCTCATTAGCCACTGAAAAGCTATGTTTCAGCGGCTAAACAGTTGAACGCGGTCCAAAGGCGAACCACCAAAGGTGGTCTGAGCAAGTAGAGTCAAAGTAACATTTTCGGTGGCTTAGGCGAGACTACAGAAAACTCATTAGCCACCGAAAAGGAGCGCTTTCGGTAGACTAGAGAGATAAATAAAAAAGGTTTTAACCGCCGAAAGCGAGTGGCAATCATCATTGGGAAAAGTACATTTGGTGGCTTAGGCGAGGCTCAAAACATCTCATTAGCCACCGAAAAAGGTCACTTCAGCAGAATAGAGAAGGGTGCAACACATATACTAACCACCGAAAACTGGAAGATAAACATCGAGTGAAAAACATTTTCGGCGGTTTAGGCAAAAGATAGGGCATTTTGTTAACCACCAAAAGAACAGGTTTTCAGCAGTTAAAAAATGTTTTCTTACGAGGTCATTATCTGCCGAAAGCATAAATTCACCATGGTGATGGGTTAAAGGTTCCGACAGCTTAGGCGAGAGCGACAACATTTCATTAGCCGCCAAAAGCCAACTTTTCAGCGGCTAGCTGAAAAAATCACATAGGATCTTAACCACCGAAAGGGAAAAATAAGGAAATAGTTAGGAACTGTCACATCTGACCTCGTCAGCAAGATAAAAGATCATTTGAGAGCATGATTACCCACCAAAAAGATTTGGAGTTGTATGAAAGCGTGGGAAATGAGTGAAAAGGGTCATTAAGCAAATGGCAAAAGACTGATCTGACTACAAACCTTCAGTTCTCCTCCATCTGTCCAAAGGATCATCAAATAGCCACCGAATTCTCTAGCTGAAGTATGTTATGGTTATGAGGGAAAAGAGATCTAAAGGATCAAGTTGCTGTCATCATTTTTGTGACCTCATCCTCCATAAATGACAAAAACCCTCATAATCAGTGCCATGGGACTCCATCGTATTTCATTTTTGAAATTAGCATTTTTATCACCAGAAAAACTAGCTCTGAAAGGGCAGCCTGCTAAAGCACACTGTATACAAAGTTTGAAAACTATTTTGCAGGTACCCAGGAGATACACCCATCAGGATGAAGAAGAGTGGACTAGCTCTCAGGCAGGAGCTACGTGATATCAGTTATTCAAAGGCACATCCAGAGGTCTGCAGACTTTTCCAGGAGGTGGGATACTACAAGTTCTATGAAAAAATATAAGGCTTCCATCAGCAGGTGGCTAAATATTTTACCCTATCATTCGATGGTTCAAAGGAAATCATAGGAAAAGAGGAATTTCTCATAGATGAAGCACTAATAGCTGAGGTGACAGAACTCCCTCCCATAGGAGAGAAATGGTTCAAGACCACCATACCAAAAGAGGTGGAATTCAGGTCATACCTTAAGCCTAAGCATAGAGGAATAATATGGAAGAAGAGTGTGCCATCATCATGGCTGGAAGAGAACTGGCAACAGCTGCTGAAGACCGTTGTGGTCTATTTAACCTATGAAGGGAGATATAATAGAGTAATTATCTACCATTTCAAGCTAATGAACCACTTCACAGATAAAAACCCTCTCAATCTGCCCTTTTATTTATATAGAAGTCTAGGGAATATGGCACATCAAGTGAAAACCCAGCCATCCAAGATTGCTGGAAGGTTGTACCACCATGGCCTTATCCAGCTATTGGTCCAGGAGTTGTTGAAGAGAAGAAACATGGCTTGGCCTTATTTTCTGTTCTGGAATGGCTTTGAGACAGGCCTTAAGCAAGAGGAGAAAGGGAAGTCTCTTGCCAAGAAATCCAGCACCCCAAGGAGTGGGAGAAGAAGGAGGAGGGCCATTTCCCCAGCTGCAGCAACAGAACAACCTCCCTCCTCTTCCAGGACTAGGAAGGAAACAAGGAATTTGGACTTTAGTGAAAAAGGTCAAGAGGCAGAAGCACACCAGGAAAATGTCTTAAATCTACCCTATTCAGATTCTGAGGAAGAACAAGAAGAGGATGCAGCCCTAGCTCTGCAAATTATACCAGTGTCTAAAGCATTGCCATCCCCCACACCATAGGAGCAGGAGGAATTAGCAGAAAGGGCTTTCCTCCAGCAAGCCTAGAAGTCAAAAGATCAATCTACTACTGAGGTAGGTTTATGAAATGGAGGTCTTGGAAAGAGAACTAAAGAGAAATAATGAGACATTGACTAGGAGAATCCAGTCAAGGCATTGTTAACACCCCTAGCACGAGGCCTGCAGAAGAGGAAAGCTGAGCCAACAGGCCTGAAAAGACATTTTTGATGAAAACCTAATAATTTTGGTAAAACAGGGCTTTCGGTGGCTTAGATGGATGATGGAACAGTCCATTAGCCACCGAAAGTGCCACTTTCGGCAGCTAATGGGTCCGATAGACTGGCCACTTAACCACCGAAAGTGAACAAAGGCTTAAAAGCAAGTTTTTGGCAGACAGAACGGGTTTTAGGCGACTGCAAATGGTTCATGGACGTGATCTGAAGACAAAGGGCGCTGAGGGACGCATCAGAAAAGGTCTGTGTGAGATCCACTATGACATAACCACGCCAAAGGACACCAACCCTAGCTATCAAAGAGAAATCAGTGGTCTAACTGGCAGAGGACCAGCAGCAGTGATCACCAGCATTGCTTCAGTTATTTAATCTTCAGTCAGTGAACTAAATCTTCATTGTAGTTAGATAAGTAGTTAGGTAGGGTTTCAAACCCTAATTTGCAAAAACTGTTACTTTGTTTAATTTTGTAAAAAACAGATCCAAGTTTTTAGGATCTGTATATTTTGTAAAAGGCTATAAAGCCTAAGACTATTTTTATAAAAAAGGTTCGAATTCGGGGATTTATAAGCCTATACTATTGTCAGCTTCTCATCTTGTTCATTCTGGAATATAATCTCTTTTGTTATGATTTGTTCATCCATCATCTCTGTCTTTACTGTACTTATGCCTGAATGTGTATTTAGGTTATTTTCAAGTTGATAATAACTAATAGCTATCATCCTATTGGTGTGTTAATGTGATTTGATTTATAAGTACAATCCTTATCAGGATTTAGCCATTTATATGCATCTGTTTTGTATGTAAGTATGCCAGCTTGATGAGTTCTCCATCCCTGCACCTTATTGTCAAACTACTGAACAAGTTGTAACTAAAAGCCTTGTAATTGAGTGAGCTTCATGCATGTCTTGAGAGTGGAAGGTTATATAGGTCACCTGACTTGATCCATATCAGAAAAGCCTAAAAACATTGTAAGTTACCAGGAATTCTCGAGATACAACCTAGAGGAGTTTCCTGGAGTGATAACAAGACCGGCTGAAGAACCTGAAGAAACAGAAGCACCCAGAATTCATGATACAACCATGAATGAAGAAATTCAAGAAGAAGATCGAGAATTAGAAGAACCTCAAGAACCTATGGATCCACCTCGGGAGAAGAATCCTCAGAAGAGGAAACCCGCTTGGGTACGTGAAAATATCCAAGGTGCAGAAAGATATGGAGCTTCAGAAGAAACACATAGAGGAATAAAGAGAACTAGGTCTTGCTCCAGTTATGTAGCCTTGTTATGTGACATTATTGATAAAGAACCTTCCAACTATGAAGAAGCGGCAGAAAGGAAAGAATGGAAGGAGGCTATGATCAAAGAATATTAATCGATATGAAGAATGTTGTTTGGGATGTTGTCCCAAGACTATAAGGGAAGTCCATTGTAACTTCTAAATGGATCTACAAGATTAAGCATGCTGCACATGGAAGCATAGAGAAATATAAAGCAAGATTCATGGCTCGTGGCTTCTCCCATAAAGAAGGAATAGATTATGAAGAAACTTTTGCACCTGTATCCAGATACACTTATATCATCTCAGTACTTGCTCTAGCTGCAGTGATGAAATGGAAGATACACCAAATGGATGTCAAGACTGTTTTCTTGAATGGTGTAGTAGAAGAGGAAGTGTATGTGGAGCAGCCACTCGGTTTCGAGACACATGACAGGGAGTCTCATGTGTGTAGATTAAAGAAATCCCTGTACAGTTTGAAACAAGCACCCAATACATGGTACGATAGAATTGATGGCTTTCTATCCAGTTTGGGCTTTACCAAGAGTAAAGCAGATTCCAACCTTTACTACAAGGTTGAAGATGGAAACCCAGTGATACTCCTACTGTATGTGGATGATCTGTTTGTAGCAGGTATGGATGGGTTGATTGTTGATACGAAGAGGAAACTTGCTGCCGAGTTTTAAATGAAATACTTGGGTATGATGCACTATTTCCTAGGCATGGAGGTGTGGCAGAATGCAGATGGAATATTCCTTGGGCAAGGGAAGTATGCAGTAGAGATTCTGCAAAGATTCAGGATGATGAACTGCAAGGCCATAACCACACCTATGGCATCGAACCTGAAGCTATTGAGTGATTCTTCATCAAAAGTGGTTGATGCCACGATGTATTGTCAGATGATTGGGTCCTTGATGTATCTGATGAACACGAGACTAGATATTTGCTTTGATGTGAACACCTTGAGCCAGTTCCTGACAGATCCGAGACATGTTCACTTAATTGCTGCAAAGCAAATTCTAAGGTACCTAAAAGGTACAGTTAATTGTGGGCTCAAGTATGAGGAAAATCAGAATATTAACCTGGAGGGTTATGTTGATTCAGATTGGGAAGGCAGTGCCGTCGATAGGAAGAGCACTTCAAAATGTTGCTTCAGTATGGGATTAGGTATGATATCTTGGTTTAGCAAGAAGCAGTCCTATGTGGCATTGAGTACAGCTGAAGCAGAATATGTCGTAGCTTGTTCAGCTAGTTGCGAGGTAGTGTGGCTAAGAAATCTACTATCTAATTTATTTGATCTCCAGTTGGATGCTACTTGTATATATTGCGATAACCAAAGTTGTGTGAAGTGTTCAGAGAACCCGGTGTTCCATGACAAGTTGAAGCATATCGAGATCAAGTATCACTATATCAGGGATATGGTGTAGAGAGGAGCATTGAAGCTCTAGTATGTTGCAACGAATGAACATATAGCTGATGTGGTTATGAAGCCATTGACCAGAGTGAAGTTTGAGTACTTTAGGGAGAAGCTTGGTGTTCTCCAGATCGAGGTTCCCTCCAAAGGGAAATGATGAGACCTAGATCCATTCTAACATGGTGAGAGGATTAGGTTCCTTCCATGGTCAAATGTAAGGGCTGAGCCATTCTATCATGGTGAGAGGATTTGGTTCCTTCCATGTCAGATGTGAGTGCTGAGCCATTTTGATGTGACTATAGGATTAGTTCCTACATGATCAGATATAAGTGTTGAATGCCATTCTTGGAATGGAGGCACCTGGTCAGTTGCCAGGAATACTCAGTCTAGGACTGAGGGCCATTCTAATATGACTGTGGGATGTATTCTTACATGCTAAGATATGAGTGCATGGCCATTCTGATGTTATTGAGGGATGTGTTCCCACTTGATCAAATATAAGGGCTAATGCCATTCTCTGGGAGAATGGAGGCACCTAGTCAGTTACCAGGATTCCTCATTCTAGGACTGAGAGCCCTTTCGATGCGGTGTGTTCGCACATGGTCGAATGTAAGTGCAGAGCCCTTTTGATGCGGTGTGTTCTCACATGGTTGAATGTAAGTGCAGAGCCCTTTCGATGCGGTGTTTTTGAACATGGTCGGATGTAAGTGCAGAGCCCTTCCGATGCGATGTTTTTGAACATGGTCAGATGTAAGTGCAGAGCCCTTTCGATGCAGTGTTTTCTAACATGGTTGGATATAAGTGCTGAGCCATTCTGGCGCGATGTGTTTACACATGGTCAGATGTGAGTGCTGGGCCTTTCTGACAAGATGAGGTCAGATGCGAGTGTTGGGCGTTCCTTTCTGACAAGATGAGGTCAGAAGTAAGAGATGGGTGGGCCATTCTGACTTAAGGTCAAATATAAGTGCTTAAGACCTACATGAAGGGTAAGCCTACAACTAGCATGAAAAAGGGCTGGCTCTATAGAACTTCCTGTGACAAGAAGAATCGAGAGATAGCACCATTCTGAGATAGCATCGATGATGATGATCCAAACTTGATGATGATCCAAGATCAAGTGATGATCGAGATGTGATGATGATCTAGACTTGGTGATGATCCAAATCAAGTGATGATACAAATTTGATGACCTAGCAGTGATGATCCAGTAGTCATGATGATCCAGATCCCGTGATGAAGAAGACTTGAAGAAGAAGATGACTTAGAAGAAGACTTGAAGATGAAGATGACTTGAAGATCAAGAAGACTTGAAGACGAAGATGACTTGAAGATGAAGAAGACTTGAAGACAATGATGACTTGAAGATGAAGAAGACTTGAAGATGAAGACAACTAGAAGATGACGATGACGATATGATCCAGTCGATATAGAGAAGAAGACTAGTGCTGAAAATTGTGTCGAAAGAATACCTTCCTAGTTAAGAGGGAGTGTTGATGTATTTGTAACTTCGGAATGTATTCACTTGTATATCTTATGTCTTGTATCCCGATGTTTATTCCGGGAAGTTTCTATAATGTATTTGAGTCATGTCATACCCCGATGTTCCTATCGGGAGGTTCTATAATGTAAACAAGTCATGTCAAGTCATTGTGTGTAACCCTCTTATTGTTTAAGGGTTAAATTCCCCCTAGTGCCGGGGCACTAGGGTTATTAAAATCTCCTAGAGAAGTCGACCCTAGTGAGTCATTTTCAAGTCGGGAATTAGCATAAATAGAGAGTGAGCCTCTCTATTTATCACTCACTCACTCACACTTAGTTGTAGCGCATAGCTAAGGAAGAAGAAGTTGTTGGGTATAGAGAGAAAGAGGCTACTGCTATCGGGATATCATCTTACTATTTTTGGGGTTTTACTATTGGTGTTGATTCTATCTCTGAGGAAGTTGCGGGGTTTTATCCTTTATGGTTTCCCCGAGGAAAATCTTTGTGTTCATTGTCTTATGTGTTTGATTGTTGTGCTTGTTATTCTCTTAGTTAAGATCCTAAGTTAATGCTAGCTTAAATGATAAAATTCTAACAAGAGCAGCATCTGAGGCTGTTGAAAATATCAGAGAAGGAGAAATACTCTACACAAAGGCAGATGAACCCGTCGCTCTGCTGAAAATATCATAGAAGGAGAAATACTCTACACAAAGGCAGATGAACCCATCGCTACAATCTGGGGAGCACTGCTGGAAGATGAAACTGCATAAAACATAAGGGAAAGCGCACGACAGATAGATGAGAAAATAAGCGCTGCAAAGGCAGAATTGAAGAAATTGTCACTTCAGGAAAAGGTCACTAAGAGCACGGAGATCAAGCGACTGTAGCAGGAATTCTAACACCTTTGAGATCAAGAGCGGAATAGGGAAGCTGAGGTGGAGACACACCAATAAGAAGCATACCAGCTCACAGGCCTTCTTCAGCCTATGCAGCAGAAACTTCAACAAGTCGTGCAGTCGTTAGAGGAAGGACCCTCGAAACATATCAGTTCCGACCGTGTATAGCAGTTAGACGCATAGGCAGAGGAAGTAGTAGGGGAAGTTTCTAAGGTGCAACATATGGTGAAGGAGTTCCAATACAAGGTTGGTCCCACCACCCAGTCTAGGCATGCTCTAGAGGCATAGATTTTGCAAACCAAGTAAAAGTTTTGCGGACGAATGCCTTTTTGCATAGTGGCTTGGGTTGAGTCACAAGTGAATGTTGGGGGCTTGTTGGGCTAGAAGAAGTACACAAGGAAGAAGTGAATGCACAAGCAAAAGGATGAAAAGTATGTGTGTGGCAGGAGAAAATTAGGCTAATAAGGAATCGACGCAGATAAGATAAAAACATGCGCGCGATGGAGAAATAAGCGGAAGGAAAGTTGCGACGAGGATGTTGCAATGAGGAAGAAAGATTCGAGTCGATGGAAGAGATAGGTAGAGAAGTTAAGGCTGGAAGACAGAAGTCAAGGAAGACTACATAAGGACAAGCTAGCGGGAGGAGGAAGGACAATTTTGTGGCTATTTATGACTGATACAGACAAGCTGAAAGACGTTTCCGTAGCTAGTTAATGTCTTGTAGGGATTTTACGGCTAGGTATGGGCCAGCATTGATGTAAACTAGAGATATTTTGGGTTTTTGAGTCTGTAATAACTGATTTGTACTCAATCGACCCTGCGTGGTCTTGTAAATATTATATATAGGAGGAACCCGACCTATATAAGGGTTGGCTTGAGTCATTCGTTCATTAGATGTCTGTTGTTCAAGAGTTAGGTAGTTCTTAGTTAAACTTACAGGAAGAGTTAGAGGAAGAAGACTCAGAGGAGAGTCTAGTAGAAGGAGAAGGCTGTTGAGGCACAGATCCTACATTTGTGTGCGTGGACCGCCAGTAGAATAGAAGATTCAATCCAGGTTGTGTGAAAAATAGTAGGAGTAGATAGAAGAATAAACCAGAGAGCATGAGAGCAAGAACATTGAGTCAAATAGACATATCTAAAGAACAGTCTGCATATTGCAGGATGCAAGGTGCTATAAATTATTCTCATTCCGAATGAAAAACACCTTTGTGGTTTTTCCCAGATGGGTTTCCATGTTATTTGCTATGTTATGTGGTTGAATGTGTTTAATGATGAATGTTGATGTGAATGTTTGCTTACTATGCATTATTGTAGTTACTGTTGAATGAATGTCGCAATAGAAACAATTATTGGATACATGAAGGATTAAAGCACTATTAGAATGTTATGTGTGGATTTATGATCCAGTTGTTAAGTTAAGGCATGAGTCGCACAATGTCTGTTCAGTACAAGGCATCCAATGCGCCGTGTTGTTGCGCCAGTTGTAGAGTCACAATGGTAAAGTTGTGTCACACAACAGTTGTGTCTTATCGATGTGTTATCGTCGTGCAGTAGCAGACTCCATCCAGTCGCCTTTGTCAAGCACCTTGGCCACATGCCAAGGGACTAGAATCCCTCGCCAACTGTAAAAACATGGTTCTGGTAGTTACCCATAAAGATATCTCAGGTGAGACTACGCCTGCTTCGCGGGCATTGCTGACATAGCTTGCTCTTTCGGGCCGATGTCTTGTGGTGTCTTGTTGGTATTATGTTGTTGTTGAACCATGGGTCTGGACAAGAAGATAAGAGAGACCAACAAATGGTTCTATTGTCAGGATATACCATTTGAGTTGAGGGACATGTTGTGGCATCCAACAAGAAGAGAGATAGAGGACTAGTTGGAGTCCAAGACGTTGGCATTCGCACAAGAAGCGAGCGCAGGATCTCAGTTGAGCGCAGAAAACTGGGTAGAACGGTACATATATTCTAATATCCATGAGATATTTTTTGCATAGTTTCCTATTGTGTTGTACAAATGGTTGTTAATATTGGAAAGAAAGCAGAAAAATTTCCAGAGGAGAGAAATAGTTGAGTGGAATGATCAGTTGGTGCGCGAGATAACTAGTGTAAGTAACACCATCTCTAGAGCTGTTGATTTTTGCGTTGATATTATTTTATAAGTATATATTACTAAGTTCGCAGTAGAGGCTATAACCTCTTATAGTGAGGATGAAAGAAAAAATTTCCAAGGACCCCAAATAATATATTTGTTATCTATTGGTACATGGCTCAAGATGCTCGTTTATGAGAAGGGTATCCTGCAGTTGAGTAGTTGAGCTGCGTACTATGGAGGAAGGCTATGTCACAGACGACCTATCAAGAAAATGGGAAATGGTGAGTTGAGATGTTCCCAGGAAGTACAAATTATAAACTAGAGATTGGATTCCTACAGAGTGGAAGGAGATTCAGATCTGGAAAGAGGAGAATGACAGAGGAAGGTCGACGAACTCCTAGTTTGTTTGAGGAAAGCGAAAACGAACTTTAGTCGCAAATATAAGAAGGATCTTGACATGAAGAGGAGGACTTGTTGGCTATATTTTCTGACCTGGTCCAACAAGGAGAAATAATCCACACAAAGTGCTTAAAACAACCCTCGGTGTGTTTGGGATGACTAAATCTCGCGGGAACAAAGGCCCCGCTGCATTATGAGTTTGCTCTCAAAAGAGAGTCTCACAATTTAGTGATAGAAATTATTAAAATAAACTAAATATCTCAAAGATATAATCTAACTAACATGACTAATCTAAGATGAAAACTTCAATAGTTGAAAAACATACAAATTTAACAGCTATTAAAACACACAGGTTTTAATAGCAACTAAACTGTATCCTTCACTATGAAATAAACTAAAACCTAATTTAGTAACTAACTCTAGACCTAATCTATCCTGCACGCGGGAGCATAATTGAATTTGACATGTAAAAAAGATATGATTTTAGTTTACTGACTTATTTAAAAACAAAGTTTAAATAAACAGTAAACATTTGAAGCACATGAATATCACAAGATTAATCAATAATCCTATAAATATTCTTTACACGTCAAGTTTGCAGTCACTTTAAATAGTCGATTTAAACAAGAAATATTGATCTTCAAAAAGCATAAAATTTCTTATCAAGCTTGTATTCAATTATATAAAAATAAATAACATATTACAAACCATGATCGAGTACAAGGGTGATTGCAGAAAAAGAAGTGATCACTAGTTCCGAATTAGGCCTGACTAGAAACAGTACAAAACTTCATTCGGTATCCAAAAAACACACGAGCAGAGAGGATCATCGATTCCTCATTTGAATACAAAGATTCACAAAGAATCAAGACTCTACATTTTTACAAGTAACAGCTCTCTTAGAACTGCATAGCTTTCCCCTTCTCTGGCAACGTCTCCTAAATTCTTATAAAAACAAAGTTCACAGAAAAATAATGATTTCAGAAGAGAAAACAATTCATCTTCCAATTTATGGAGACCCCCCCACCTCTACTTCGATTGTTGCTTCCTTAAATAGGTAGAAGATATCTAATTTTAAGGAAACTAGTGAATAATTAGCAGTTGACACAACTGTATTTATCAATCTACTTCAGGTTCTCGGTACCGTTTAGCTATCTATGAAAGTAGCAACCCAGTATCTTTAATTCATGGACTTCCCAACTACACGTCCAAGAAGCAATCCAATTCCGTTCAAAGTGACAGAACATAATCCACCTTTCCTGGTTGCATTAGGTGAGCTAGATTTCATGAAATTGTTACAACAAATCTCACCCATGATTTCACTTGCACATAAAAGACAAATCAATTAACCATGATAAAAATTGTCAACAAACGAAGAGGATATTTATTTGAATAGTATAGTAAAAGAAACTTCCCTTTCTTCTATTGTATGAATGTCGCATCCTTCGCAGAGGTTCTAATATTCATTTATCTTTCCACTCGGTGAATCCATGGTAAAATTTTATGAGCTTTGCAGTCTGCGCAGGCTTCTTGCAAACTTGCAATTTCACCTTTTATGAAATGGTACAATCTTTGTTTCCTCTGGCGATCAAATTTTTTCATGATTTTGTGATTCAAGGTAATTAAGGAATCTGCAGGGTTATTGTGACTCTTCGTAGTTGTTGTTCATATCAACCACCTCGAAATCTGCACATAATAAACCAACGTTCAGAAATAAAATAGAAAAATAAATAAAGTTTACCTTTACCATTAATCTCCTTCACATTGGTGAATAGACGGTGGTATCTTCTAGATCTTAACAAACTCAGCAAACTGCGATTTCTTTAATTTTGACAAAATTGTGGAAATCTATGGGGCCTCGTCTTGGTAGGTAGAATGATTGACGTGCTATCAATCTCAACAATGTAGAAATTTTCAACGCAAAAGTAGTTACTTAATTATTAATTAAAAAAAGAAGGCGACGATTTTGATGGAAAAGAAGATCGGGTGGTATCTTCTCATAATCAAATCTTCAGCTTCTAGCGTTTCTGTCAATCGTCCAGGTGGTTATTTCTTACACCAATTTTGCAATCAAATTAATATACAGTGATAAGTCTCCATTAATGGAATTCTAAAATTGATGAAGAAATCTCGGAAGCAATTACAAGCTCTAACAATAATCCCGAGAACTCATAAATGCAATCTACGATTGGATCGTTAATCTCCTTGAATACTGTAAGATTCTTGAACATGTCAGTCTTATTATAGCCAATAATTGGTTGATATTATGTTGTCATTTTATCAGCAGCGATTTGGTGAGATGATGACACTTTATGCTTTACATGTAGTAACTCAAATAATCTTGAACAATGTGATCGACCACATTCTCCATTCCCATGTCAAATATTCATCAATGGATTGGTACAAGAATAAAGGTGATATGGATGCAAACAATTCCATCTTCACACATCAGATATGGTGGGATATATAAAAACAAGATTAATATATGTAAATCATTTAGTATTTTGTGCAACTATAATATATAAATCCTTTTAAGTAATAATAAAAGGACCCACCAAAACTGCCTTTTATTTGATATCATAATTAAATATGTCCTGACTTGTAGCAAGTAATTCACATTGTAATGAGGTAACATATTAATTTATGATTTAAATAATCATGCAATTGCTCTTCTTCTTTTTAAATAAAGGAAAACCAAAGTTAATCCCATACCATTCTCAAAAGTGATCAAAGGCTTAGTTTATAATAAGTAAATCGTTCCCTAATATTTTCAAAGCAAACCTTTACTCCAAAAGGTGTCACCAAAGTGATTTGGTAAAATTAAATAGGATATAAATATGATACAATTATGAGAAAATACATAAGTATCAAATAATATTATAATAATTTAAAACCAAATCCATAATAAAATAAAAGAATTAAAGGAGTTTTCAACATTAATTAGATTGATTTTTCTTCTAAGTAAGGTTCTCATAAAAAAAAAATCATTTAAATGATGAATTTTCATCAATTGACAAAATTATCATTGCACAAAAAACCAGCAGAAGCATTAACTATGAATTATTCAAAGTCAAACTTGGCAAAGCAAATGATCACGAATCCATCTTCCATAAAAGCCAAACCAAAGAATAAGCATCGTAGCGAGTGAAGGAATGAAGGACCGAAGAAAACCAAAAACTTACCTACTAAATCACCTACCAAATAAAACAAAAGAAAATCAAAAGCTATAGTGTGTACAAATATTACATAGGGGGGCCTTTATTTTGATAAAAATCAAGGGGAGTTGTTGTGATCACAATAGGACTATAGCCCGATCTCAAAGGGAGTGGAAGACTCCGAAGAGTCTGACGAGACACCAAGGTCAGGACATAACTACATCACACCAGGAACATCACCCGAGGTAAGGTCTAGATCCTCATATCCTGAGCAAGTTATTAATACTAATAGTGCTAGTACTACGACTATCACGCAAAAGGAAACACCCCGGTTAAATCCTTCATTGGATAACCCCAACGTTGACTCAATGGCTGGGGCGAATAATTTGGTTACCCACATTCAATGGCAATGGAGCAGAGGATCCAGAGTAGCATTGGTTCATATGTGAAGCTATTTGGATGGTTCACTTAATTCAGAATGCAGACCTAAATAAAGCGCAGATGATCACGACTCTAAGGGCTCGTGCGCTAGACTGGTTTATGAAGTATTGTATAGTACCATTGGGAGTACTGGAGAAGACCCTTGAGGAGATACGCAGCGCAATGATCTCTGAATTCAGAAAACCTAAATATGAGTCGCATTGCATCACTAAGATCAAGGAAATAAAGCAAGCACTGGCAGAGACAGTATGGGACTTTAACCAGCGATTTAAAACTTTGATGGCCAAAGTAAGTTTCTAGATGTCGAATGTTCATCATAAGGAGTGGTTTATTGCTGTGTTGTTACCACACATTCGAGGGCCCTTGATGCAACAGAAGATTGAGTCATAGACGGAAGCGCTAGAATTGGAAATGAAGTTGGAATCCTCGCCCATTGGTGATGGTGCCACAAGAACGGTAAATATTCAGTCGCAGTTAGCTAATCTAACCATACAGCTTCAGGACATCAAGAAGGGTAAGGAAGCCCACAAAGACTTATGGTGCACAAAATGCAGAATGGACGCACACACTAAGGATAATTGTTCGACCTTCATGAATTATGTCTCAGCTGGTGCACCAAACCCATTAAATGGCCATGGACTACCATGGTGTCGCATATTCCATTCTAGAGGACATCGCGATGAGGACTCCCTATACCTACAAAATATTGTGAGTACCCCAGCGAACCTGTTTTGTAAATTTTGCAAGTTTGTAGGGAATGAAGACAAGGATTGGAGAGCATATCATCTCTTGAAGGAAAAGACGGTGGACACATACTTAATGAAGAATTATGGATAGACTCAGGCTGACCCTACGCAAGCATCATATCACCCTGCACAGTTCCAACCTAATCAGTATCAGAACCATTATCAGCCTCAGTATGCGCGATAGCAGCCATATGCACAACATACTCACTATTAGCCGCAATATCAACAGAATCAGTATCCCCCACAGCAACCACACCTTCAGGTAAGGGGTGGTGGGAACTTCAGAGGAAGAGGAGGCATAGGAGTATTTGGTAGATGAGGAGGTCGGATTACATGCTACAACTGTGGACAGCTAGGTCATTATACCAGATATTGTTTGGAGCCTGCAAAGACGTGCTCATATTGCAAGGGACAGGACCATAATGTGGAGCAATGTCCGCAGTTGATTGTGAAGTGGTAGGCCAGGACCATCGCAGGTCCTACTCCTGTGCAAAATCCAAATCCAACTCCAAATGATAACTTAAATGTCCATATGATTATTGTTGAACCAAGGGATCCGAGCGTTGCAGTCGTAACATGAGGAGGTGTTGCAACTAGAACTGAACTGGAAACACTGCAAGAACAAATTCAGCTGCAGGTACGACCTGCGACACAGAAGAAGGTACCATTTAACGTCCAAAAACAGAAGCAAGTATTCATGGACATATGACCAGATTTTGTGAATCTAGAAGAGCCATCGACTTCAGAAGAAGTTAGGGAGATGCCTGAACGATTCCAACATATATTCCACAAGAAGGTCCCACAAAATGTTAGTAATCTCAAGTCCTTTCTGTCATGTTGGTTGGTGCTAATTCAAGATACATATGCTATTGAAGAATTACAAGCACTAATAGAAGAGACACCAGTAGAGCCACAACCTGAAAAAAGAGTTAATTAGGTCAGAAAGAAATTCAAAATTGGTCGTGAGTTAAGAATGACTGCGCAGATAGGAGATTATGACATGGACTATATAATTTTAGACCTAGGGTCTGATGTCAATATCTTGACATGAAAAAGTTGGGAAAGTATGGGGAAGTCCCGCTTGGACTGGTCTCCTATCCAGCTGCGACTTGCCAATCAGGCGAAGGTACTCCCAATTGGTAGACTGAGTCAAGTCTGTGTCGACATAGAAGGGTTGTGCACATTTGCAGACTTTGAAGTCATTAACATTGTTGAAGACTCAAATCCATATCTCGTGTTGTTGGGCATAGATTGGGCCATAGACAATTAGGCCATCATCAACTTTAAGAAAAGGATACTCTCATTCGAGGATAATGAAATGAGGGTAGTGTCACCCATTGATCCATTGGAAGGAAAAAGATATGTTGAGTCTGACTATAACGACGGACAGGGTGACTATATCGACCAGATCTACAATGTCACTACCATACAAGAAGATTACATCAATCCAACTGCAGATGGGAACCTGAGCTGGAAGAGTGCTAGTTCCTGCACATCTGACTCGGGGGAAGCTTTAGAGAAGTGGAAAAATCAGTTACATGAGGTCTCTATGAGGATATGCGCGATGATTACCAGGTCTATGTGATGGGTGGAGACTAAGGATAGAGAGCTACCCACCTATGAAGGATTACCTGACCTTGCAGTATTTCTCACTGAGTTTGAAGGTCTCTTCATAGAATCGCAGCGCTTGTCTGCGTTGGATCATGTGCTCAAGGCTACGCCTGCCAGATGGTGGGGTACACACAAGTAGCTCATAACAAACTGGACTCAATGCAGAAGGTTGATGAAAGTCTAGTTCGGTGAAGAATTTATTACTGTAAGCCATAGGTACACAGGGTTGTCGGTCCCTGCAGAGCACATAAATCAGTGTCGTACTGTATTTTTAGCATACCCGTGGCAGGAATGGATCCATCAATTCATTCACACATTGGAAATGACACCTAGAACTCGGTATGTGTCTATGGAGTTGCAACAAAGTACTCAATATTGGGAAGAGGTAGCCAAACAGTTCATGCACACATTTGAGCTTGCTAATGAGCAACCAACAGTTGATACTGCACTTCAAATACTCAAAGCCCAGATATTTTCTCAAATCCATGTCATAGAGGAAAATTCCCACCAGAGCAGTGGATGGACTTTTACAACCTAACTAGAGATCCAGGTGATGACCCGACTAACATAAACATATCGAAATCAGAGGGTACATGCACAATAGAGGGAAGTGACATTTCCAATTACCAGTTCCTAAAACCACTGAAAATCAAGAAAGTAAACATTGGGTCGCCCGAAAACTTGAAGTTCACAAATATAGGAGATTATTGGGATGAAGAGACTGTCGCAAAGATCACAAACTTGCTGCATGAATATCAGGATCATTTCCCTACCAATTTCTCAGAGATGAACGAGATAGTAGGATATTTAAGGGAGATGAAAATACCCTTGCGACCAGATGCTAAACACAGTAGACAGCGACCATACATAATGAACCCCAGATATAAGGAAAAGGTAAAGATAGAATTGGATCGCATGCTTGAGGTAGGAATCATAGAACCTGTCAAGGAATCAGAGTGGATAGGACCTATAGTAATCCAGGATAAGAAGACAACAGGTGAATTCAGGATCTGTGCCGAGTTGAGGAAGATGAACGATGCATGCTTGCATGACCCATTCCCAACACCATTCACAGATGAAGTACTTGAAAATGTGGGCGTACAATAGATGTATTCATTTACTGATGGATTTTTGGTCTATCATCAAGTCATAATCGCGCAGGAGGATTGCCACGAAACGACCTTCGTCACAAAATGGGGATGCTATTAGTATACAGTAATGCCCTTTGGACTCAAGAATACACCTGCTATTTTTTCTAGAATAGTAGTTTCTGCTTTTAAATATTTTATACATAAATTTCTTGAAGTCTACTTTGATGATTGGATTGTGTTTGGTCTAGTAAGAGACCATATCAAGATTATGCACATGATGATGGACCGTTACCTCCAGTATCATATTGCGCTTAATTCTAAGAAATGTATTTTTTGTACACCATTTGGTATACTGTTGGGTTACGTCGTATGTCGCAACGATATTTTGGTTGACCCCAAAAAAATTGTGATTATTCTCGACCTACCACCACCTATATCAGTCATGCAACTCAAATCCATGCTAGGACATACAGGCTACTGTTGGAAGTTCATCAGAGGATATGCAGCGATCACTGCACCTATGGAGAAACTATTGAAGAAAGACGCAAAGTTCTAGTGGACAACAGAGTGCCAGGAAATCTTGGATAAATTGAAGACTGCAATGGCCACTACACCAATACTTGTATTCCTAGACTGGAAGAAGGAGTTCCATGTGCATGTCAATGCGTCATCTATCGCGCTTGGCATAGTCTTGACACAACTAGGAGAAGCTGCGCTTGACCACCCTATTTTGCTTTCATGAGCAGGAAACTATCAACAGTAGAAAATAACTACACGACGACAGAAAGATAAGGCCTTTCTATGGTTTATGCACTTCAAAAATTCTGACACTATTTGTTGGGAGGACATTTTCAAATGTACACAGATCACTCAGCGCTGAAATACCTAGTCAACAAGCAAGTGTTGGGGGGGGAATATCCGTAGATGGCTTCTCCTATTTCAAGAGTTTGATTTTGAGGTCATTATTAAACCTGGTCGACTAAATGTTGGACCAGACCACCTATCAAGGATAAAGAGTGGTGAAGAACCAACGAACCTCGAAGATAACTTGCCTGACACGGGAAGATCATAACCATGAGTTTAATGCCATCATTCATTTTCTAAGCACAGGATATGCACCGGAAGGAATGTCAACTAATAACAAAAAAACTTGTTTGTTAGAGTTGTTGATTATACATTGATTGTTGGGCATCTATAGAAGCTCGACGCGGATGAAGTACTGCGTCGTTGTGTCTTTGACTTTGAACGACCATGGGTTATGACTGAAGCACATGCTGGTGTCGTAGGAGGACACTACGCATGAAAATCAACTGTGTGAAATATCCTACAAGTAGGATTATGGTGGCCAACCATACACATGGATACTAAGAGTTTCTATCGATGTTGCAATGTTTTCCAAAGAACAAGAAAATCGTCGTGTCGCAATGAAATGCCACTAGTGCCGCAAATATCCCTCTAGGCACTTGATAAATGGGTCGTTGATTTAGTTGGACCTATCAGCCCACCAGGCAAGAGGACTGGTGTGCACTTTATTATCACCACGATAGACTATTTAACCAGGTGGGCTAAATCCGCACCTGTTAAATATTGCACCTCTACAACTGCGACGAAGTTTTTGTTTGAAAACGAAGTGACTAGATTTGGTTGTCCAAAGATTCTCCTAAGTGATCAAGGTACACATTTTGTTAACAAAGTGATTTCTTAGCTTACTGTAGAATTCCAGATCCAACATAAGAAGACAACACCCTATCATCCTCGGGAGAATGGAACGGTCGAAGCTTTCAAAAAGATTTTGGAGAATGCATTGACCAAGGTATGCAACGTGCGCTAAGATGATTGGGATCAAAAAGTTTCAGCTGTGTTATGGGAATATCACACAACTTGCAAGTGACTGATAGGTCATACCCCATTCAGGTTGGTATATGGATAAGAAGTTGTTGTACCAATGGAATACATTGTGCCAAGCCTACGGATTGTTGCGCTGACAAAGATGACTAACGGATATGTCGTCGAAAAAAAATATGTTGTCGCAACTCGTTTAGATGGAAGAGGAACACTTCGTCATAGTATATCATCAGACTGTGAAGAAGCAAAGACAGAAAGCATGGCATGATTTCCATATCTGGGTTAAGCCATTTAACATTGGAGGACTTGTATTGTTGTATGACAACAAGTTTTTCAAACACCCGTGTAAGCTGAAGACACATTGGATTAAACCATATGTTATTGCACACATCACTAATGCGAGTGCAGTAAAGTTACAAAAGCGCGATGGAACATATGTCGCAGGAATAGTGAATGGTAGTCGCCTGAATTCGTACTACAATGGTTGTGAAATGCTTGGCTAGGACCGTATCGCGCGAATATATTAAAAAAAAAAGAGGCAGAAAGCATATGGAAAGGTGGCAATGACAGGTTGTCTACAATCATGTATTTAAGAGAGGATATCTGGAAAATATTGAGGCGGCTACGATAGCTAAGAGCCATAAATTCGATGCAATATGAGGAGAATGACAGCGTGTTTTTTGGTCCCATCAAACGTCCTCGGCATAACTACCATAACTGTTCTGGCAGGTAAAATTCGACGCTCGAGTAAGTAGAGTTAATACAGGCATGTGTCAGCCAAGAAGCCCATGTGATCGATTAGACATCGACCATTGGTTGCATGATGACTAAAGGACGTAAAGGTGCATATAAATACCAGGATTCACCATCAAGTAATATTTTACGCACAGAGAGAGAGAGTTGAGAGAACCAGAGCCGAGCAATCATAGAGAAAAAAGTCTGTCACTCAGTTAGCCAACACCCATGGTCATTGAGATCCCCAGTGATAGCGACCTATCAGACGCAATCATTTTTTTAGGTTTCCCAATTGTCGAAGAAGAAGTAGAATCACCATAGGTGTAGCATTCAGAAATTAACTCGATGGCACAACCCAAGAAACCATATGTCCCCCCGACTGCACCTAGACCACCATCTGCTCCTCGACCTGCAGTTGCCCTTGATAATATTCCAACCCCTGGTTCGCGCCCTTTGTCGAACCCAGTTCAGAGACCACCGACTATGCAGACAAGGGTTTCCTAATTGGCCCCATTGAACACATCAGTGTGCGGTTTACCATGCGGCTCCTCTCTTGTAAGCTGCTACACAAGATGAGTTCCAACCAGTGCACTACGGGAATAACCGAGCTCGCAGTACTGTGCGCACTGGGAGGGATTTTCAATTGGTCGCAATATTTGTTAAATGAGCTAATAGATGACGCCATGCATGCCCAGGAAGAGCCCACCTATAAATTTCATTACTCTCGGTTGCTCATCTTGATGTCCTTCACCCTATGGGCCAACCCACCAGACTCTGTACATATGGATGTCCCACTGTCGTGCCTTGGTGCAAGGTACCAGAACTTGTGGGACTAGAAGAAATATACATATCGACAAAAGGATAACAACATTGAGTTCTTTTTGCAGACAGAGGCACTGCGTGATGTTGTCCACCGATCTCATCGAATCCGCACTACGACGGTTCACAGGTACGTGGCCTTTATAAATTTTCAAGTCAATGCCCATAATATGATCTTGGAGCCCAAGAAAGACCCGGCGAGGAAAGCACACAATACAGGGTTCATGATCATCGACACTGATGTCGATGACATTGTTAAGGAGTGGCCTGAGGAATGGCGCGACCCACTAGCGAAGCCACTTCCTAAGCACCTAAACAAAGAAGACCCTCCCGTGGACCACGACGATGGACACGATAATGGCCAAGGAAACCAAGGAGATGATGATCAAGGAAATTAGTCACAAGAAGAAGAAGAAACAGCTGATGATGCTGGTAGGAATGGCTCGGATCATCCTGACTCCGAGCGCGCACATCCTCGGGAAAACATCCAAACGCAAGTGCAAACGCAGCAACAAAGACCAAATCACCCACACAAGAAGAGAAAAGCAGAAAAAATGTCTGGAACGAACACATTGACTGAAGATGATGTGCATGAGCTTGCAAATGCTATCGCTAAAGTTGCGCAAGACAACCTTGCCACTCTGAACACACAGTAGGTAAACATTGCTAACAAAGTTGGGACCCACTTGAAATATTTAATAGAAGTCATTAATGAGGTCAAAGCCACTATGGAGGCTGAGACATATGGCATGGATCCAACGATCCCTCTAGTTACACCAGAACCGGTGCCGCCAATTAAGTTAAAAATTGAGGCGTAGGTGATGGAGGCAATGTTGGGCAAAATATTGTCTTGAATAATTTACCTAATATTTAATTATCGACCGAGGTTGGTAGGCTTGGAGTTTCTACAAAATATATGCAAAGGTAGAGAGTATCGTGGTAATGCTTTAATAAGCCAAAGATTGAAAGACCTTGAGTTGAACTCCCTAGGATCTAACTTAGTTAAGTTAATAAAAACAGAGGACTAAGCATAGTGGTATCAAATTATACTACTCTACTTATAAACAATTACTCAAAGACAAAGATATAGACAATGTAATGACAACAAACTATTCTTTATAAGAAGGTCTATTTTACTAATAAACAACTTACAAGGAAGAATTTACAACAACTAATTATGTTTCCTAAAAGCTATACATGCAACTAATAGATGGCCACTAATTTCATTCTCCTTGATTATTTTTAGGATAAGGGTTTACTGTAATCGAGACAGGAGCAGGAGAAGTATCAAAATGGCTTTAAAATGAGGTGAAGAAGCTAATGGGAATTAGATCTAACTTAATTTCTACACAAATATGTAGACTAAGAACCGTCCAACTACAAGCTATAGTAAACATAATGATCTATAAACAAATAAACCTTTGAACTTTACTTGCAAAAGATAAAATCATATTACAAGGAGGTAAACATAATATATGAGCAAGTAGAAGACTTATAAAGATGATCTAAATTCTATTCTATGGATTCTTTTAACAACCATATGATTAAGAAGATAAATTGTATTACTATGAGCAATGATACTTAATCTATTAATACAATTAAAACTTTATATGTGAAGGAACAATTCAGATTTAATTACAAGTCAATACAAAATATTAAAATACATAACACAATTCTTTAGGCATAAGGTGAGAAGAAAGGAGAAAAGAAGAATGGAGTCTAACAAGTAGTCTGACAATCTTATCTAAGAATATTAAGAGAAAATACAATCACTATCTAACCACCACCATTAAAACAGAATCGGAGAACTAAGAAGATAAGCTCGAAACAGATTAAAGACACACAGGTATGAATGAGTGACTGGATAGCAGGTTGAAATGAAGGTCTGTATAAGGGGCGGGACAGGGTGTATAAATGACAGTATGTTTGAAGAAAATGCTAAAACTTCAAGAAAACAGTGAATCTAGATTATTTATTGAGGGCATATGTCTCATGCATATGCTAATGAAATGTAAAAGAAAAAAGTAAATCTACTTAATGATTAATTCCATAACAATATCACCTAAGATAATTTCATAATTTGAAAAGGAAACTACATCATCAAACAGACTGAAATACTCTTAAGCAAATTCATGACAAAAACATAAATAAATAAAACTAAATTTACTATGATTTAATCAAAGGAATTTTAGTCTAGAAATCAAACAATGAACTGTAAATACTTTGCAAAAGAATTTGGAAACTATTCTAGGTGCAACCGGTTGGTAACTGGTAAAAGAAACCTACATAATCAGCATAATAACAATGAAATCTATACTACAAAAAACATAAATGATTACAGGAATAAAACTACATAAACAACTTATAAACAAAATTAAACTAGTTATAGAGAAAGGAAATAACGAAACATACACAAAGATGTAAAAATCTGTTGTCGAGGGGGGCTCCCAGCAAATAGAGTAATGCTCTTCTAATAGAACACAATCATGCACAACGTAATGGATATTTCATTAAACCAAAGGTGGCGTTACAAAGTCTTGTGGAAAATCGATAAAACAGCTAACTATCTCGCTATCCTAACTAACTCCATCGATGTTATCAGCTACTAACCACGATATATCAGCTATAACATTCAGCAATTAACGTTATCCCTCACATGAGATCACCTATATATATAGTGTTTACAGAAGGAAAGCAAGTCGACCCTTTCAGTGGTCGAATGCTCTTACGATAAGGCAGTCATTATAACAAATAATTACATTGATAACTAACAGATGACAGTTCCTTCTTCTTCGTAGGTCTGGTTCCTTTATGGTGCACGATGTGGCATATGATTTCAGTCTTAATTAGAGGCGGAATCAAGGTGTCACACAAAGACATTAGATGAGTGCCCTTCCAGAAGAATGCTGATGCTAAGATGCTGGCGCGTGGTCACAACAGTTCATGGCTGTTACATGCCTTTAACGCACAGAAATCTACTACCAACGATGCGAGGTCTGTTTAGTGATTTGGATGGCAAGATGGATATGCTCTCCTTATATCTAGTTGAACGTGTGTCTGTTTGTTAGCTTGTCTAAAAGACCATATAACCTGCAAACAATTATACACATGAATTAATATATCAAATACACTTCGTATCATGTAAATTTTAATCATTAAAATCGTAAAATGATAATAATAAACAGAATTTACATAAACCTTAAATTCATTCATACCTGAGGCTTGAATGGTGAGATGCATGGTACAAAAGACACCAAAAGGTATCAAAACGTGTGTTAATATGTAAAGTATTTAACCCAAAAATGGTGACCAAATGGGGACCAACATTCCCCCAAACCAGAAGAATGCCAAGTCCCACTGGTCATAAAATAAAAGATAGCATTAGGAAGGAGGGAGAGCTGCGTTAGTAGCTGCCTCCAACTTTGATGAAGAGGACTATTTGAACTTCAATTTCTTAGCCTGAGCTTTCAAAAGGGCACGCCTTGCTTGTCAATCCCTCTATGATAAACTAACGGTCTTGTGGAGGTCCTCCATCTTTTTAATCTGTAACCGCAACTCTTTATTATCCTCCCGAAGCTCTAAATTAACTTAACATACCCTTCATTATGCTTCATCAATTGAGTTAAATCAGAAGTTAACTAATCTAATGTTGGCTGCGGTGGTGTAGATGGCTCTGGGGACTGGTTGAATTCTCGTGGAGGACTCATTCCTATTGAAGGCATATCCAAATCGATAGTAGGAAGGGGTTCTTCAGGGATGATATCTTGGTCAGATGCAGGAATGTCCATTTGGCCGACATCCTTTAGTAATTCAGTAGAAATAATGGCTAATGCTAACAGGGATGAATTTGGGTCAGTTTTCTCTACTTCGGCTTCATCATCTGAATGACCAGTCTGCACATCAGACTAAATTGCGGTCTAGGTACTGAGCTGGAGAAAACGTTGAACACTTTTAGCCTTTTGTCTTCTGGTACGAGGTCGTGAAAAAGGTACAAATTCAGTAGACACACGACTAAAATGGGTATTTTGGGAAGATGAGTTAGGTTCAGAGATATCTTCATCACGGTGGACAATGTTGGGGTTTTCTTCTTCTATAGGTGAGGTTTGACTAGTTCCCTGATGAAAATGATGGAATCGTTTACGGATATTAAGGTGGGGGTTAAGCACCTTGAATGTAAAAGTCTCTCAAGGTTGGTCTCACTCCTTGAGCTATTCCAAGATTAAAATTTTGATTAAACTGTGGTGGTAAAAAAATACTCTTGGGATGAAGGGTATTCTTTCTGACCAAATTCGACATTTTTTCTAAGCTATGAAGGAAAAAGAAAGGGAAATTTAAACATCTATTATCGACGAAGTGAGCTATTAACTGAAGGTGACAAGATTTGAAAATTCTAAACTTACGTTCGTAGGTAACCAGATGAATAATGACTGTCAGTGGCTTGATGTATTTCGGCTTTATCCAACTATGATGGTAGCCTTTTACGCCTGATACATACCAGAATTTAGGCTTGAGAGAAAAATTATGTGATGCTCGTGGGATGAACCAATGTTTGTGCCATTGCTCGCCCTCTCGGGGAAGCTTAGTGGCATGCGCAATCAACTCCTCAGTGACTTGGAAGGAAAGATGCCCTACCCTAGTCGTCCTCTCATCGAACCCCATTATGAAAAGCAATGAGATTTCCTCATCATAACATTGCAGCAAATGAAGGAAAGAGTTCCAACTGGCACGAAAAAACACTTCCCTGCATTCTCTAAACTCTATCATTTGAAATAGATCTTCGTAAGTCTTTGGCTCGAATCGATTTGGCATGATGTAAACAGAGGAAGGGATATAGGGTTTTCAGGAAATATGAGAGAAAGGTGGCTAAAATGCTCTGCAGTGATAACAGTCAGAAAAATGATGGAATGGAGAGAAGGTTCGCACAGTGCTAGTTTTAAAGTGTGCCGCACTCAACCTACCAAATGATCATGCAAACAGCTCGGCATGCCTAAACGATCATGCCATTATGGCAATTTTCGGAACGTGTGCCATCTAAAGCGTGTGATTGAATGAGTTTCAAACTTTTAGTTGGTTCAACCATGTCCAAAGTAAGCTTTGGATAGGTTGAACATGTAACTTAATGTGAGTGTATAACCAAATTCGTAACCATAACCTTAGTTCAATGAGAAGGTCGGCTTATCTGATAGCTTATGCGTGCGAACGAAGAAAGAGGATAATGATGATGGCAGAGTCATGATAACTAGAAGGTACCCTAAGGTCGTATCATATCCATATAGGGGTAAAATAAAATCATATTAGATCTAATTCGTACTATCATGAATTGGCATTAGTCATAATATCATGTGGATGTGACCCTAATGGTATGACTCGGCTTTTTATCCAAACAAAATTAAGCCAATACTTAACCATAGATACAAGAATGTCATAAAAAATTTATTCAATTTGTCATTTGACTTCTTATTCATACCAACATTTGACCCTTCATATGATCCTTCATACAGCTTTCTGTAAAAGAATGGGCTTATTGGATCAAACTGCTACTAATTGTGGCTTTTCCTAAGTTGTCAGGTCACAAAGAAGTCATATGAAATAATTCTTGGCGTTCTTCCTTATTCATCCAAGATTTTAAAACCAATATCGCTATTTGCATTATCCTGCAGACGCTTTATCATTTGGCAATGAATCTCTTGTAAGTAAAAATAAAGACAGACAGTCAGGATAATCCTCCCCCAAACCAAAGATATGGCATGTCCCCAAGCCATACATGAAAACCAAGTAACTACTAAAAGAAATTAATGAAAGTTCAATCATGTTGTTGTAAGTTTGTAAAAGAGAGAAAAACTAATAAATGGAAAGGATTCAGATATATACATTTATCCAAAATAACAATGCTACAAGCATAAATTCCACTTATCCTCGAGTGTTCTAAAAAATATTTAAGAGTCAAGTTTTGATAACAAGTGTAGATGAACTAGTAATATCTAGGTGTAGAAATTCTGAAAAACATGATGATTGAAGTGAATCTTTTGAGCACTTGTTCAAGTAATCAAGAATATACATATCTGAATCAAACCATCATATATAAAGCATAACAAAATCATAAAATAAATGGTTTGAAAATTAAAAATTAAAAGTTAAGATATGATGTTAGTGTTCTTAGGGTACTTTCCTTTTCAAGTAATATCCCATGAGCAGTTCAAAGAAATAGAAAGACCCATTGGTAACTAAATTTCAAAACCATTTATTGGATTATTTATTTTATTCTTGAAAACATAGAAAAAGAGTCCCCTATGATTAGACATGACTCTTATTTATTCAAAGAGATATACACATACTGACATATTTACAAATGATGATAACCTATAATATTTTTAAGAATCATGAGGAGGATGAGTCTTTGGAGAGAGAATTCCAATGATTACCTCTATCTTGATAAGATCCATCTTGATCCCCTGGGGAAAAACATGATGCCCCATGCATATATAACATGGAGGAGTTTTGTTTAATGGACATTCATGTCGAGGATGTTTAGTTTTACATTTTGGACAGAAATTGCTCTTTGTTGCTTGTTCTTCTTCCTGGTTCTTTATGTAGGTTTGGTTTCTAAAGTGAGTCTACTTATAAGGTTTCTTTCGAGGTGGGAATGGTGCAACCCAACATACTTTTCCAGGAGAAATCTTCCTCTGATTACCCATTCTTTTATTGGTTCTTATAGGAGTAGGGAATGCTACTGTGGATGTGTCAATTTGTGGGGTTACTATTACCAAAGAGAGCTTCCACCTAGGTAAGATTGACAAAATTAGTAAAGTTTAGCTCCCCAACTTCAAGAGTTATATTATCTAACTTTATTACTTAGTGGAAGATTAAGAGGTTCCCTGGTTACTTCTTTTTAAATTTAGGATCGTTTCTCTTTCTATGATTTCCCCTTGTAAGAATCTCTTTATGTTTCCAGCAAAACTACTTCCTATAAGTGTTTTTTTTTCGATGACTTTTCACTAGGTTGATGACTGAGGTCAAAATGTTTCTTGTAAAAACTTAACAAAATTTTACTATCTTAACGAATCTATCATATACTACTACTACTACTACTACTACTGGATTTGGGGGCGCTTATTATAACAGATGCGCGGGTTCTTACCTCTCATCTTACTGCTCCCACGTTACCAGCCTACATCTATTCTACCTTTCGAAACAACTTCGCGGCAATGGCGCCAAAAATGTAGGGCAAACTATTGTCTCGAATAATTTACCTAATATTTAATTATCGACCGAGGTTGGTAGGCTTAGAGTTGCTACAAAATATATACGGAGGTAGAGAGTATCGTGGTAATACTTTAATAAGCCAAAGATTGAAAGATCTTGAGTTGAACTCCTAAGGATCTAACTTAGTTAAGTTAATAAAAATAGAGGACTAAGCAGAGTGGTATCAAATTATACTACTCTACTTATAAACAATTACTCAAAGAAAAAGATATAGACAATGTAATGACAACGAACTATTCTCTATAAGAAGGTCTATTTTACTGATAAACAACTTACAAGGAAGAATTTACAACAATTAATTATGTTTCCTAAAAGTTATACATGCAACTAATAGATGGCCACTAATTCCATTATCCTTGATTATTTTGAGGATAAGGGTTTACTGTAATCGGGACAGGAGCAGGAGAAGTATCAAAATGGATTTCAAATGAGGTGAAGAAGCTAAAGGGAATTAGATCTAACTTAATTTCTACAAAAATATGTAGACTAAGAACCGTCCAACTACAAGCTATAGTAAACATAATGATCTATAAACAAATAAACATTTGAACTTTACTTGCAAAAGATAAAATAATATTACAAGGAGGTAAACATAATCTATGAGCAAGCAGAAGACTTATAAAGATGATCTAAATTATATTGTATGGATTCTTTTAACAACCATATGATTAAGAAGATAAATTGTATTACTATGAGAAATGATACTTAATCTATTAATACATTTAAAACTTTATATGTGAAGGAACAATTCAGATTTAATTACAAGTCAATACAAAATATTAAAATACAAACATAATTCTTTAGGCATAAGGTGAGAAGAAAGGAGAAAATAAGAATGGAGTCTAACAAGTAGTTTAACAATCTTATCTAAGAATCTTAAGACAAAATACAATCACTATCTAACCACCACCATTAAAACAGAATCAGAGAACTAAGAAGATAAGCTCAAAATATATTAAAGACACACAGGGTTGAATGAGAGATTGGATAGCAAGTTGAAATGAAGGTATGTATAAGGGGCGGGACAGGCTATCTAAATGATAGTCTCTTTGAAGAAAATGCTAAAACTTAAAGAAAACAATTAATCTAGATGATTTATTGAGGGCAGCTGTCTCATGCAAAAGCAAAAAGTAAATATACTTAATGATTGAATTCCATAACAATGTCACCTAAGCTAATTTCATAATTTGAAAAGGAAATTACATCATCGAACAGACTGAAATACTCTTAAGCAAATTCATGACAAAAACATAAATAAATAAAACTAAATTTACTATGAGTTAATCAAAGGAATTTTAGTCTAGAAATCAAACAATGAACTGTAAAGACTTTGCAAAAGAATATGGAAACTATTCTAGGTGCAACCGGTTGGTAACTGGTAAAAGAAACCTACATAATCAACATAATAACAATGGAATCTATACTACAGAAAACATAAATGATTACAGGAATAAAACTACATAAACAACTTATAAGCAAAATTATACTAGTTATAGAGAAAGGAAATAACAAAACATACACAAAGATGTAAAACTCTATTGTCGGGGGGGCCTCCTAGCAAACAGAGTAATGCTCTTCTCATAGAACACAATCATGCACAACGTAATGGATCTTTCATTAAACCAAAGGTGGCATTACAGAGTCTTGTGGAAAACTGATAAAACAACCAACTATCTCGTTATCCTAACTAACTCCATCGATACTATTAGCTACTAACCACGATCTATCAGTATAACATTCAACGATTAACCTTATCCCTCGCATGAGATCACCTATATATATATAGTGTTTACAGAAGGTGATCAATTCGACCCTTTCAGTGGTCGACTGCTCTTACGATAAGGCAGTCATTATAACAAATAATTACATTGATAACTAACAGATGACAGTTCCTTCTTCTTCATAGGTCTAGTTCCTTTATGGCGAACGATGTGGCATATGATTTCAGTCTTAATTGGAGGTGGCATCAAGGTGTCACACAAGACATTAGATGAGCGCCCTTCCAGAATAAGGCTGATGCTAAGATGTTGGCACGTGGTCACAACAGTTCATGGTCGTTACATGCCTTTAACACACAGAAATATACTGCCAACGATGCGCGGTCTGTTTAGTGATATGGACGGCAAGCTGGATATGCTCTCCATATATCTAGTTGAACGCGTGTCTATTTGTTAGCTTGTCTAAAAGACCATATAACATGCAAACAATTATACACATGAATTAATATATCGAATATGCTTCATATCATGTCAATTTTAATCATTAAAATCATAAAATGATAAAATAAACAGAATTTACATAAACCTTAAATTCATTCATACCTGAATTTTGAATGGTGAGCTGCATGGTACAAAAGACACCAAAAGGTATCAAAACATGTGTTAATATGTAAAGTATCTACCCAAAAATGGTGACAAAATGGGGACCAATAGGCAGGAACACCTGAGTTCGATGCAGTTATACAAGGGATTGAGACCATCCATATCGACTTGTCCAAGTTGCCTTTGGGTGAAGTCTATGACGTTCAGCAAGCAGCTGCCTCCGAAATATGGCTGAGGGAAAATGTTGTTGTGTATCAAGCAGCAAAACAACAAAGGAAGGTAAAACTGCGCAAGGCCCTCCTTAGGGACAAAGAGCATGAAATTGTCGCATGTGAGCATAGCAGAGTTTCAGTCACTGAAACCATTAAGAGTGTGGTTGCATAGTTCCCACTAGAGGTGAGATAAGAAGACGAAGATTCAGAAGCTAAGGTTGTCCGAATGTCACACATCGCGAGGGAACTAAAGAAATGGGTTGAGGAACTGCAGGCTAGGCAGGTACCAAGCACACCTCTAGAGGTCCTCGAGGAGAGAAGAAGAGAAGCATCTGAGGCTGCTGAAAAGATCAAAGAAGGAGAAATACTCTGAAGCCGTCACTATAATCTGGGGAGCACTATTGGAAGATGAAACTACAGAGAACATAAGGAAAAGCGCGTGACAGGAAGATGAGAAAATCAGCGCTGCAAAGGCAGAACTGAAGAAACTGTCGCTTCAGGAAAAGGTCACTAAGAGCGCGGAGATCAAGCGACTGCAGCAAGAATTATAGGCCCTTCAAGATCAATAGCAAACTAGGGAAGCCAAGGTAGAGACACACCAATTAGAAGCAGCTCGGCTCACAGGCCTTCTTCAGCCTGTGCAACAGAAACTTCAGCAAGTCATGTAGTCGTTAGAGGAAGGATCGTTGGAACATATCAGTTTCGATCATGTAGAGCAATTGATCGCACCGGCAAAGGAAGTAGCAGGGGAATTTTCTAAGGTGTAACATATGGTGAAGGAGTTCTAAGACAAGGTTGGTCCCATCGCCTAGTATGGCCATGCACCAGAGGCATAGATTTTGCAAACCAAGTAAAAGTTTTGCGGTAGGCCATTTTTGCGGATGAATGAGTGTTGGGGGCATGTTGGGCCAGAATAATTACACAAGGAATAAGCGAATGCAGTATCAAAAGGATGAAAAGTGTGTGTACGACAAGAGAAAATCAGGCTAAGAAGAAATCAACGCAGATAAGATAAAAACATGCGCGCAACGGAGAAAGAGGCGGAAGGAAAGCTACGATGAGGATGCTGCAATGAGGAAGACAGATCCAAGTTGATGGAAGATGTAGGTAGAGAATTTAAGTCTGGAAGATTAAAGTCAAGGAAGACTGCAAAAGGACGAGCCAGCGGGAGGAGGAAGGACAGTTTTGCGGCTATTTATGACTGATACAAACGAGTTGAAAGACGTTTTCGTGGCTAGTTAAGTCTGTGGTTAATGTCTTGCACAGATTTTACGGCTAGGTATGGGCCGACATTGATGTAAACCAGAGATATTTTGGGTTGTTGAATCTGTAATAACTGAGTTGTACTCAATCGACCCTGCGTGGTCTTGTAAATATTATATATAGGAGGAACTCGACCTGTATAAGGGTTTGCTTGAGTCGTTCGTTCATTACATGTCTGTTGTTCAAGAATTATGTAGTTCTTAGTTAAACTTAGAGGAATGGTTAGAGGAAGCAGAGTCAGAGGAGAGTCTAGTAGAAGGAGAAGGTTGTTGAGCCACGGATCCTGTAGCTATGTGTACGGACCGCCAGTAGAATAGAAAAGTCGATCTAGACTGTGTGCGGATCAGTAGGAGTAGATAGAAGAATAAACCAGAGAGCATGAGAGCAAGAAGATTGAGTAAATAGGCATATCTAAAGAACAGTATGCATATTGCAAGATGCAAGGTGCTATAAACCATTCTCATGCCAGATGAAGAGCACTTTGGTGGTTTTTCCTTAATGGGTTTCCAAGTTATTTACTTTGTTATGTGGCTGAATGTGTTTAATGATGAATGTTGATGTGAATGTTTGTTTACTATGCATTATTGCAGTTATTGTTGAATGAATGTCGTAGTAGGAACAATCAGTGGATACATGAAGGATTAAAGCATTGTTAGAATGTTATGTATTGCTTTATGATCCAATTGTTAAGGTAAGGCATGAGTTGCACAATGTCTGTTGAGTACAAGGCATCCTATGTGTCGCGTTGTTGCGCCAGTTCTAGAGTCACAATGGTAAAGTTGTGTCGTGCAACATTTGTGCCTTATCATTGTGATGTCATCGCGCAGTAGCAGACTCCATCCAGTCGCCTTTATCGAGCACCTTGGTCACATGCCAAGGGACTAGAATTTCTCGCCAACTACAGAAATATGGTTCCAGTAGTTACCCATAAAGATATCTCGGGTGAGACTACTCATGCTTCATGGGCGTAGGCAACAGAGCTTGCTCTGTAGGGCCGATATCTTGTGGTGTCTTGTTGGTATTATGTTGTTATTGAACTGCAGGTCTATACAAGAAGAGAAGAGAGGCCAAAATATGGTTTTGTTGCTAGGATCTACCATTTGAGTCGAGGGACATGTTGTGGCATCCGACAAGAATAAATATAGAGGACTGGTTGGAGTCCTAGATGCTGGAATTCGCGCAAGAAGAGAGCACAGGATCTCAGTTGAGCGCAGAAAACTGGATAGAACGGTACATATATTCCTATACCCACAAGATATTTTTTGTAGAGTTTCCTATTGTGTTGTATGAATGATTTTCAAGATTGGCAAGAAAGCAGACAAATTTCCAGAGGAGATAAATAGTTGAGTGAAATGATCAGTTTGTGCACAAGAAACCATTGTACATAACAACATCTCTAGAGTTGTTGATTTTTGGGTTCAGATTATTTTACAATGATATATTACTGAGTTTGCAGTAGAGGCTATAACCTCATATAGTGAGGATAAAAGAAAAATTTTCCAATGACCCAGAAGAATATATTTGTTATCTATTGGTACATGGCTCAAGATGCTCGTTTATGAGAAGGGTATCCTGCAGTTGAGTAGTTGAGTCGCGTACTATGGAGGAAGGCTATGTCGCAAATGACCTGACAAGAAAATGGGAAATGGTGAGTTGAGATGTTCCCAGAAAGTACAAATTGTGAACTAGGGGTTGGATTCCTATGGAGTGGAAGGATATTTAGATCTGGAAAGAGGAGACAGACAGAGGAAGGTCGATGAACTCCTAGTTTGTTCGAGGAAAACAAAAACAAACTTTAGTCGCAAGTATACGAAGGATCTTGCAATGAAGAGGAGGACTATAGCCCGATTTCAGAAGGAGCGGAAGACTCCGAAGAGTCTAACGACGCACCGAGGTCAAGACATAACTACATCACACCAGGAGCATCACCCAAGGTAAGGTATAAAGCCTCATCTCCTAAGTGAGTTATTAATACTGATAGTACTAGTACTGAGACTATTGCGCAAGTGGAAACACCCCCGTTAAATCCTTCATTGGATAACCCCGATGCCAACTCAATGGCTGGGGCAGATATTCGGTTACCCACATTCAATGGCAATGGAGCAAAGTATCCAGAGCAGCATTTGTTCATATGTGAAGTTGTTTGGATGGTTCGCTTAGTTCAAAATGAGGATCTAAAGAAATCGCAGATGATCACAACTCTAAGGGATCATGCATTGGACTGGTTTATGAAGTATTGTATAGTACCGTTGGGAGCACCGCAGAAGACCCTTAAGGAGATACGCGCTACAATGATCTCTGAGTTCAGAAAACCTAAATATGAGTAGCAGTGCATCACTAATATCAAGGAAATAAAGAAAGCACTGGTACATACAGTATGGGACTTTGACCAGTGATTTAAAACTTTGATGGCCAAAGTAAGTTTCCAGATGTCGGATGTTCAGCATAAGGAGTGGTTTATTGCTACGATGTTACCACACATCCGAGGGCCATTGATGTAACAAAAGATTGAGTCATAGACGGAAGCGCTAAAATTGGCAATGAAGATTGAAGCCTCGCCCATTGGTGATGGTGCCGTGAGAATGATACAAATTCAGTCGCAGTTAGCTAATTTAACCATACAGCTTCAGGACATCAAGAAGGGTAAGGAATCCCATGAATACTTATGGTGCACAAAATGAAGAACAGATGGACACACTAAGGATAAATGTTTGAACTTCATGAATTATGTCTCATCCTGTGCACCAAACCCATTAAATGGCCATGGACTACCATGGTGTCGCATATGCCATTCTAAAGGACATCACGAAAAGGACTTCCTATACCTGCAAAAGATTGTGAGTACCCCAGCAAACCTATTTTGTAAATTTTGCAAGTCCATAGGGCATGAAGAGAATGATTGCAAAGCATATCAGCTCTTGAAGGAAAAGACGTTGGACACATACTTAATGAAGAATGATGGACAGACTCAGGCTGACCCTGCACAAGCATCATATCATCCTGCGCAATTCCCACATAATCAGTATTAGAACCAGTATCAGCCTCAGTATGCGCAACAGCAGCCATACCTGCAACAGAATCATTATCAGCCGCAATATCAACATAATTAGTATCCCCCACAGCAACCACACCTTTAGGGAATGGGTGGTGGGAACTTCAGAGGAAGAGGAGGCGTAGGACGATTTGGTAGAGGAAGAGGTCATATTACATGCTACAACTGTGGGCAACTAGGTCATTATGCCAGAGATTATTTGGAGCCTACAAAGATGTGCTCATATTGCAAGGGACAAGACCATAATGTGGAGCAATTTCCACAGTTGATTGTGAAGTGGAAGGCCAGGACCATCGCAGGTCCTACTCCTGTGCAAAATCCAAATCCAACTCCAAATGCTAACTTAAATGTCCAGATGGTTGTTGTTGAACTAAGGGAGCCGAGCATTGCAGTCGTAACACAAGGAGGTGCTGCGACCGAAGCTGATCTAGAAACACCACAAGAACAACTTCAGCCGCAGGTATGACCTACGACACAGAAGAAGGTACCATTCGACGTCCAAAAATAGAAGCAAGTATTCATGGACGTACGACCAGAGTTTGTGAATCTAGAAGATCCATCGACTTCAAAAGAAGTTAGGGAGATGCCTGAACGATTCCAACACATATTCCAGAAGAAGGTCCCACAAAAGGTTAGTAAGCTCAAGTCCTTTCTGTCAAGTTGCTTAGCGCTAATTCAAGATAAAGATGCTATTGAAGAATTACAAGCACTAATAGAAGAGACACCAGTAGAGCCACAACTTGAAAAAAGAGTTAACCATGTTGGAAAGAAATTCAAAACTGGTCACGATTTAAGAATGACTGTGCAGATAGGAGAATATGACATGGACTATATCATTTTATACCTAGGGTCTGATGTCAATATCTTGACACGACAAACTTGGGAAAGTATGGGGAAGTTGTGCTTGAACTGGTCTCCTGTCCAGCTGCGACTTGCCAATCAGGCGAAGGTACACCCAATTGGTAGACTGAGTCAAGTCCCTATCGACATAGAAGGGTTGCGCACATTTGCAGACTTTGAATTCATTAACATTGTTGACAACACAAATCCATATCCTGTGTTGTTGGGCATAGATTGGGCCATAGACAATCAGACCATCATCAACTTTAAAAAAAGGACACTCTCATTCAAGGATAACGCCCATTGATCCATTGGAAGGACAAAGATATGTTGAGTATATATATAATGATGGATAAGGTGCCTATCTCAACCAGATCTACAATGTCACTTCCATGCAAGAAGATTACATCAATCCAACTGTAGATGGGAACTTGAGCTGGAAGAGTGCTAGTTCCTGCACATCCGACTCAGGGGAAGCTTTAGAGAACTGGAAAAATCGGTTACATGAGGTCTCTATGAGGAGATGCATGAGGATTACTAGGTCTATGCGATGGGTGGATACTGAGGATAGAGAGATACCCACCTTTGAAGGATTACCTAACCTTGTAGCATTTATCATTGAGTTTGAAGGTCTCTTCATAGAATCGCAGCGCTTGCAGTCTGCGTTGGATCATGTACTCAAGGCTATGCCTGCCAGATGGTGGGGTATGCACAAGCAGTTCATAACAGGATGGATGCAATGCATAAGGTTGATGAAAGTCCAGTTCAGTGAAGAAGTTGTTACTGTAAGTCATAGGTACACAGGGTTGTCGAGCCCTGAAGAGCACATAAATCAATGTCAGACTGTTTTTGCAGCATACCCGCTACAAGAATGCATCCATCATTTCATTCACATAATGGAAATGACACCTAGAACCTGGTATGCATCTATGGAGTTGCGACAAAGAACTCAAGGCTGGGAATATTTAGCCAAACTGTTTGTGCACACATTTAAGTTTGCTAATCAACAACCCACAGTTGATACTGCACTTCAAATACTCAAAGCCTAGATATTTTCTCAAATCCCTGTCATAGAGGCAAATTCCCACCAGAGGAGTGCGGCCATCCAGTAGTGGATGGCCTCTTACAACCTAACTGGAGATCCAGACGATGACCCGACTAACATAAACATACTAGAATCATAGGGTACACGCGCAATAGAGGGAAGTGATATTTTCAGTGACCAGTTCCTAAAACCACTGAAAATCAAGAAAGTAAACATTGGGTTGCTAGAAAAACCGAAGTTCGCCAATATAGGAGATTATTGGGATGAAGAGACTGTCGCAAAGATCATAGACTTGCTGCATGAATATCAGGATTTGTTCCCTGCCAATTTCTTAGAGATGAAGGGGATAGTAGAAGATTTAGGGGAAATGAAAATACCCCTACGACCAGATGCTAAACCCAGTAGACAGCGACCATACAGAATGAACCCCAGATATAAGGAAAAAGGTAAAGATAGAATTGGATCGCATGCTCGACACAGGAATCGTAGAACCTATCAAGGAATTAGAGTGGACCGGCACTATAGTAATCCAAGATAAGAACACTACAAGTGAAGTTAGGATCTGTGTCAACTTGAGGAAGCTAAACGATGCATGCTTGCACGACCCATTCCCAACACCATTCACAGATGAAGTACTTGAAAATGTAGGTGGACAAGAGATGTATTCATTTACTAATGGATTTTCGGGCTATCATCAAGTCAGAATCGCGCTGGCGGATCGCCACAAAGTGACCTTCATCCAAACATCATGTAAGTTACAAGCAAATATAACTTACTTTTTTAACATGCAAACTTATGTTGTTTGGTATATGCACTATGATTAAGGACTAGGTTGACCTAAATTTACTTTCACCTAACAACCCGTCTAAACAAGTTTCTGAATTTTGGTTTTTTAAATTTAATAGGTAAATGAGAGCTGATTTAATAGAAAAATGAGAGCTGATTGTCCCAAAATACCAAGATAAATCAAGATCTGCATATTCTCTAAGATACAAGTCATCCGAACGGCTCAATGTACTGTAATTTGAATTTGATCCAACCAACCCTAAGGGTTCTGAAAGGCCAAAAAAATTAATGAAAATGAAGAACTAATTACCCGAACAGTCCTTGTCTCCATCCTTAATTGAAGAAGAGTAATAAGAAGAAGTCTCGGCCGATTCTTGTCGTCAGAAAACATAAGAGAGCAGAAACCCCAATAGTAATGGAGGAAACAACTGGTTTTCAAAGCTCCTTAGTCCGATAACAATAGGCACCTAGAAAATAAAACCATGAAACATACCTGGTAGTGAATCGAATTAAAATTAAAATTGACAATATTATATTATTATGTATCTATATATTCCTCAAGATCAATGTTTGATGGCACCTGGGCTTGTGCAACTAAGTATCCATTTTTGTACTTACCTTTTAAATATTTTCTTTAAATATGATAAGGCCAGGTTTATCCCCACGCTTGAAGAGCCTTGTCCTGGAGAGCTAACATAGATCCCCTTGGCTTTCTCCATGATGAAGAACAATAATATTTCTACAATGTAACAATTAGAAAATATAAAATATAACTCTGTGGCGTCCCCAACCCTCCGACCGGCGAAGAGGACACTACCCACACCACACAAACGGGCAAACAACCCCATGAACATGAACAGACATCGATGCTGAAATTAAAAAGCTTAACATAACACATGCTAAGATGCATAAAACATACAAGGATACATATTTACTCAACATTCATCGGAAGCAAACATATACATTCCAACATTCCACATGTTCATCATAATTCATGAAACAGTAGATATAATTGCAGAGATAAAATAGCTAGAAGTACTTATCTTTTAATGAAGAACTCTCCCGCAACTAGCTATGTCGCTGCAACGTTCCACCCAACCATAGGCCAGCGTGCTCATCAATCTCTCAGCAACACTGCCACCCCCGAGTTGGGCATGATTCCTCAAGGAATAAGGGTCAATGCAGGCTTACACATAGCCAAGGTTTGCCAATCATCCAAACCCACACAGCAGGGTCCTACCAAGTCATCAAGGATCTAGGACAGGCTAAATTCCAAGCTGGTGGCCTCAACACCAGTCTTCTGATGCATACACAGCCTCTAATCCCACTCTCAACAGTCCGAAGACCAACCACTGCATACCGCAGCAAAACAATCCCTTCACAACTCTGTGAAGAAGGCAAAGACAACCAGGTGCCAATCCCAACCAACAGGTGAAACAACTCAAGTCCTCAAGACAACTCAGAGTTGTTCTTAGCCCTAGCGTGGCCAAAACAACTCAACAGCAACCCAAAACCAGGGTACATCAACAGCCACAACCTCACAATGAATGATGGCAACAATCCATAGTCCCAAAATAGAGGAGAGGGAAAACTCCCAGCATAGACATGGGAAAACACAGCCAACGGATGTGGAAAGTAGTAGTCTTCCAACATCCAAGAACCCACAAACACAACTCCTTAATGCAGACGCTGAAGAAAGTTACACCGACAGAAAAATGGGGAAGAACAAATTTCAACCTGTGCGCAAGGGGAAAAACATAGTCCAAAAATGGAAGAAGGAAACACATGCACAGTCTGAAATGGAAGAAGGAAATCAGACTCTCCACAGCATCCAAAAATCGTGGAAGAGCGACAGTAACCCAAAACATGGGTGAAACCGACAGCAAGCCCGAATCACAGGTTAAACCAACAGCAAGGCAGAATCGTGGCTAAAAAACCACAGCTATTCACATAGACAACATAAATCATGCCCTTGAGGCCATTCTTCCAGATCACACCACAGATCGACGAACAACATGAGAGAGGGAAAATGAACCCCCAAACAAGAAATCATGCCCCTTCTTAACTCGGCTCTGCATGAGGAAGATGGACCGGCCTCCTCCTGCACGTCCCTGCGTGAGAGTGAACAGACCCGGCCTATGCGCACGGATGAACAGACAATCGTGAGGAACGAACAGACAATGGGGAGAATGCCTTAGCAGTGGAGGGAGTGGAGTGAATGTTTCTTCTGCCCCATGCGACATGAAGAGGAGAGTGTGCTGGTGGAGTGGGCACGTGGGCAAGGACTGACAGTCCTGCCACAGCCACCACTACTCAGCAATAACTACCTCAACTACTCCACAAAACATTAAAGAGGTTGGATGAGACAAGGGAAGATGGAAAATCAAACAAGGATTTTCCCCCATAGACCAAGGTTTGACATCCCCCACACCCTTATCCTTTGGAATCATGCCCTTTTCATTTTAACGTTGCACTGTCGTAGCTGGTTGTGGGTTTATTTTAATTGATGTGCGTGTTTACATGATGCCGAATTATAATGTGCCGGATAGCACGATATACATCGGCAACTATCCCCATTGCTGAAACTGTTAGAATAATCAACCCATAGTTTACCCATTTAGACATTAATTTAATTATTTCTATCTTATTAGCCTAGTTCATGTGTCCCACCTTGTGCAAGTTGTCTTTTAGCTATCCATAGTGGTCAAACTTGCCTCATTTGACTCATGTAGCGCATGGGAAATCCCAAGGAATCAAATCTGCTTTATTCCTGGCCTCCTAGGCGCCCTTCTGCTTTTTCTGCTTTATTCCCTGCTTTTTCAGTGTTTTAAGGCAAATAGAAAAGCTAGACTAGGTGAGGTGAACTAGTTTTTTGTCCTCTTCATCCTCCACTCTTTTCTCCATGAAAAAGCATGTATGAGCTGCCATTCCACCACTCTTTATCTTGCCTAAGCCATTTTTCTAATTCGTGAGCTCCATGACAGATTTGGGATCAACTTTTTACACCTATGGGGGATTTGCTTATTTTTAGTAAGCCTGCTTTATGCTAGATTCAAATTGCTCCTCATGCATTTGAATCCCTGATGTATGTTATTTGTTCAGCAACCTATGTTATTACAGGGTTGGCTATTGTACACTGATTTAATACAGTTTAGTGTTCAGCTCCAATTTTCAGTCTCTTTGTGAGTGATTTTGCATGATCAATTGTTAATTGTTGTGAGTAAAATTAATCTATCACCTGGTTCAATTTCCACATGGTATTAGAGCCATTGTAGATTGTTTCTCTCCTTCAAAAATTGTTTTGCAGGTTCGACATCAGTGACTGGGAGCCTTCTACTGACAGTCGGGACATATTTTCTAAGCTATGGATCAATCACAGAAAACTATCTTGACTCCCTTCAATTTCTTTGAATGGAAAGCAGAGATGAGATACTGTTGAGAGAGAAAGGACTCTACAGGGTGACTATGGCAACAGAAGCAGAGCCCAATGCAACTGCAGAGAAGATAAAATGGCACAACAGGAGGGATGAGGCTTATGGCCTCCTGTGTCTGAGTATTTCCAGAGACCTCCTTTTCCATCTCGATGGATTGACATCACCGAATGAAGTATGGGAGAAGCTTTCTGATCTTTTTGGAAAGACAGATGAGATGAGGGGACATCAAATCGAAAATGAGCTGATTTCTCTGAGTCCAAATAGCTTTGAATCCCTGCAGCTATACTTCTCCAAGTTCAAAGCACTAGTTTTGCAGCTGAAACAGTGTGGGATCGAAAAGAAAGATGATCAGCTTGTCCTGGCCATCCTCTCGAAGCTAGGCCCTGACTATTCAGTGTTTATTTCGACCTTCTATGCCACAAAACTGACAGCTCGAACCTGGAAGATGCCTAGCCTTGCAGATTTCATGGAATCTCTCACACAAGAACAGGATAAGCTGGTGATGATGGGCACCATCAAACCATCCAAAGATCAAGCTTTGATTGCTGGAGATTCGAGGGTGGATTCAAAAGGCAAAAAGAAAGCTAAAAATCCACCTGAGCAAAAGAGAGACAAGAAACAGTCTCCGGAGGATCCACAAGGTCCCAAGAAGAACTACCAGAAGAAGAAAAACAAAGGCGAAATGAACAAGTGCGCATACTGCAATAAGGGCAATCACTCTGAAAGCTCTTGTATGAAAAAACAAATTGATATGCTGACCCAACTCCTGGAGAAGAATGGCATCTCCCTTCCAGAAAGCTCAAAGAAGAGAGAAGGAGGATCAAGTTCAGATGACAGAGAGAGAGTTCATGCATTGGTTGCTGACACATCAAGCTCACCCAGTTTTATCATTGATTCTGGAGCTTCAAGACACATGGTTTCGACTAAGGAGGCCTTCTCCTCACTGGACAAGTCGAAAGGACCATCTATAGTACTGGGAGATGACTCTCTCACTGAAAGTTTAGGCAAAGGAAGGATAGATCTTGATCATGGTAAGTTCAGCAATGTGTTGTATGTGCATGGTCTCGCCTCCAACCTCTTATCAGTGTACCAGATGACCCACACTGGGTCTCCTAAGAAAGTCATATTCTCCCCGATGAAGTTGAGATCACAGAGATCTCAACTGGTAGAGTCATTGCAAAAGGAGTTGCGAATCATGCTCAAAAGGTATACATGTTCTCACACTTCCTACCTTACTCAAACCCCTCTGCTCTTCTGATTCATGCTAATGAAGCAAGCAATCTTTGGCATGAAAGATTTGGCCACCTAAACTACAAATATCTTTCTGATCTTAGTGAAAAAGAGATGGTCATAGGGTTTCCCAAGATAAAATTTTCCAAAGGAGTCTGCCAAGGTTGTATCCTAGGAAAACACCCAGAGCACAAATTTGAGAGAGCTAGTCATGAGAGAACCTCTGCACCCCTCGAGCTGATCCACAGCGATGTTGCTGGCCCATTCCCTCATATGTCCATGAGTCAGGCCAAATATGCATTGACTTTCATTGATGACTTTTCCAGGTATTGCTGGGTTCACTTCCTAAAACACAATTCTGAAGTTTTTGGCCTATTCAAAGTCTTTAAGGCTTTGGTTGAAAACCAGTCTGGAAGGAAACTCAAGGCCCTCAGATCTGACAATGGTGGTGAGTATGTCAAGTTCGAGTTTATTAATTATTGTGCAGATGCAGGTATTCAGATGCAGCATTCTATCCCTTACACACCACAGCAAAATGGTGTTGCTGAGAGGAAGAACAGATCACTGAAGGAGATGGCAACATGCATGATGGAGGCCAAAACTTTGCCACCAAAGTACTGGGCCGAAGCTATCAACTGTGCAGCCTATATTCAGAATAGGGGGCCTCACAAACAGCTTGATGGTATGACTCCCTTCGAAGCATTGAGTGGGCACAAGCCAGATGTGACCCATTTCAGGATTTTTGGCTCAAAGGCTTGGGCTAGAATTCCAACAGAGAAGAGGAAGGCTTTGCAGCGCCAAAGCCAAGAGTGTCTTTTTGTTGGATACTCTGAAGATTCAAAAGGGTACAAACTGATAAATTTGAGCACAAACAAGGCCTTCATCGAAAGGTGTGTTCAGTTTGAAGAAGAACCCCTTGCAGCAGTGGAAGTTGGTGAAGCCTCTTCATCACCTGAACCTCAAGAAGTAAGTAAAGAGTTTGTTGAACATGCTGATTCTGATTTGTCTGATGGAGATGAGTTTATTGCAGACCCTAACAACCCTACAAGGCCAAAATGGGCAGCCAAGACACTACATGCAGCATGAGAGCTAGTTGGGGATCCCAATGACCCAAGAAGGACTAGACCTCAGTTTGAGAGTGGTCTGTGCATGAAGGATCCTATGTTTGCTGAAAAATGCTATTTGATGGTGGAGTTTGATCCTCAAACATATGAAGAAGCAACAGGAGATCCAAGATGGCAAACAGCCATGAAGGAGGAGTTCAGCTCACTCCAGAAGAGCAACACATGGGAGCTAGTGGATCTTCCCCCAGGGAGAAAACTAGTACAGTGTAAGTGGGTCTATAAGACCAAATTTGTTGTTGATGGTTCACCACTGAAGTACAAGGCCAGATTGGTAGCCAAGGGCTACTCACAGGTTCATGGCATAGATTACAATGAGACCTTTACCCCAGTGGCAAAGATGGATTCCATCAGGCTAGCCTTAGCCATTGCAGGCTCAAGGCAATGGGAGGTACATCACATGGATGTAAAATGTGCCTTCCTGAATGG
>LPNX010744290.1:142187-171399 GCA_001517045.1 Pseudotsuga menziesii
ATTTATATATTTATATTGGATTTTTTTAATATTTGGATTTATTTATTACGAGATTTATTAATTGTTAATTGAGTATAGTTTAAATGGTTGGGAAGAATAATTGTTATTTTTTATTTGATTTCAACTTTTATAATTGATAAGTTAAGTTTTAATGAGTATATTGTTGTAATGGCTTTGAGCTTCATATTGACAAAGCTTCAAGCCTTTATGGAATTTGATTTACCCTAGGTAACATACTTAGAATGAGGGGAAGTACTTGGTGGTTCATTGGATGCAGCTTGAGTGGTTGAGAGGAATGATTGTTACACTCCCCGCTTAGGTTCAATTCTTGTAAGTGACATGACGCTCTTGTTGATCCTCTATGTAATGATTGAGTGGATTATGTAATTAGGCCATGCCTTGATTCTCTGGAATAGCAGGTGTTGGCATGTTTTTGGTTGAAAAAAGAAAAGTACTCGACGGGTTTCCTCGAAATATGTGTTTCATGGAAAAAATGAGATTTGTTTTATTTTTATTAAATGTTTCTAGTTAACATTTTGTAAGTGACAACTATTCATTGTGAGATATTCCAATGTGGTAGAAACAAGAGTATTCTTTCAATTAAGCAATTGTGATAAAAAAGTATTTATTCTACCAAAATCAACCAAGACTTAACCGAACCTTATCCACATACAAAAACATATGCAATAGCTCTAAAACACACACATATGCATTGGTCCATAAGGGGAAAATATGTTGTTAGGGACTTGAACCCCGTGAGAGAATGAAAAAATGTCCCATATTATTTGACTCAACAAAACTCTTTTAACAAATTGAAGTTCAATTTAAAAAGAAAGAAAATTTTTGTAAAATTTGAAATCTTATATCCTTTTCTAGTTGACATCCTCAATGCAATGCTAGATATTGAATAATAGGTGTAACATCTACTTCGCTATTTTGAACATAGATCATAGGAATCGATTTATTTAATGATAAAATTCTAATACTTTGTACGCTTGATTATAACTTTACAATAACAACTTTTTATGAAAAGAAATAAAGAGTTAACATCACTCATATCTTTGTTAATTAAGTATTTAAAAAAACTTTAAAATGATAAGACATTATGAAGCAATTTTTCGAAATGGTGATAAAGAAATAAATACTTTTTTATATTAATAATAAATTAAAATTTATTATTATTAATAATATGTAAAAAAAAATATTATAAAATAATTTATAAAAATATAATAATAGTTTATAAAAATAGATACTTCCTCAACCTTCCTAATAATTCGTTCTAAACTTTGAAAACCCCTACTTACTACCTAAGGGTGAAGAGATGTTACAGGCCTCAAAAAGTCCTTATTTCCATACGTTGAAAAGTATGGTGATTACATTGTTGTATTCCAACTTTAAAAGATCTCTTCTAAGTATTTCATTTCACTAAAACTTTAATTGAGATGTTATTGGCCCAAAAGGTCCTTATTTCCATACTTTGAAAAGTATGGTGATTACAATGTTGTATTCCAACTTTGGAAGATCTCTTCTAAGTATTTCATTTCATTAAAACTTTAATTGAAATCTTTTTATTAAATTGCAAATACTTCGTCCTATTAAAACTTCCAAAAATATACAAACAAAATACATTATATAAAGCAAAAACCAACCTATACAACTTCCACATGGCCTTCATTTAATGTGTGAGATTGTCATATATGCATCATAAGAGATGCACATAATCTCACTTTATTCAATAACTTTTGGTGACCTTTTGTAATTTAGCTACTCAGTTGCAACTTATTTGGTGCAAAATGTGAAAGTACATGACCCCACACTTCACTTTTCAACTAGCCCCACCTTCAATTGACCCCTTCCTAAAAACTCCCCTTTGTTGCCCTTCCTTATTATCACCCAAGCTAGCCAATGTTGACACGTGCAATTTTTCCTATATTGCCCACTTAGAATGGAATCAAGTTCATCTAGAAGTGTTTTGAACCCTGCACATGTTAGAGTTCTTATGGTTTCGTGAGTCATAGTCATAAAACATACTCTGCCAAAGTTTAGAGGGTACCTAATATTGTGATCTTATACCCTGCACATGTTAGAGTTCTTATGGTTTCGCGAGTCATAGTCATAAAACATACTCTGCCAAAGTTTAGAGGGTACCTAATATTGTGATCTTAAAATTCTTATAATGGTTTTGGTGATTTAAAGTTTTAGTAAATATTTATAATGAATAAAGTTTTATTTTAATTTAGTTTATTATATAATAATAAAAATAAAATTTATTTATTTAATTTATTATTAATATAAAAATATCAATGAATATCAAATTTAAGTTAAGGTTACTTGTAGTTTAAGAAAACTTAACATAAAGATATTAAGTTTTTGCTTAAAGATATTAAATTTTGGTAAATTATTGGAAAGAAGAAAAGATGGTCACTTTGCATAATATTAAAAATACTCTTAAGTTTATTTTTAAAGAAATTTTTTGATGTGATAAATAATTAAACATCGAGATAAAATTACAATAATAAATAAGTCATTAATCATAATCTAGAAAATCAAAACAATTTTTTTTATTATAGCTAACATAAAGAATAAAGCCAACATTGTTATAATAAGAATGAACTCACATAACTTACATAATGAAAAATGTGCTAGTTGTGGGATGCAAGAACTTATCATATTCTTAATACTAAGAAGATGGTAAATAAAGAAGTATTTCTCATAAAAAGTTATGCATAGATCCATATTAAATCTCAATTTCAAAATATTTATAATAATACTGAGTTTCCTAACTTTTAAACAAATACCATAAGAGAGCAAACATCATTAGCTTAGGTATCCTCCTTTTTAGACTTTTGATATTACAGACCTAAATTTTAAGGGTGGTCGTTCTGGCTTTCATTTTTCAATTCTAAAGGTCGAATAAATTCCATAATTTGAATTTATAGAAAGAAACAAACTATTAAATAATAATAATAATTATAATAATAATAATAATAATAATAATTATAATAATAATAATAATAATAATTATTATTATTATTATTATTTATGATAAACCTTTTGGTTTAATACAAAGTTATTTTAAATGGATTTATAAGAAGAACATAAAAACTCAAAAAACACTAGCATTAAGAATTTATAAAACTTAAATAGTATATAACCAACTGTAAAATCTTAAGAAACACTAAAATATTTGAATATGAAGTCGTTAAATATTAATTCACTAAAACAAGGTCATTAATATAGTATAGTAACTTGGCTATATTGCATTAGAATTTAGAGTCGTTTTGATATTTTATAGTGACTTAGAGTAAATAAAGGCCATTAGAAAGCAAACATCATTGCCTTGAGTATCTTCATTTTTTAGAGTTTTTATATTAGTGATCTAAATTTTAAGAGTGGTTGATTTGACTTTCATTTTTCAATTCTAAGGATTGGACTTGAAAATCCTTTTATAAAAATATATATTTATTATAAATTCCATAATTTGAATTTATAGAAAAAAACAAAATATTTATAAAAGATAAAATTTAATTATTGCTCAATTTATAATAAACTTTTTGGTTTAATATAAAGCTATTTAAAAAAATTATAGAAAAAAGATATTTATAAAAAAAATAAATTCAATTATTCTTCAATTTATTATAAACTTTTTGGTTGAAACAAAGCTATTTTAAAGAAGTAGGGAAAAAGGAAAACCCATCCTATCTTCACGTCCAAGTCCAAACAAAGAGAAGCAACAAGATACCACCTACCTTGAGTGAGTATAAAAGCAACAAGATACCACCTACCTTTAGTGAGTATAAAATAGTGTCAAATCAATTACAAAATTGAATATCAAAATGTAAGTTTGTAAGGGTTACAACGTGAATTCTTAATTCCAAATTAATAATTAATAATGGTATATAAATCACTGTGAAGATATAATTCATGGAGTGTATTTACTGCAATTTTACAAAAAAACCTATATATCCAATTTTTAAGTGGGTTATCTCCACTTTGGTTGATGCATTAGAGTTTCTCCCTAGTCATTTACTTATTATCAAGAGAATTTCTTTACCTTGGGCCTTTCTTGTTTTCCCCTCTTATCACTCTTAAAAAAAGTGGTTGTAAGCACTTGTAAATTTGATACGAGTGTCTAAGATACAATTAATATTAATTTGGAAATACACTTAGGTGTTGATGAGGTTCTAAACACATTCCTTAACTAGGTGGCTCTTATACTAACTACGACACACTCTAGCTCTCTTTAAATCCATTGTTAATATCCAACATCTATCAATAAAATGAGCCGAGTGTTGTGCATTCTCTATTGGCACTACTCAGATAAGGTCTACGATACAATCAAAAGTGATGCAAGAGCATCATGCCTAGAAGCAATGTTGTTTGCACTGATGGGTGCAAAGGAAAGTAATGATGTGTGAACACATGCATTGCAAAGACGTGTATAGGTTTTAGATAGGAGATGCAAGCAATCAGTGGAATAGGGCATATATCAAAGTGATGTGCATGTGAAGAGTTTGGGTGCATAATAGGGGTAAGGGTGAAAACTCAAGATTCATAGAAGACGTTTTTGGTGAATGAGGGTTTTAAAGAAAGTGGAACCGTTATTGCAAATTGATTGAAAACAAGTCATTAAGACCAACTTGTACACATTTAAACAGTTGTAAGTCAATAGCAAAGGTCTCTACAAAATTGGAAAGCTGGAAAGAGATCAAGGGGCCATTGAAGGATTCACAACTATATAAGAACAATGTGACTATAGAGGGTTAGAGGAGAATAAGAAGAAGCTAAGCAAAAATAAAGTTCAAAGGAAGAAGAGCATTGCTGCGACAACATAGACAAAAGATGATGTTGAGTTAAAGTTTGTGGACTTTGAGAGAGTCATAGATGTCAAAGAAGGCATGGGAAGATGCACATAGATGCAAATAGTGCAAACATTAGTATTTTGTTAATAATAATAGGTAATTTGGTTTTCTAAATCGTTCTCTATGTTCAATGTCCATGAACACTCTTTCCTAAATTTTGCAATTTAATTTTTTTATTAAAGTATTTTTTGACTATTTAAAACAATAGTGCATATAAAGCTTTGATGCAAAAGTGGGTATATATATATATAGTGGTAGCGGGATTGGATCCCTAGACCCCGTGTCACGCGAGTACCAATTCGTCCCCAATTAACAATTTCCCTAGTAAAAAAAAAATAGGTTGAGCTCGTCCCATGGTTTCTGCCCCACTTATTAGATATAGCGATTGCCTCAGTCACAATTCCCCTAGTAAAAAAAATAGGTTGAGCTCGTCCCATGGTTTCCGCCCCACTTATCAGATATAGCGATTGCCTCAGTGAAGCAATCATGTGACTGAGGCAATCGCTATATCTGATAANTTTTTTACTAGGGGAATCGTCAATTGGGGACGAATTGGTACTTGCGTGACACGGGGTCCAGGGATCCAATCCCGCTACCACTATAACCTTAGGTGCATCCACAGGGCCTGAACCATGGCACACAAGTCGATTTAGGGGGGATTTGAACATGCGACCTTCCATTTACAACCATTTACAACATTTTCACTTTACCACTTGCTCTGCCCCCCCACGAGAAAAATGTGAGTAGGACATGGGGGTGGGCTTTGATCCACTTATGTGTCCACGGGTCACGAGATCATTTAATACAATCTCTCTAGATGGAATCACAAGTTCGACCACTACCTCAAGGTGCCCCCATGGCTCCAGATAAGGCCCTCATTGAAATTGAACCTTGCCCACTTGTGAAAAACTCCTCGCTCTTCACCAATGAATCCAATGAATCCAACCCAATAAATGCAACCCCTTTAGACAAAACACATAAAAAAACATTTTCCTATAAACTCTCACATATATATACACACTATTTTACAATCTTAAAAACAATCACATACCTTGCTAAAGATATAATATTGGATATGCATAGGTTGCATAAACCACAGTGTGTAGCTAATATATATGAGTATACACCACTCCCATTGAGGTGTGCATAAGCATTGCCTAATCCATTGTGATGTAGACATGTCACTATCAGACTTGGAATTAAACCCTAATTCCAAATTGCCGGAGCATATAAATGGCCAGCCTTATGTCACCTTCCACCTTGTCTGCCACTGCATACATCCACATCATCCCCTCCGAGGAGGATGTAGTTGTGGTTAGATATTGTGGTTCGTTTCCCGTCCCTTGTCTTTAACATATGCGAGGGAGGACCAACAACAGTAAACATAATAAAAAGAGACAGGCATGATGCAGCAGCTAAAGCTAAACCTGCAGCAGGCAAGTTGTTAGGCTACTCATTTTGGCATCTCCCAGTTGTCATGTAATTGCTTGTTGTTTTCATGGCTCGAGGCAGAGAAGAAGAAGAAGAATTAGCAGAGTGAGTGTGAGCCCTACAAACCTCACAAACTCTGAAGCCCACACGCACCTCGACGCCACCGCAATTATTATTTTATATTATATATATATATTCATTCCCAGAATACTCTGCCTGCTGCCTCTGTTGGCAAAACATTTATCCTCTGGGAATATGCCGGTGGGGACCGTGCAATCAGGAGTCATAATGAGCACCCTGCCGCCTCAGCAGGTAAAGAGCGGTTTACCGGGCTGTTTGAAAACTGTTGGTGGCGCATACCGACCCAGAGCTTCGGGTTACGGGCCGGTCGGTACGGTCACTTTTTTAATTCTTGTTTTTCGTTTTTCATAAAATATTTCCCACTCCCGTTATCTGGTGCGCAACTTTGAGCTGAAATTAAGAATAAACAGCCGCGGCGAGCCTGTTCAGGAAACCCTTTGTTGCCTCTGAAGCTTTTCTTGATCGAATCCTGCGAGCTAACCCCAGCCGGCAAACCCTTGTTCTGTGTGTGCTCAGCGAGCGGAATTTCACAATCTCGCCAGCCGAGAGACGCGGCTGCTGTCCTTGCCAGTGCGATTTGAGGGTTTTGTATTTTTTTGGTCAAAGGACCAGGAAAAATGGTGAAAATTGTACTGTTCGAGGTTCGAGCCTGCGGGATAGTGTAGAAATTTTCATTTGCTTCGAGTTCTTCTTGCGGTTTTGAGTTTGATCCTTGTTATCGGGCCGCAGTTTTGAATCGCTGCGCGGTTCCGGTCCTTTGCGTGCATTTCTTCCGCGATTTTTCTTCTATATTTAGTCCTATTTTTTACTAAAGGAGAATGGACTGTGGGATGCTGTTGCTACTGAGTGCTGAGCCAGCGAGAAAACGGAGTGGAGGTTTGCGCGCTAAGCAAGCAGGACGGGCTTCGTGCCGCGGCAGTTAGAGAGCGAGCCGAAGGAAGGCAAACAAGTGTTTTGCCATGACCAGGACGGGGTGACAGCGAAGAAGCTCCGAGAGGTTTGAACTTGAGAAGAGAGGAAAGAGGACTAAGGGGGTGTTTGTGTTGCCGGAAAATAAGTTAAAGATATCATGGGGTTGACGTTGGGAGAGGCCCTCAAGAGTTTGTGCTCCAATAGTGACTGGAACTATGCGGTTTTCTGGAAGTTTAAACCTCCGAACCGCATGTAAGTTGACTACATCAAGACTAATTTTTTTCTCCTTTTGTTGTTTCTTTAAACTCTAAAGATCGTGCGAGCATGTAAGCTTGTTCAAGAGCTTCGGAAGAGCAGGCTCGAGTTAAATTTATAAATTATTCTAGTAACATTTTTCTCCGAAGTAGCAATGGCCATAGGAGTGTGCTATTTTTTTTCGTTTTAGTTTTACCCGAAATAAAGACCTAGCGCTATTTTCTCATCATAATCTGAAGTATGGAAAATAATACATGTTTTTTTCACTTATGTTTGTTTTAGTGTGTAAGCTTATTCTGGACAATGTGTTACTTGTTTCTCATGGATGCTGTGCGTGTGCTTGTTCCCTTTGTTCACTGCAAGGAATAATGGTATATTTTTTCAAACATTTACTATACTTTTCTTATATTTTAAGGAAAATTGATTCAACTTTCGTCATCCTTAGCAGACACCTCATATAGGTCTTAGATTTATTTTGTTCTGAAGGAAAAAATGCCTTGTAATTTTTCTACCCCTTCACTTATTGCTTTTCACTAGAAATGTATCATTTCTGTATTTTTATGCTTTGAACGACATTTTGTACTCTTATTGCATATGCTCCTGTTTTCTCTTTGTTTCTAAGAAAATTGATTCTTCTTTTATTGCATATGCTCCTGTATTTCCAAAGTATCCTAGTACATGCTGCACTGCTTGTTGCATAATGGTTGCCAAAATGGACTTCTTATACAGGCCTGGATTCAGTATCAAGAAGCATTCTATTTTTTAAGTATTGTTACCCTTTTCCATTTTTAGGAGCCTTGTTCTGAAGTATGGTTTTACTTTTAGAAAATGGTAAAATTCTTTTCCATTTTTAGGGGCTTTGTTCTGAAGTATGGTTTTACTGTTAGAAAATGGTAAAATTTACTTAGCATTTGGTTTCTTTGAAATTTTTTGTGTGGGCACCTTTTGAATTTATTTTATTATGTGTGTGTAAAATTATCTCCCTTCCTCGTTTTCTGTTTTAATGATTTTTGGATATTATTATGAGTGATCTTTTACTCGGCCACTTTTAAACTTTCTTTTTCTAATAGTGTGATGTCCCTGTGCAATCTGGTTATATGGGTATATTTTTTGTGTAAAATTTGCAGTGGCTATTTTTCAATAGCGTTATCATCTCTTCACAAAATAATTCATTAATTATTGCACCAAATGTCTTCCCCTTCTTTCGCTGCTGCTAAGATTTCCCAACATACTTGAATGTATTATAAGTGCGGATAATTTTACTGGAGAAATAGAAAAAGCTCGCTGCTTTTTTGTGTGGGAAATATGATGTAATGGATTCGAAAGGGTTACCCCCCATTTTTCTATTTTTTGTCTCTCCTCTTATGACATATTTCAGATCACAAGAATAACAAGTCTGACTAGTACAAAATGAGATTGTGGTTCTGATGAAGTAAGTGGTTAGATCTATGGTACCTGGGTTTTTTGCCTATTTTTTCTCTAGGGATGGATGGTGAAGGCTATGTGTAGTTTCTGCAGCCAGCTGTTCTTTATTTGCAAGGCATTGCCATTGTTATGAATGATAGATCTGTGTAGCTGCTGTTACTTGTATGCTTCTACGCATTTAACACTTTCTTTCTGCTGAATTTGTTATTTTGAATTTGTGATCTCAACCCTTGGAAGCAGTATCCAGAAAATTGTAAACTCCTTCAACTACTGGTGTGAGAAGAATTTTTTCTGAGCTTGGAAGCATTGAAAATTTGAATATAACGGTATTTTGTCTACCAATCTTCTCTTGGCTGTTAAGAGTGTTGATTCTGTAATATCTGCAATTTGCTACTCCAGAAATATTGTAGGAATGATATTCTGGGGTTTGTGGGATGATGATCCCTGGGAGGCATTGATAATATGGATGCTTGTTTCTTCCCTTTCTTGCTGTTTTAAGCTGTATGCTTTGGGTGTAACATGACAATATGTCATAGCTTTGTCACTTTGTGGTTGTTTAGTATCAGTTCTAGTGTTTTACATCACTTAGGTTGGCTACCAAGTAGAAATGTCTCACTTGTTTGCATGATTGATGGTTTTGTCTGCCTGGTAAAGGACCTTGAAAGGTAAAGAACTTTAAAGTGTTTGTATTTCAAAATTATTTGTTTGTTGTTCAGAGTCTTGCTTGCAGTAGGTTTAAATCCTTTTGTTGTGATTATTCGTAGCTTTTGGAATACATCTTGTGGTCAGTGAGGGAAGACCACAAATGAAAAATTGTCCACATCATTTTAGCTACTTCATTTAGCTGGTGGTAGTATTTGATTCTTGATTCTAGATAGATTCTAATATGTGGTTGTCTCAAATTATACTTCTGCAGGAGCTCAATGAGGTTAATTGTAAAACATTACAATTCTTGCAAAACATGCAATGGTGTTGAGTTTTTACTACATAATGAAAATGGTCACAACATTAGTCAGATAAGCAAGCTAAATTGTTATTTTGCATTGTTTCAGGATTCTGACATGGGAAGATGGCTACTATGAGTCTACAAAACCCCCAGGCATTTCAAATCTTTCTACATTAACAGTAACAGCACCTGACTCACTTCTCAAAGGTTGGGATACTGGAGGAAATCAACTTGGTTATGGAGCTCACGGTTCAGATGGGTGTTCTATGGAGGATCAGATCCGATTATGTATGACTCAGATGTTGCACCAAACTCATCTGCTTGGAGAAGGGTATGCTCTTGGCTGTAGAAAAAAGCTTCTGCTTGAATTTGTTTTGCTGCATCAGTGCTGGTAAATTTGGTGTGACTTCTGAATTTTAGCTCTGTGCTCATAAGGCCTGTTCAAAGGCTAGTGTATTGATTGTGGTTCAATGTATCGAAAACCGAAATTCAATTCATTAGGTCAGGGTATTGCTGATTTTAGTTTGATTTTATATTTCTCTGCACTACATTCAGGTAGCAGACATGCATCCTTAGTTGAAAACTCTGGCATTTTTAAGGAATTGAATCTCTTGGATTAAGCTTCTGTTTTTCTAACCAAATTTGCATGAGAGGAGGATTGGGATATGCATTCAGGCTTAAATTGCTTCTATTGTTCATTCTACGTATCAAATATAAGGCAGGATTGATGTATAACTGGTGAAACATGTTTTGAATTGGATTAGATTTGAATTTTGTCTAGCATGCAATTAAGTTGATATCATGGAAGTGAAGTTAGATTTGTAAGAAAAATGTTTTAGAAATTGCTTGACATAAGTGCTCACTATCTTAGTTGTAGGCTGTATCCATGGGAGGTCATCATTGTTTACATTTTGATTTGATCATGGGCATGGGTGCATATTAACTTCTCAGAGCTATACTGATATCTGTCAAGGAGATGGTAAAGTTAGCATTCTTCCTGTGTATCATTTTCAAGAATTAAACATAACGCAGATTGATGTTTACAGTTAGTAAGAATGGTTTGATAAGATAAAATTAAAGTTTTGTTCAGCATGGAATTAGTTAATTGCTTGGAAGTGAGGTTAGGTTGATGTTAAAAGTATTCCTAAAATTTAGTTGATATAACAAAGTATTACTTTGGTACTTGTTGCCATGTGACTGTACCCTTTTTTACATTTGGTTGTGGGCATGGGTTCATATTAAGTTGGCAGATCTGTATAATTCCTATGGAACTGTTAATTCTGAAGAAAAGCAGAAAACACTTTGATTTCCTAGTTTGGTGGCATAACTATTTTTACATATATTCATGAGTTATTAAATGTGGAGTAGTATAAATTTATAGTGATTAAATATGTTTGTTGAGAGCATTAATTGGATAAAGCATAGATTGTTGAGCAATTTTATGGTCACATTAATTTTATTCCTGCTGTGGATTCCTTTTCCAGCGTCATTGGACATGCTGCACTTACTGGGATGCCTCGTTGGGTCTTTCAAGAGAACTGCCTCCATAAAGTGTTATCCTTTGGCTCACAGAATGGATGTTCAGATATAGAGGTGAGGAATCAAATGATATTCAAGACATGCTTCCTTGTTGCTTAAATACTTGCTTCAAGTCAGTATCTCTGTTTGTTTACTTGCATTCATACATAGAGACTGAACAGTTTATAGAACATCTGGCTTAAAGGCTTTTTGACTTTAAGACTTATATACATACATAGAGACTAAACAGTTTATAGAACATCTGGCTTTAAGACTTAACTCGTACACATGCTGCATGTGTCAGAAGTGATTTCTCTGTAAACATGCTTTGCCAGTTATAAGGTTAGAAAATAGCATGCTGTATAATAAGTACCATTTCTGCTTTTCCTGTTCCTAGCAACTGTTGATTTTAATGAAGGAGAAATTCCTGTAATTTTTGCTTTTTAATGACAACATGTTCGTTGTTTACTAGAGAGCCTTAATCAGTAAAGGACAACCTTAATCCTATTAATTGGAAAAGGACAACTTTGGTCCTTCACATTTATAGAACATCTGGCTTTAAGACTTAACTCGTGCACATGCTGCATGTGTCAGAAGTGATTTCTCTGTAAACATGCTTTGCCAGTTATAAGGTTAGAAAATAGCATGCTGTGTAATAAGTACCATTTCCGCTTTTCCTGTTCCTAGCAACTGTTGATTTTGATGAAGGAGAAATTCCTGTATTTTTTGCTTTTTAATGACAACATGTTCGTTGTTTACTAGAGAGCCTTAATCATTAAAGGACAACCTTAATCCTATTAATTGGAAAAGGACAACTTTGGTCCTTCACATTTTTATGTAGGTCATGACTTTCATCATCGATCCTTGCATTGGGTTTAGAATCCTTTTCTGCATTTTATATGGTTAAGTTAATGTTATACACTATGAGAGATAAATATTTCCAAGAATCTTGTGCTCTGTAACATGTTGGAGATTTATGTTGAGTCCCTTTTTTCTAAGTTTATATCCATGGAAATTGCAGTATCCTGCTGGCTGGAAGAATCAATTTGCAGCGGGAATAAAGGTGAGACTAAGAATCTTTCGTGTTTTCGTACTTGGGAGGATTAATTTTTTGGTCAAAGAAGGTTGATTGTTGCATGTGGATTTTGTAACCATTTTCTGTTATAGCCTCAAGGCCTTCAGTCTAAAATTATGTGCACTCTTCTGCAGACAATTGCAGTTATAGCATCATCACCATATGGAGTTGTTCAGCTTGGTTCCAAACAAACTGTAAGTGGATTGAAAAACTGATGCTGTTATTTTTTTCTCATGTGTATAATTTCCTATTTCCTTGGTGTTGGGGCTGGTGTTTTTGCTAATTCATGATTGCATGTGAGCACTGATTTTGATGGATTATGTATCATAAGTATGACTGTTTCCTTGGGGTAACTATTCAAGTTATTAGCCATGAGCAGCAATGCCCTTCAAGGTCAATTTAGATCATGTTCTATATGAATTGTTGGAGAAATTCAATCTCAGTTGAAACTTGAAGCAGTCAAATACTATAGACTCTAGAGTGTATTACTAATGAAACTAATTACTTAGCATATAACAATGATAAAGACAAAAAATTGATGAGCTTATTGTAACTGAATTAGACTCTAGAGAGATGGGAATTGTCTAGGTATACTAAACACATTAGCCTTGTGGATGTTAGTTACATCCAAACAATTTTAACCAACATTTGTAAATGACTCAATGTTGGGATGCTTTTACAGGTAAAGTTACATTTATGTGTAAATAAGCTTCAAGCTATCAATTTTACAAGGCAGCCAGGGAATATCATTAATAACAATACTTGAATTAGCTTTTTATGACTTTGCCTCTCATCTGTCACTGTTAGAGAATTTAGAAGTTTGATAGAGGTAAGCAATTGTTATGTGGGATAATTGCATGCCTTGTCATGTCTTGCACTCTAGAATCACCAATGGATCTATTATGCTGTTTCACAAACTCTCCACTAGTGTGTTATTAAAGATCCGGCCTTTGAAGGTGCATGGAGAGGTCCCTCATGATGTTTTCTCCTTCTAAGTAGCTGTTTGATCATTGAGAAGTTCCTAAACTGATATCCTATTGGTTCTAGATACTAAAATTGGATGTCTGGCCTTGATGGGATACCATCTTTGTTTTCAGAGTTAGTGGGTCATATTCCAATGAAATAGGATAATCGTCTTCCAAATACATCATGCTGTGTTTTTTACTGTGTTCCACCATGGGGACATGTCCCCCAAGGTGGTAAACTCCTGGGGAAACGTTTTCCCACGTCCCCCTTTTGGGGGAAACTCAGGGAAACATGTTTCCGCAAATTTCCCCGAGTGCAGAATGTGTTTTCCCTGGGGGGGCTTCTAGGAGTCAGGACTCTAATAAAGGTATGGAACAATTTCCTACAGTTGGAGGTTCCTAATTATTAAAGTCATATGCTTGTGGCATTCTTGTTTGTCTGAAAGAGGTGGACAAGGTCCAATGGAGTCTTCAGAATGAAAAAAGAAATGGGGTTATTTAGTCTCTCTTTTTGGTCTCCACTCTTAATAAAGATTTCAAGTCCTTCAGCTTGTTTTCTCATATAGTAGGCTTGAAATCTGGGAGAAATTTTCTGGTCCAAGAGAAACAGTGTGTGATGAAGAGAGAATTAAGACCAATTTTGCCCCTTTTTTGTTTCTTAACAGTTTTTTGATCTTAAACCATCAATATTCTTCTAGGGTGTTCTTGTGTATCATTTGGCATGTTGAACTTCTGAAACAGCGCATTTATCAAGGGATTCCTTGCACTCTGCTCTTTTTAGATTAAATATGGCTGCTAATATAAAACACTTATCGATGGTTATGCTTCAGTATACTCACAGTCATAACCAATGTCGCAAATATCTCTGATTTGCGACATTGATTTTCAGGTTGATGATTAGACTGATTTTCAGAAATTTTCATGTTTCTGTTTATTCCTGCTTAATATTTTCTGATAATTTCTGATATTTTCTCTGATACTTCCTATAAATTTCTTTCTGGGTTCTTGTCGATATATTCCCTGAAACGTTATTGCACCGAGAGTAGCGAGGTGCTTACAACCCAGTAATGGGAGATGTGTAACGTTACACGTAACGAACTAACGTTATGTGCACTGAGAGTAGCGAGGTGCTTACAACCCAGTATGGGGGATATGTGTAACATTATAAGTAACAAACTCACGTTATGTACCAAAAATAGAGAAGTAATTAATTATTTTTATGTCCGCTCGTAAAATTAAATAAGAAAACTGAATAAGAATAATTAAAAAAACGAGGTTGGGGACAGACAGTTATTCATGGATTCTACCTCATCCATAGCTTGTCATCCCACATGGCATATTTCTAACTTTGACATGCATTTGAACTTTATAACAACAGATGTTGGAGAATGGCCTCATGTTATTTTTAGCATTTATGTACCTTGTGATTCAGATCACCTACTTTAGTTACAGTAGTAGAGAAATGCACTGAACGTGATATGAACTTCTGTGCTTTTAAGGCAGTAGTGTTATGCCAGACATGAATGTTATTAGCATCAAGTAGAGTTCCATGGTGCTTGTTCTGCCTTAATATTGCAATTATTAATGCATCTTGTCTATTGAAGTAATATAATTTCAGATTGAAGGTGAAATTCAAATTATTAGATTGAGAAACATTATTAATTTCTCATTTTGAAATTTATTTAAGGTTACTTTGGTTGATCCTTCCTATTGTGCAGATTCTACAGAATTTAGAGCTTGTAAGCCATATAGAGGTCTTGTTTAGGAATCTTCACAATGCAGTAGGAGCATTTTCACACTACTCTATTCCAGAACTTTTAGGTGGAAGGATTCATGGAACTCAGCCCATAATAGCGATGAAATCTGGAACTTTACTTCATGGTATAACTCAGTCCGTACCGAAAATTCAATGCTCAAATATTCTTCAACAAGGAGGTGGTTCACATCCTGTGTTGGGAATGACCAAAGGATTGCAGGCAGAGGTTCATGTATCACCTTCTATATGCAGTTCTAGTGGTTCAAACAAAGTTTTCAGTCATTTTTCTCAGTTACAGCAAAAGGGAATTCAGTTAGGCAGCCCTACAATGTCCTCTGAACAGGAAGCTATATCAGGAGATATGAGGGCACTGCCCAGTGCAAGGGTAATGCTTCCTTTTCAAGATGCTCAACAAACAAATTTGTGTGGGACTGACAGTCACCAGGCATTCCTCATTCAGCCAAGTAGAGGAAGCAATGGACTGTCTCTTATGGAGCAACGGCTAGTGAAGGAAATGGGGCTACAAGGACAACTGCCGCTGCTACTGAGCAATGGTCAAAGTGCAGCTCATACAAGCTTTCATGATATTACACCATCTGGTTTTCAACAAACGGCAGTTTTGAATTCCACATTCAGGACGGCTGAATTAAACAATTGTGGAACAAATTTGCAGAGCAATGTCAGTGAATCCATTAGGGGTGAAGGTATGCCTGGAGCAGATGTGTTTCAGCCGGGGACTTCTCATCTAAGTACCTTGAAACAAACAGAAATGCAGCCTTCTGTTCCAGTACTCCAGCATTTTGTGCAAACTAAAAACTCTGCAGCATCTTCAATACTACCAGTGCAGAGTAACCAGGTAGTAGGATTAGACCAAAATAAGAGGCCTTTGGCTGAGGTGAATATTAATCATCCTCTTTACAAGGCTCCTACATTCAATTCAGCTAACATGGAAGCTCCTGCTTCTGATGCTAGGCAGTGCCATACGTCCAGTGCTTCCTGGTGCAACACTTCAGGGCAACTCGAGACTTTTCTAGAAGCAGTAAGGAATGATCTTGTACCTTCTGAAGGGGTTGGGTTCTCCATGTCTTCAGCAAATGGAATAGGACTTCAGCCCTGGGACAAAGACATCATGACAAAAGATATATCTTCTTCTCTTTTCCAGGATAGTATGGTTGACAATCTATTATCATTGAGGGAAAGCTCCAAGGTTTCAGAGGCTGCCTTTGGGGAGCTTCTTCCTGTCACAGATGAATACGGCTATAATGGATTTGATGACTTTGATAAGTACATAAAATCTCTAATGAAAGGGCAGGATAATTCAAATAGTTCAGTATCACTACCTGCAGCTGATGAAATATTCGATGTTTTAGGACCTGTTTGTAGGAATGGACAAGACCACGTTGTCTGGGATGACATGCTTTTGCCACTGGGAGACGGAAGTAGTGCAAATATCTCTTCTTATTCGTTTGGAGTTTCTGCTGGCACAGCAAACCCCTCTGATTCATCCATAATAGATAGGAGCCTCCAGGGAGGGGTTTTTTCAGAGAAAAAGTCTGAACATCTTTTAGATGCTGTAGTAGCTAACATCTGTGCACCGGTAAATCAGAGCACAGTTGACAATATGTCAACTGAGCATACAGTCTCAAAACTAAGTAGTGCACCTTCTCTGTATAGTGCCTCAGTTAAGGCTGATTCTTGTTTAACTGGACCATTGATTGGTTGTGAGCAGAAGCAATCTGAGTTTGTAGGCTGTGCCCAGAGTAGAGATGATGCAGATATAAAAAAATTGCAAAATTCTTCTTTTACAAACGAGTTCCAGAGAGAAAGAACTGTGAAAAGGTCACTGCATGATTCTTCTTTGAAGTTTCAGTCTAGTTCCTGGGCTGAAGATTGTCATACTGCAAAGTGTGAGAATCTGGGGCTTGCTCAAACAAAAAAGTCAGATGAGCCAGTCAAAGTGAATAGAAAAAGGGCTAAACCTGGAGAGAGTACCAGACCAAGGCCCAAGGATAGACAGCAGATTCAAGATCGAGTTAGAGAGCTAAGAGAAATTGTACCAAATGGTACTAAGGTAGGTGTCCTGATTCTAATTCAATTTGATTTGCTTTCTGTTTTATTAAGTTCATAATACATGACAATGCAGTTTTACACATCTTTAAAGAAAGACCTTGATTTTCATAATTCATTTCCTTGCTAAATCGAATTCTTCAATCATATAGGGAAGTATAGATGCTCTATTGGAACGCACCATCAAGCACATGATATTCTTGCAGAGTGTCACCAAGCATGCTGAGAAACTAAAGCAGAGTGGCGAGCCAAAGGTGAATCATTTCTTTCCCTTGTAATATAAATTATTAAATCTGATTATGATTGTTTTATGTTTGTCAGTTGAATAGCTATCTGATAGATATGACATCCGCATTCAGTGTTGCCTACATTATTTATAATTGCTTTTTTATCTTTTTATCTGATGTGGCTGCTCAAAATTTATACAAAACCATTCTCCTGTCATTGATGTTTTTGAACCACAATTTTTTCCAATTCATTACTTTTTTTGGGCTCACCTGTCTATAAACGAGAACTGAAATGTATTTTTGGACTCACCTGTACACAAGTACACAAATGAGGACTGAAATATATTTTTGGACTCGCCTGTACATAAATGAGAACTGAGCTTAAAAGCAACTGAGTCTATTTTGATTGATCCATGCAGCTTTTTTGAATTTCAAATATCATCTCAGGGTGTGCATTTATTTCATAGTTTTGTCATGCTTACTGTTTTAGTATTTTACCTTGAGATCATAAATTATCATGAGATTTTACATGATCAATGCTGGCTTGCAACGGTTAAGCTAAATGCTTTTTCTTTCTGAATAAAGTTAGACCCACAATAGTGGTAGTCGATTTCTCAAGATATCAATGTACAAGAACGTTCGGTTCTTCTAGAGTCTGGTAGTTGTAGTTGAGCTTTCCATGGGTGAGCAATGCAACAATCAATTAATTTAAAGGAATGGAGATTATAATATCCCTTGGCTGTTTTGGGTATTTGGTCCATGATTGTGTGCTGAATAAATGTTTTCAAAAAGGGCATTTTTATGCTGTAGATACTCCAAAGTGTGCTCATCTAACTTAGCATTTCTGTTGTCTGCTTCCACTCCTGTCTTTGAGATATTGACTTAGCGTTGCTTGTTTTCTGAATCCACTCATTTCCATTCTTTTTGTCTACTGTTGCTTAAATATTACATTGTCATTCTGATGTATGGAGGCTTTATGTTTGCAATTCCAGTCTTCTGCTTATTTCTGTATTATCTATCTCTGCAATGATCGTTTTGATTCAGCTAATAAACTGCTCCTTCCAGCAGTTAAGGAAAAGGTAAATACCATCTTTTCCAAGTTGAAGACATTTGCATATTCTAGTGCCAGGCATGTCACCTTGCAGTTCAAAAGGGTATTTTTATGCTGTATATAGTCCAAATTGTGCTCTTCTAACTAAGCATTGCTGTTGCAAAGTTGTTACTGATAGTAACTTCAGTATTTTCATTTTCATTTTTGGTGTTAACTGTAGCCTGGAAATATTACATTGCCATTCCCATATACTAACACTTTAATTTGCAATTCCATTCTTCTTGTGCTAATTTCTGTATTCTCCATCTGTGCAATTATGGTTTGCTCCAGCTAATAACTTGCTTCTTCCAACAATTAGAAAAGGAAAATATCACCCTAATTCTGCCACCTTTTCCAAGTTGACTACATTTACACATTTTAGTGCCAGGGATGTATAATCTATTAATCACTTATTTTCTTGGTACACTATGTAGGTGCTTGATAAGGATGGTAGCTTTCTTTCAAAAGGTAATTTGGAAAGTGGTGCAAGCTGGGCGTTTGACTTGGGTGGTCAAACCATAGCTTGCCCTATCATAGTGGAGAATACGAGTCAGCCCCGACAATTGCTTATAGAGGTCAGTTAAATACTCAGATTAGCAGGGTTTTCATATGAACTAAAGAATCTTAATTTTTTGTTATTTTGATACATTGTTTAATGCTGATGTTATTTTGGGCTGGTTTGCCCCAATATTATAGATGGTTTGTGAGGAGCGGGGCCTTTTCCTTGAAATAGCAGATATCATTCGAGGCTTGGGGCTTATGATTTTGAAGGGAGTCATGGAAGCTCGCAGTGACAAGATCTGGGCTCACTTTGTGGTTGAGGTAATGCCACAGTTGCAAATAAGATAAATTAATAGTCAGACTTTTGATTCTACGTAAAGCTCTCTTTCATTTGCGTGTAATTGCTCGAGCACACCACTGACAGAAAAAAAAACAGCTGTAAGATATGATGTTATGATGCTTGCAGTTGACAGATACATGTTATCTTGGTGAAATACAAATGTTTCATTTGCATCTATAATCATGAATTTAGTCGACCAGCAACAATCAAGTGATTCTGCAGATAGGCTATATTTAACATTTTAGCTTAACCTGTTGCTAATATTATAAATTAGATAGAGAATCGAGATTCCTTGCATTTATTCAATCAATTCTGAAATGTTGTGTTCTGCAATTAGTGGACAAATGTCCATCTGTTGTCTATTATATGAAAGTGGATTTATTATGCCTCTTCTTACCAAGTGCCTACTGATGCAAATGCAGGCAAATAAAGATGTTCAGAGGGTGGATGTTTTGTGGTCACTGATCCAATTATTGCAACAAAATCCAAAGAGCAGTTTGCTAACTCACCAGCCTAGTGTAGTTACACAACAAGGCACGTGGTTGTCGAATGTTCAGTGTGTTTCAGCAACCTCTGATGCCTCTCATCTTTAGCATGGATATTGGATTATGTATATGTATTCTTGTCGAACATGTGCTGCATGTGGTTGCTGACTTGACTTGGATCGCTGCACTAAATCTTCAACCAAATGCATGAAATTGTAATGTAACTTCAGATTCTTTCTCTCTCCAATTAGTTAAGCCCTGTTAAGGAGCACAATGAGATTATTTCTCCATTTCAATCCTGGATTCATCAACTCTAGAAACTGACAGATCACTGCTCTTTTTTGCAGGTTATTTAACTCAACTGCTACAGGCTTCTCTAGGCAGGAAAAAGCTATCCGCTAGGCGAAAACTATATCTACTTTCCTGGGTGGTAAATTTTTCAAAGGATTCGCAGTTGCATTTCTTTTGAACAATTTCCCACCTGGTTGCAAAGTAAGTTGCGTCACATATATAAGACTCTTGTATTCTAAAGCTCTTTCTGCCAATCCACGTTGGAATATTTCTCCCATTTTTAAGCTAATGGGCATCTGAATATTAACAAAATCGTTCACTGCTACAATAACCACTTTTGTCTAGTTATTGTGTATTCTGTGAACAAATATAAATGCTATGGATCCTGCTGTATGACCTGCCTTAGAAATGCTGTTTTTACCTGATAGCAGTTTTTTAACAATCGCTGAGGGATTTGGTGATACCGACTTTAACAAAATGATAAATTTTTGCTACATAGTTTGGACGGAAGTTTATTTTAAAGGTTTCATCTTGTATCTGATGGAGTTGATTGCTCTGTAATTTTGCTATACACGATTTTGACCTATTATGCACTATACCTCGAGGATTCATACTTCACGTTACTGCCCTTGGGGAGGGAAGATTATAGCTGAGTTTGTGAATGGCTAACTTTGAGTTTCGATGGCTTTGTTCGTTGCAACGCCACATACCTGTTCACAACAAATTTTTACATTGCTCTTTTAAGCATTAAGTAGACCATATAAAATGTTAAATTAACCCAATAAAATGTTAAATAAACCCAATGAATAGTTTGAACCTGTACAGCATCCTAGTCCTAGGATGGCAATCCTTATGCACCTGACAGACTCACCTTGCTCTCCCTGGCGAGTGCTGTTGGAGCCATTGGATGAGAGATTCAACAGTGCTCCCCTTTCTTGCCTTGGGGAGTGTGGCGAGTCTGTTGGGTGCATAAGGCTCGCTGCTTTAGGATGAAAAACAGTTGTCTAAAGTTCAAGAATACACACGTATAGTTTGAATCTGTACAGCATCCTAGTCCTAGGATGAAAAACAGTACTAGAAAGCTGTGTTTTATTTTATATATATATATATATATATGTGTGTGGGGATTCTCGAACTTTAGAGTTCTGTTTCTAATCCTAGGGCTAGAGGTTCAAACTATTTATTGGGGTTATTTAACATATTTTGTAGTGACCTAATGCTTAAAAGAGCATTGTAGTAATTAATTGTGAACATGCTACACTGGCCAAAGGGCCATTTCACACAGGCCAATTAATTTCGTACATGAGGTGCCTTGCAGAGTACCATGGTAGTGTAGTAAATTTGGACAAGTTGCATGGAATAGTGCATATGCTCTAAAGTACTCTTGAAATACTTTAAGAATCCTCTCTAAACATGACATCTTTTGAAAGATAACTTTTCTTATTTACTGAAAAATATCGTACAGATAAAATACCGAAGGCTTTTTTCTAATGAACACTGGTACAGGTAAAATATCAAAGGCTTTTCTATAATCTACATTGGTACAGGCAATAATAAAGTTGGTCCATTTCACACTGGCTAAAATGATCGAAAAGCCATTAATGAACATTGGTAAGATTTTATGGAAGTGTTAGCGCTGGTAGACGGTCTGGTTCAAACTTTCCCACAACGGTCTCGCTGTTGAGTCAGTGAGTAAAATAAAGTATATTACGGTATAGCACAGGCGTGAGGGTCAATTCGTGTCCAAGGAGCGTAATGATGGACAATAGTTACGTATTTATACTCAGATCACGAATTAAAAAATGTGAGAGATTTGGATCTACCACTACTCGACATGAAAGAAATCTCTTTATTGGATCATTGACAACCAACTACATTGGAGTGATTGTATGTTGGCTATTATCAACGAGGATTGTTGTATGTTATCGCGATGCAGAAGAAAACTGTCCTTGGGTGTCAATAAGCCCGTGGGTGTCTTTACCCAGATTCACTGTCGAAAGTGCGGCATTTCCTACAATGCATTGCTTTGGGAGGAAGATAAAAAGATTACTGCACAATGACTTAAGTGCTTCCAACCATCTCATGTGAAGACAATCAAGGTTCAAAGGACGCCAAATTCGTAGGTTATAACTTGGCCTGCAAGTTCGTCGGTGTATCCTGATCCACGAAAAGAGTTAACAAAGGAAGAAAATTTGTGTATAGTTTTTGGTAAAGTTGCTCCCTTGCTGGATGGAAATTATTATACGATAGGAAGAAGGTACTTTATTTTGATCAGGGACCTGATAGGGTGGAAAATCAAAGTTGTGGACACGTAGGGGACATTTTCAAGTTGGAATCTGGGTGGAAAATCAAAGTTGTGGACACGTTAGGGGACATTTTCAAGTTGGATTCTGGATTCTTCTACGCAGGGTCAAAACAATAAAGTCCATGTGGTAGATATTAAGCAATGTTTTAGGTGCTTTTCAATGGCATAGTCGTCTTTTGCCACACTATTCTCCTATTATCGAGGATAATAGTCCAAAGAGTACCTCAATTTTAACTATTGTAGTACAAAGTGGATGTCAAGATTTTAGAGAATCTAAAACCTTAACATCAACAATTAATAGTTAGAGGATGCTAAAAACTAAATTATTGATGCATGAACCTTAACTCATCACAGCATATGATTTTGAGAGTCCAAAACCTCATCACAGCATATGATTTTAGAGAGTCCAAAACCTTAACATCAACAAATAATAGTTAGAAGATGCTAAAAACTAAAAACTAAATAATTGATGCAAGAACCTTAAGTCATCACAACATATGTTATCGTTACGAGAAAAACATAGTATGGTTTTCTATTCTATAGTTGAAAAGTCTATAGTTGAAAAGTGCAAAGGAGTGAGATATTGGAGCAAAGTATATGAAGAATAGTAGACCTATAAAAACATATTTGTTTCATTTTAAGGCATTTTTTTTGTATTTTGTGTTTTTTATTTTATTTTATTTTTGGTAACTAGGGGAATTGATAATTGTGAAAATCTTCTAGGACCTTGTACTTGTCCACACCCACTTGGGGAGTTTTGAACCTGAGTCTCCATCGTAATATAAGCCCAATCTTCTAGGACCTTCTACTCATCCACACCCACTTTGGGGAGTTTTGAACTTGAGTCCCCATCGTAATACAAGCCCAATCTTCTAGGACCTTATCCACACACTTGGGGAGTTTTTGAACTAGAGTCCCCATGGTAATACAAGCCCAATGACCTTGTACTTGTCCACACCCACTTGGGGAGTTTTGAACTCGAGTCTCCATCGTAATACAAGCCCAATCTTCTAGGACCTTCTACTCATCCACACCCACTTTGGGGAGTTTTGAACTTGAGTACCCATCGTAATACAAGCCCAATCTTCTAGGACCTTCTACTCATCCACACACTCGGGAACTTTTGAACTTGAGTCTCCATGGTATTACAAGCCCAACCACCTTTTTGCTTGTTGGTAGACCACACCTTATCTATGTGGAAATTTCCAATAATTCTTGTTTTTCATAGTTTTTTCCTCATTGGTTACTTGAGGATATGTCTTGGTTTTAATGGTGTGATATTTTTGCTATTGTAACTTTTGTCTATTTTCTCAAGTTTATTTTAACCATAATTATAATCAATATGCTCTAATATTATAACTTGATTATAACTAATCATTGCTTAAGATAATATTTGCTTAATTTTTTTACTATTATAGCTTTTCTCTTATTTTCTCAATTTTATTTTAACCCATAATAAAATTAATATACTATAATATTATATCTTGATTATAACTAATCATTGCATAAGATAATATTTGCTCAATCATTGCATAAGATAATATTTGATTCATTGTAAGATAGTTTTTGCTTCATTGTGTTTTTAGTATCATATTCAAAAATATTGTGACAAATTATCTTGTAAAAACACTTTATAGATTAGTATTACTCTTTTTCTTCCATTTGCATGCAATATAGTCTTCACCATTTTCTTCCATTTGCGTGCATTCTAGTTTCTCCACCATTGATTATAAAACTATAAATTGGTTTACTGATCATGTGATGTTTTGCATATTAGCCCATTGTTGTCGTCACAAGTTAAGTCTGTAGCCCATTGTTATTGTCGTTAGTGAAGTCTCTACCATATTGATGATCCAACCTATTATTGTTGTGACCAATATTCCTCTTCCTTGGTGCCCATTGTATTATTCCCCTGACATATGTGTTGCCGAGAAGTGTTTGCTGTGGCTAATTCATATTCCAAGTGCAACAAAATAAATCTCTTGTATATGTACTTTTTACTTCCTTTGTAATGGAACATGGTTCTCCAAGTTTTGTTCTAAAGCCAAGTGACTCATTTCTCTCCTCAGTAGTGGTGTGTTGTAGGGTTGTCTTTTCCATCCTCACCTTCAAATTGTATATGGTATATCACGAATCTGTTTGCTCACCACAATTTATACACTCCACTAAAAAGTTCTTGTCAACTCTATCCTATCAAGAGTGTTTTTGTTTTGCATAGTAGAGTGAACAATTTCGCTTGTCACATTTGTGGAGTCTACTAAAGATTTCTTGTCAGCCCTATCCTTTCAAGAGTGAAGGTTATTTTCGAAAAAGAAATCTTTTCTTCTTTCTTCCCTTTGGAACTATGGAGTGCCTTGTCATTTTTCCAAACTCCCTTTTCCCTAGCTCCTTTTATCTTGATCAACTAGCTCTACCTTCAAAGCATGTGCAACCCTCTCACCTTTGCCTAGATGGGTATTTTTAACATGTCTCCTAGAGTACTCATTCATTGATTCTTGCCTAAATTTGCAACATAGAAAACCCTCCCCTTTATTACTACATAAAATAAGTTACTGATGGAGGATATGCACCACTCCCTCCTTACATTACACCTTTTGCTACTTGTAACTAAGGTTATCTTACAACTTCACCCTTTTCTCTTAACCAAGTATACATATAACCCACAACCTTATGTGAATGAGTAAATTTTGCATGACTTAAAGACTAGTAGAAAATCCTTCTCAACAGGTTACCTAAGTTAAGCCTCTAACCCTATGTACCTCCACCCAAGAGATGCGAGGAACATGGGGCTCCTTTTTTTCAAACAATTTCTTCTACAGTTAATCACAAAGACATAGATGTTTACCCTTGCCCTATTTGAGACTAGTGGTGCAAGTATCATAAATACAACACTATTCAGATGAGTGCCATGTGTTACAATGGAAATGATTGTCCTCTTCTTAATAAGGCTCATGATCCCTCACATTTCAAGCTATTGATGAAACTTTCTTTAAATATGTTACATCTCAACTTTGCTCTTCTTTAAGACAAGATCTCCTTACTCAACTAACTAACATTAGGCTTTTTGTTGAATGTGAGTTTGCATTGAAAACCTTTGAGCCACTTCCTCCCACTCAAGCATGTGGTGATGTGCCTTTGACAACTATTGAGACTTCTTTTTACTTCAAAAGTTATATTAACATTATGGTAATTTTGGCTCTAGAATAAGCCTCCTAACAAAAATAGTAAAAATAATAGAAATAATATAGAAGGATTTGGCTAAAGAGTTTAGATTATTGTGTATACATGAAAAAATACACTATTTAGTTAAATTAAAAATATAAAATGATAAAATATAATTTTATTTATTTATTTTTGCACTATTTTGTTTAATTAAAAATATAAAATGATAAAATATAATTTTATTTATTTATTTTCGCACATAGTAGAATAAAAGATAGCTAAATAACTTGATTCATTTTCACCCTAAACTCCAAAAGAGTGATCACTAAATAATGTAAAAATTTATTTATTAAAATTTATACTCATAGTAAACAAACACAAATTTATTTATTTCATTTTTAATTATTCAAAACAATTTTTTTTAATCATAAAAAACATGGTACAAACAATTTAATATTTTAATTATTTAAAACAGACTATGAATAAATTAAATAAAAACCCTATGCAAAAACTTTAGCCATTTTCCTGGGTCAATTTTAGTGATTCAATGTCATTAAACTTAAAAAAAAATATTTAAATAAAAAAAAAACTTTACTAATTGAAAAAAATTAAAATAAAGAGAATGGTGGCTGAAAAATTTCATTTATTTTTAAATTAAACAAGAGCCTTTCAATTTCATTCATTTTTAAATTAAACAAGAGCCATATAAGAGCCACATAGTGACGATGCTCTTATAGTTTTTAGCTTTGAGGAATAATTCGATGCCCTTCTAGTTTTTAGCTTTGAGGAATAATTGTGAAGAACAAAGATATTTGGTAATAAAAGAATAATGAGAACACAATGTTGAGTCATGAATTATTATCCCAAAAAAAATGTTCTTAATACTTTTTATGACTTGCATTTGTAAAAAAGAAAAAGGAGTTTATAGTTATTTACCATCAATTGCTTCTAAACATATCAACATATTTACAATCAAAGCATCCCTTAAATCAAGAACTTGCTAAGCATGATTAGTCAAATCGTTTGCTTCACTATTTTAAGATGCATATGTTACAAAAGTCCAAAAGAAAAATGTTTCTTCTGGATGACGAGGTAATGCTCTCTATAAGAAAATAAAAATTTGATATATAATTTTAATAGTTAGAATTATTCATAAAATTAAAAAATGTTAATTATTGATATTTTTCATGTTGATGATTATAGTAAACCTAACGTTAGCAAATCTAGGGTGGGGTCAACCTTAATGTGCCATGGAAGTAATCTTCTATCAAACTCTGTTTAGATTTGCAAACATGTATAACACAAGCAAAATACTTCGAAATCAAAATCCCAAGAGCTTAAGCAACTACTGTAGTGAACCAATCCGGTTCAGACTACACACATCAAAATACTTGGATCATTATAAAGAAATCCGTCTAGATAACATAATGATTGAATAATAATATATGGATATAAAACATGGGATATTACAATGAGAATGAGGGGTAGCACATATACCCATGCAATGGTGTCCTTTCATGAAGAGACGTGACCTTTCATCATGAAGGTGTCTCTACATTACATATAAACTATTGAATATTACTAATTGGTTTATATTTATATATTATATATATATTGCCTGCCCCTTAGAAATGCTTTGTCCTCAAAGCATAATTATGGAAGGCTTTATGTCTTGCTCCGGCTTTTGTTGTATTTGCATGGTACTCTTTTTTGGATGTTGTTATTTTGGATGATACGAGATGATACAAACTTCTATGTGTTGAGCATAAATTGATGAAATTTAAAAGGATTTGACCATCCTAAATTGATCCTTTATGAAACGTTGCGTTTATATTATTCCCAAAATAAATTGTTCTCAATTGTATTGACATCAACATTCTTCAGACGATAGTTCAATTGCTTTCCTTTTGAGCTATGTTGATACTTTGATTGGTTAAAGGATATGCTCTTGTGATTGGAATACCGATAAGGTGTCTAGGTAGCATGGCTTTGCCTTATTGTACTTGTAGTGTTTTCTTGATTTACTTTCAAATTTTTATTTTCTTCATGCATTGATGTTGCATTATTGAATGATGAACTAATATTATTGAGTATAACATTTGTATGCCATTTTTTCAAATGACTTTACATGTTCTTTAGTTGTGACGTGGATTGAATATTTATTTGTTCCCTTTTTCACAACTTGAATTATTACTTCTGAATATTTCAATGCTTCTTTTTAGATAGATTTCTCTAATTTGCTTTCTAGAGATTTCTTATCATCTTTAAGCTTCTTGATTTGCATAAGTAGGATTTGATTTTGATTATTTAAGTGTGCAAGCTCTTCATTTTCTAATTGGTTTTTTTGTCTCGATTCTTTTCCCTCTTTTTTAGTCCTTTGATTTATTCTAACAATCTTTGATTAATGATCATTAAGCGTGGACATTCTTCCTCTTTTTATGATAATTTATTTCCGAAATTTTGATTCTCTTGTTCCAACTTATGAGTGCATTGTTTTGTATCCTTTGACTTTTCTCAATATGAGTAAGTAGATTTTTACTGTGATCTTTTATGCGAGAAATCTCTTCGTTTTGATACGTAATAACTCTCATATTCTTTTTGTATCTTTGATACTGACCATCGATTTTCTTGAAGGATCACCTTTGATATGTCTTTCAAGTCTTTTGATGAAGGTACTATTGAATCCGACTTCATGTCACGCCTTGATGAACTTAGTCATAGCTCGTCGCAACCATGGAGGATGTTTTTCTCTTTGATATCAAAAAAATTGTCTTGGTATTAAGTTTATTACTATGCAACAATCTACACCATACTTTTTTTACTTCGCTAAGAAACACACTGCATGCATTGTAATTTGGTCTATGTGCAATATTGCACGTACTAACTTCAAACCACGCTCTTGTCAATTTCTATCATGTAGGAAAACTGCGCATGCCAACTCTGACCATTGTGCGATCCACCATTGACATCCCTTGACCATTGTACATCAACCACCACGTAGGGTAATGTTACACCACGTGGAAACTTAACTTCTAATGGGTGTTATTGGCTTCTAGCAATGTTAGCGCTATATGCATAATGCAACTTCATATAGAAGTAATACACAAGCATTTCATGAAGCACATTATCACATATCCAACACTTAGATATTAAGAACCATGATCATTATTACCAAGGAAATTCATTTTCACAACTACTAATACAACATGCATCTTCATCGTTTTAGATCAACATTCATATAGTGGAGTCGAAATAACAACAATGGGACATCATGTAAACACTTATCTTGAATGTAGTTTCTCTAAGCAGCTCACTGCGCAAGAGCAATGTTCCACCCAACCATAGGCACTGCCTAGCATATACTATATCTGTTAAGAGGCCACCCTCATGCTGAGAATGATTTCCTTAAGGAAATGAGACATTAGAGGAAATTTGGGGTCTGAAATGGGCCTTATAAGAAAACGTGCCAAAATAAGTTTTTGTGAGTTGGAATTCAAGAACCAATAGAATTTCAATAA
>LPNX010744290.1:171553-202582 GCA_001517045.1 Pseudotsuga menziesii
TCAAAGATCATTCATAGTCAATATGCACAAGTCCACAACCAAGCCAACTCACAACTAGGTTAATAGGCCGTCCACAACCACATAAAATCATTGAATCTCAAGCCAAGCCAACACATAACTAGGTTAACAGGCTACAAAGGTATTGGAGGGTAAATGCTAACTATTAAACTCACCCCATAGTTACATGCATCTCTGTCAGACTCATCAACTAGTTTGGGGTCCACAGTACAAGCCCCACACACCACTAAGAAGGAACCCTTTCATTGTTACACAGTCTCTCATGCGTCACCTTCTTCCAAGTGCTATTTAGAGTGTGTGTAGAAAGACTATACCACTCTAGTACTCAATACCACAGTTAACACCACATAGGTTTAGACAACTTCAAGAAAGGGAAAAACACTAAGATGGGGCTTACATTTAGAATTGCATACACCTCGTGTAGACTTGGCTAGCTTGGGTTCCACATTACTCGCCCCACATAACACCAAGAAGGTACTTCTTCACTACTCAACAATCTCTTAGGCGTCACCTTCCTCCAGGTGTTATTCAGTTTTGTACGTAGAAAAACCACCCAAATCTTGGATCATGTGCGAAGAGATTTCATTTTCTAAGATTTACAAATCTAGTCTATGTACAACCAACCACCTTCCAGGAGTTCACTCCAATCGCTATCCAACTAATTAACCAATCAGGTTATAACAAGACTAAAATACAACCATGCTCAAGATGACATCAACGAGAAAGAACAAGGGATATTTGGTGCACGAGTGATGATGGAAAATGATTCAACAAGTATATGGTATGCTTAGGATAACAGGCACTACATAGGATCTAGAGGCCAACTTCACATATGTTAGACATACTTAGACAATGTTGGAAATAGTCTTGTAATAACGGGCATACAAACATGAATTTAGGGCACACATGCACAATTTTAGCAGATACGACAATTTGTGATTCCCTATACCTAGAACAATTAGGGAATTACATAGAAATCATGCTCATATACCTTCTCTTCGATCTCCAGTCATGACCACGGACTAGAATTTAAAACCACTCTTTGCTTCCCACAAAAAATAATTACTCTCCCCAAAAAGCAAGGTCGACTCCTCTAACAAGGTTAGAATCCTAAACATGGGAGATCCAGTTATATAGACCAAGGAACTATATGTGCCAACTTCACACTGATATCTAATTTAAGGATGACTTCAATTCAATTGATTGCTAACCTAATAAATAATCCCCATTCCCAGTTCTGCAGGGCTACTAACACAATAATCTTAGACCCATACCTTCTTTTCCATATGATAATAATTGTCTCAAATACCTGTCTCTTAGAAGCATTAAATGATTGGGGTGCATGAGCCAACTTGACAACTGATGGATCATAAGTCCTCTCTTGGACACTTGGATCTCATCTATTGGATTCATGGATTAATATGTCCCTTCCCTAACCTTAGGAAAAACATGCCCCATGCTCTTGTTTCCTTGCATAGTCAGGTGTGGGTTTTCTTTTTTATTATCATGCACATGTACATCACTTTAAAATTCTATTGCACTTGACCAACACATGGTTTTCTAACCATATATATATATATATCCGGGATGTCCATGGTAGGGCCTTGGCCTTGAACTCTTCACCATGTTGCTTACAACAATCTACGATATTTCATTTACATAGTTTATGCCAAGGGGTCAAAACTAGGGACATTACAATACCCTCCCCTTTAAAACAAAATTGTCCTCGGTGCTCTTTAAAACTAATGAAAAATGGGTATTCCTATCTCATGACATCCTTCAACTCCCATGTTGCCTTATCTTGGACAACGTTCCACCAACTGCACCTTTATTTGGTTGATGGCTATGTTCCGAAGCATAGTATCCTTCCTACCTATGATGCATATATGCTCCACTTAGAACTCCCGCTCGGGTTCCACCTAAATCACATTATAATCAATAACGTGATTAACATCATGTATAAAATTTTTAAGCAATGAGACATGTACAACATTATGAGATTTCATATGCGTAGGCAATGCAATCCTATTTGCAACTAGTCCTATTCTATCAAGGACTTCAAAAGGCTTGCAATATCTTGGTGCCAACTTCGCACAACATTCAAGATTTAGATAGATATTCTTTGGATTTATTTTGAAATAAACATGCTCTCCGACCCTAAATCCTCTACGCACTTGTTTTATATTTTCACAGCTCTTCTGCTCGTCTTGCACTGCTTTCAAGTTTTGCTTGATTCTAGCTATTTCCCGTTCCATTTCTTTGAGCATTTATTGACCAAACACTACTTTAACTATTGAGTTTTCCCAACTTCTGGGAGTCCTACATTTATGCCATACATGGCTTCAAATGGACTTATTTCCAATGATGCTTGGTGACTGTTGTTGTAAGCAAATTCAACCAGTGTATGTAATCTACCCACTTGGATGGCTTATCCATCACAAACATCCTTAACATATTCTCCAACACTTGATTTACCCTCTTTTCCTGACCATCTGTTTGAGGATGGTATGCTGAACTGAGTTCCTAAATTCTTGAACAGTCCCTTTCAGAAAGTCGATGTGAATTTTGTATCCATGTCTGATATTTTTTCCTTAGGAAATCCATGCAACTTGAAAACTTCCTTTATGAAAATATGTACAATGTCAACAATGTTAGGTGTGGACTTGACTGGTATAAAGTGTGTTGATTTGGTCAAGTTTTCCACCACCACCATGATCGAGTCATGTTTCTTTTTCATTGGAATTCCTGTAATAAAATCCATAGATATTTCTTCCCACTTCCACTCAAGGATGGGAATTGGCTGCAGTGATCCTGAAGGGTGTTGGTGCTCAATTTTCACTTGTTGGAACTTATTACATCTAGCTATGTACTGCACGATATCCCTCTTCATTCGCAGCCAAAAACATTGTTTTTTTGGATGCTATTACAGTCTTTTGATAACTTGGGTGAAATGAGAAGGGAATTTGATGTATTTTGTCCATTACTAACTTCTTTTTTTTCACACTGTGTAGAACGTACAACCATCCTTGGAAAATAAAATTCCATCTTCTTCCAACCGTTATCCTTGATAGTTCTTCTCTAGCTTTCCTTGTGTAAAGTCCCACGATCATTTGTGTGTAGTTCTCATCTTGAGCTGAGAATTTGCTAACTCGTTCTCTGAGGTTAGTGTTGCATAAGCTATGGTTGCTACATGAAACTTCCTACTGAGCGACTCAACAACTTTGTTTTCCTTACCTTTGACATGATTGATTTCAAGGTTGAATTCATTTAGAAATTCTAACCACCTATTAGGTCGGACATTTATAAATGGAATATCAAACAAATACTCCAATTTGTATGATCGGTCCATAACTCAAGCTTTCGTCCAAGCAAATAGTGTCTCAACATCTTCATGGTGCACACAATGTCCGGTAGGTCCAAATAACACATCACATAATTATTCTCATGATATTTTAACTTTTTGGATTCATAACATATCACATGTCCTTCCTACATAAGTACTCCACCCATTCCTTCAACGCAAGCTTATGTGCAAACCACAAAATCCTTATTTGGATTTTTCAATCTTCAAAATAGGAGCATCGATGAGTAATTCCTTTAGGAACTGGAAAATTTCCTCACATTTTTTAGACCCTATGACTTTACATTATTTCTTTGCAATGATGTGATAGGATGCATCAACGTGGAGAACCTTTGATGAATCTCTTGTAATATCCTGCTAAATCCATGAAAGATCGAACATTTGTCATAGTCTCAGGAATAGACCAATTCACTATTGCCTTAATCTTCTTGGGATCCACTGAAATTCTATCTCTTGAAATGACATGACCCAAATAATGTTCCTTTTTTTGATAAAATTCACATTTTCTTAGCTTGGTGTATAGCTTATGCACCCTAAGCACCCGCAGTACCCTTCATAGGTGACATGTGTGTTTTTCTTCAGTCTTAGAATAGATGAGGATGTCATCCAGGAGTACCAACATGAACTTATCCAATTATTGGATGAAAACACTATTCTTGAGGCACATGAAAGTAGCTGGTGCATTGGTGATGCCAAATGGAACAACTGTGAATTCATAGTGGCCACAACGAGTTCTGAAAGCTTTCTTATGGATGTCTTCCTCTTTGATTCTGACATGATAGTATCTTGACCTTAAGCCAATCTTGGAAAATATTTTGGATCCCTCTATCTGATAAAGATATCATCTATCCTGGACAATGGACACCTATTCTTGACTGTGACCTTATTGAGTTTCCTGTAGTCAATACACAGTCTTAATGTTCCTTCCTTTTTCTTAACAAACAACACTAGTGAACCCCACAGGGACACACTTGGTTTAATGCAATTTTTAACCATTAGTTCCTAAAATTGAATTTTCAACTCTACCAGCTCTAGAGTGCTCATTCTTGAAGGGGCATTGGAAACTGGGGCAACGCCTGACACTATATTAATTGTTAAATCGATATCTATTTTAGGTGGTAGCCTTGGAACCTCTTCTGGGAATGCATATTTATATTCCTGCAATGCTGGGTATTTTTCTAATGCCAGTCCTCTTTTTTTGTAGAACCTAATACATGAAATGCATATATTTTACATTTCTTCTTGAAGTACCTTCCCAATTGAGTCACCATAACTTGCCTTATCAAAACCTTCTTCAACACACCCTTTACTACATGAAGCCTTTCCTCATCATCAAGGAATTCTAGAAACTTATTATAAAAGTCAAGCTTGGTGCAGAACTTTTCCAACCAATCCTTTCCAATGAGAACATGATTCTAGTGGTAGGATATTTAGGTTTGATGTGTTGGATTAACCATCCAACATTAATGGGAATATTTCTACTACACTTAATTTCCTCCTTGTCCCTGTGGCTAATTGAACTAGCCATGGCTTGCCATGTTTACTTCTATTAATATCAAAAAATTAAACTATCATAGGATGAATATAACTATGCCTGGACCCTAGGCCAATCAAAATAGAAATAGACCGTGTACTGCTTGGTGGTCATCCAAAGCTGCATAGATACTAAGAGTTGATCTGGCCATGTCCTCCATAGTAACAACTCCTTCAATGTTATGTATCCTCCAAGGTTATTCCTTCCTATGGGGGAAATCATACAACTTATGATTCTCTCCACATCCCAACACTGAATTGGTTTCCTGGGCTTTCATTCAATAGGCATAACTCACTTGAATATGCCTTGAGCTAATTGTTCTTGTTGAACACTTCTTGGATGATTCCTGTAGGGTACATGTTTAATTTTTTTCTTTATGGAATCAAAATTTCCCCTGGGATTTCCTCTTCCTACTTTATGTTTCACAAATATACCCTTATTTTGGTCATAACAACGCATAGCCTTCTAGATAACATCATCTAAAGTTTTGGGCTCCACGAATTCAGTTATGCCTCTATAATTCTGGGGTAGTTCACTATAGAATCTCTGAATATTTATATTCTCATTTATGAGATAGTCCTCATACCGGAGTAGCTCTAAGGACTTGTTCACATATTCCTCCATGGTCATCTGTGTTAGATTTAGCTCATGACACTCCTTTCTCTTATTATCGTAGTACATGTATGAAAGGTATTTCTATTTGAATTACTTTTCAAACTTCTTATAGTCAATCTTCATTTCCTTGAGGCCCTACATTTGCCACAAGTTCTCCTAATAGATTGAATCTCTTCCATTCATATTAAAAATGAAAATCATAACTTTCTCATTCCCAAATTATTCATGGATCCTAAATCACTTCATCGTTCCAAGAATCTATGCTTTAACCTCCTGTCTTGTCTTACTCTCTTCATAGAATGTAGGTGCCATTACCTTCCTGAATCCTCAAGAGGGACTCTCTTTATGGGGATTCCTTCTCTTAGATATTCAGGATGATCCTCTTGAGCTATATGATGAGTTACTTGATCTACTCAATTTGCTATCTGACATTTCTGATGGAGATGTGCTTACTCTCCTCATGTGCGAACCACTTTCTTGGCATTGAGATCTTCCTTTAGAGTGATTGCTCATACTCTTCTCGTCCTTACTTCCATTGTTATGATTTTATCTCATATTATACTTTTGCTAAAGGTTTTTTAGGATTTGTGATAATTTTATCTACAACAATATCTAGGAGCCAAAGAGAATCTTACAAATCGAATTACTTGCAAAAACCAGCAAAAAAACATGAAAGAGGAACAATTTTACATACATAGTGTGAACAAAAAAAAGATATTATTTGTCTTTCTAACATATGAATATGTTTAGAACAGGTTTATATTACATCTGGTTCAATTCGACAGGATTAGGAAGCCAAATCTAAGTGTACATGTGAAATTGGCCAAATTGGTCTCAATCCCCCCTAGGTGGGTCAAACTCGCTCCAACTCAGCCCAAATGGTCACAAATGGTGGTGTAGATGTGGATGAAGTGTGATGGAGCAATCATGAATCCTTGGAATGCATGGGTGTGCAAAATAAGGTGAGTGGGAGGCTCAAGGTGGGCATTAAAAGCTCCAACAATCCAAAATTTGGGCCAAAACCACCCCTAGCGCTCCTAGTCAACCACAATTCCTTAATTCATGGAATGGGAGTGCATCTGTCATAAATGAGGGTACACATGTGGAGTTTGAATGAGATGGAGGGATCCTGTAGGTGTGAAAGCATCAAATTAATTGGTTATTGTGCTGGATTAACTTTCCTAAGTCCAAACTATAACATATCATTGCATAAATGCAATTAAAATTGGCTAAGGATTTAGAATAAGGTACTAAGTGGTGGATTACTGTTCTAACACCCCCCATTAACCATAACTTAGTACAACTCATGGAAATATTATGGGAGGCCTTGGAAACAAAGGCTCAAGTCACCTCAATACAAACTGGGGCTGAAAACCTACAAAAAATAGCAGCAATCACCATCTATCACTCACCCCAAGCAAATATCTCAAGTGAGTGAAGGTCTTATTAGTAAAACTCTTGGTGAATATGTCGGCAGTTTTCTCGGTGGATGGGCAATACTGCAAGGAAATCACTCTGTTATGCACTAAGCCCCAGATGTAGTGCATATGGATCTCTATGTGCTGTGTTCTCTTCCTATGAACTGGATCAGTAGATATCTTTATGGAACTTTTATTGTCCACCCAAATGTTGGTAGGAGAATCAATTGCAACACCAAACTCTTGAAGAATTCCTTGCAACCAAACACACTGTGTGGATGCATTCACTGCTGACCTGTATTCGGCCTTTGTTGAAGAAATATAAATTGTGTGTTGTTTCTTACTATACCATAAAATAGGACTTTCATCAAGCATGAAAAAAAAATCTGAAGTGGAATTTCTGTCAGTGGAATCTCCAGCGCATTCCGAATCAGAAATTCCAGCTAGTTGAAGTGAAGAACTAGCTGCGTAGTGTACCCCAAAACTTTTTGTTCCTTGGACATATTGGAGCCTTATTTTTGGTTTCCTTCCAATGGATCTCACGTGGCTGGTGCATATACCTTGCTATAACAATTACAACATAAGACAATTCAGGTATGGTATGTGAAAGGTACAACAAACTACCAACCAACTGCCTGTACAGTGTACAATCTACCAAAAGGAGAATCACCAAATTCACCTATTTTTATGCCAGAAAGAACATGGAACTCGGATAACTTATGATCAACCATATTAAACTTTATTAGCAGGTCTGAATCATACTGAGGTTGACTCAGCATGATTCCTCTTTCATATTGTTCAATTTCCAATCCTAGAAATTGTTTTAGCAATCCTAGATCTGTGTAGGGATGCCTTGATTGATCCAATTTGGTTGTTGCAGCTCCCTGTAATTAAGAGGTCATCTACATACAGTACAATAACCTCAAATACAACACCATTTTGTTGCAAATACAAATTTGGATAATATTTTCATCGAATGAAACCAATTGAGAGAAAGAAACTATCCATTTTTGCATACCAAGCCCTGGGGGCTTGCTTGAGTCCATAAAGTGATTTCTTGAACCTGCAAACAAGTGAAGGATCCTATTGGAAACCTAGGTTTGATGCATGTATATATCCTCTTGTATTTCACCATGTAAGAATTCACTCTTGACATCCATATGGCGCACTTGCCAACCTTTACTAGTGGCAATTGCTAGAATTAGTCTTATTGAATCCATCTTTGCAACTGGTGCAAAGGTTTCGGTGTAGTTTGAACCTTGGAATTGAGAGTATCCCTTAGCAACCAATCTTGCCTTGTGCTTAAAATCTGAACCATATGCAACAATTTTGGTTCGAAAGACCCACTTGCATTGCACAAGCTTCCTCTTGGGAGGAAGGGGAACCAATTCCCATGTTTCATACTCTTGGAGAGAATTGAATTCATCTTGCATTGCTGATTACCACCTTGGACCATAAAAATATTCTTGATATGACTGTGGATCAGATCCAATCATCATATAACAGTTATCAACAAGATCACTCTCACTTGCATAGGAAGTATTGTGAATTTGAGATCTTCTCTTCCTAGGCTCTAGGGGATTGCCTGCCAATTCCCCTGCGGCTTGTATGATTTTTTCAGCCCATTTGGGCCTTGATGGTGAGTTACCTATAGAAATTTCATCTAGAACCATATCATTATCAGAAAATATAGATCTTGAATCATTACTTACTTCATCAAGGTGTTGGGGAGAAGAGCATTCCCCCGGTGCAAGCTCAAAATATGGTATTGGTTCCTCTTCGAATTGCACACTCCTCTCAATGAAAGTATTGAGTGTGGATGTGTCAAAGAGATTATAACCATTTATGTCCTCACCATAACCAACCATGATACATTCCTTTCTCTGTGGATGCAAAGCCTTCCTCTTTTATGATGGAATTCTATCCCATGCTCTTGATCCAAAAGTTCTGAAATTTGAGACATTTGGTTTATGGCCAAACCATGCCTCGTAGGGAGTTTTTATTTTGACTGATTTGTGGAATGCCATGTTCTATATATATGCAACACAAATGATATCCTCAGCCCATATCTTGGGACTTATATCCCTTTCCTCAATCATGCATGTGGCCATCTCTTTGAGAATCTATTTTTCCTCTTTGCCACACCATTTTGCTGTGGTTTGTAGGGAGTTGAATGTTGCATTTGAATGCCACATTCCTCACAAAGATGCTGCAGATTTTTATTGACATATTATTTAACATTTTTATTCCTAAGTATTTTTATCCTATGCCCACTTTGATTATCCACTAAGGCCTTCCAAATATTCAATTGCTCAAATACTTCAAATTTTAATTCTAGGAAGCATACCCAGTAGAATCTCGAGTAGTCATCAATGAAGGTGAGTACACAACTTGATCCACCATAGGAGGGAGTGGGAAGAGGACCAATGATGTATGCATGTACTGATACAAGAGTTTGTGTGGCTCTTCTTGCCTTCCCCTTCTCATAGTTGCGCTTTGGATGCTTCCCAACTACACATCCAATGCAAGCTCCATTTGAAGATTTGATTGAAGGAAGCCCTTCCACCATCTCATCCTTGTGCACTTCTTGAAGATACTTGTAGTTTACATGTACAAATATTTGATGTCATAGATTGGAGGTGTCATTGGCATGAGAGAGGAGTGCTTGGTGACTGGAACTAGGGAGAAAATTCAAGAACTTGTACATCCTCTCTTGGTGATCTGCATACCCAATTGCCACAACTTGGTTGGATGATATTTTTTCTATCTCTACCAAGTTAGGAGTAAATGTTACTCTCTTGGCTAATTATGTATGGTTCATTTGATAGTCTGACAACAAATTTGCTGCAAAATTGGGTACTGTTGAGGCCTGGAAAATCACAGGTAACAACAGTAGGGATTCTCCCCAATAAACGTTCCCAATTAGCTCGTTATTGTTTGGTATGGGGAATCCATCCGATTTACGGTCCGGCTACCATAGGTTAAGTAACGGTTAAAAAGTTTTACCGGTTGCGGCCCGGTGCACCATTTAGATGTATTTTTTAGTTTTTTATATTTATGTATGATGTGAAAGTGAATAACTAAATGTAGACAATAGAGATAACGAGGAGTATCACAATGTGATGCACAGGTTCTTACCTCGTCTTACCTCTCTCGCTTCTAAATCACAAACAAAAAAAACTAACTAAGAATTACTAACCTATCCCTAGGGAGAAATACTGTAATTAATGGTGAGCAATGTATTGCATGACATGCATTAAGAAAAACTACAGATAGCTGTTAACATTTATGAATACATGAATATTAATAGACAGATGAACAAAGAGATAGCTCATTGTTAATTAAAACATTCATTACTCAAATACGATTGTGGAAATTTCACATAAATAAACAGGAGCACATTCACAACATGAAAGAATTCATAAGTTAGAACGATCTCACAGTTCATGGAAACAAGCTGAAGCATAAACAGTTCACATCCAACCATCCCATGTCAAACATTTGAAACCCCACAGTGCTTTGTCCAGCCGAAAAATATAACTCTTTATTATAAGAGGAATTAGTTCTTCTTACAATAATCTTCCACCAAGATGGTCTGAAAAAAGGTCCATTCCTACCTAAAGTTTTCCTATAATTATACAAAAGCACAAACTCTTGGGCTGCCCCTCGTTGCCTTTTGGGGTTCCCAACCTTTCCATTACAAAAATTTGTCTTTTAGCTTGTGAACAAAAGATAAATATAATATATTACATTATTTGTCAACATTCCAAAAATTCAACTGAGAGGGTCAAGCTTGTTTGTTAATGAAATTTCTCCATACATTTGCCTCGGTTGCTATATTCTCAAAACCAGAAGGTTCAAGAAATCTGATACTAATTTCGTGCTGAGCAGCTTGGGTTTTTACACCCGCTATCCTGGCAGGAATCAAGCGTAGTTGGTCTTCTAGCAAGTGAATACTCATAGCTGCATGTGCTACTTCAGTCTTTAGTATCTTTTCATCCAACTCCTTGACTTGCTGGATGGCTTGTTCATCTTCGCTGCATCTATCCTGTAAATGTTTAAAAAACATTTCATGTTCTGGCAGCGCTTCCAATCTCTTTGCAGTAGAGGTCTGACACCGATTATAGGTTAGAAGCACTCTCCTACAAAATTAAGCACATGTACTCTATGTTTTCTTCACTGTCTTCTTTAATTCTTCTGCTGCGTTACTCAAAAACTCAATCAGCTCGTATTCTTGCTTTATTGTCTCCTGATCTTTGACAAAACTATCTGCGGGAGATTCTTTGTTTGCTTCTACCCAAGTCATCCTTCCCCGCAAAGTGTCCAAAATATCCTGTGTTCTATCCAAAAAATATGAGGCTGTATTTACAATTTCTTCTAATCTGATGTCTATTTGTTGGAATTTCAATCTTTCTTCCGCTATCTGCAGTTGTATTTGATGAATCTTCTTTCTAAGCATAAGAGCATGCTTCTTTAAAGGTTCAATATTAACCTTCTGCTCCATAGCTGACTTTAGTGAAGCTACAAGTGAATTCTTTTGTTCCTCCAAGGCTGCTATTTGAGTCTCATATAGCTTAGCCTTCCCTTCTGTGGTGGTTTTCTTCTCTTCTAGCTCTATCACTTTACTTTCTAATCTGCTCTTTTCTTTATTCAGTTTTGCAACTGATAACTGAAGATGATTTTTCTCAGCCTCCAAACTCTGATATTTCAGTTGTAGTTTTCCCAACTTTGTTGAGGTAGCCTGAGAATTCCTCTCCATATTTTCTGCAAATACTACCAGAGCATCTTTATATGCCTGCAAGGTTTGACATTCTGCCTTTGAAACTTTGACCTCATCGATTATGTCCTCATACTTTCTCTTCAGATTCTGGCTTTCACCCCTTTCCTTCTTCAAAGTTTCTTTCAGCTGGGCCACATTTTTCTAAGACTGTTCGAGGTCAGTCATGATCCTATCCACATTGTCTTCAGTGGCTAGGGTTAGAGCTACCCCAGCCCTCGCTAGTAATCGTGGATCCTTGTGTGTACCGTGGACCACTATCTTATCAGTCACCATTATTCCAGGCTTACCCCCAATGTCCACCTTCTTTTCAGTTCTTTTGACAATTCTCTTTTCCTCCTTGTCATAAAAGATAGTATTAAAATACGACACCTCTTCCCCTTCACTGGGCATGAAAGGAATTAAATCCACTCCAAAAATTGACCCTGAACCTTCTCTTACTGTACTACTAGAAGGAAAAACAAGCTCTAATGGGTTACTATCATACTGAGCCTGTTCTTGGTCCGTAGGGTCTTGTCCTTCTAGTGTCTCTGTTCTTGACCTTTCAGGTGTCTTTTCTGTTTTCTGTTTCTCTTTTTGGACACCTTCTAATCTAAACCCTTCGTCGTCTGCCTTCTTTTTTCGGATTTCATCTTCTTCTTATATTTTCTTTTCTTCTTCAGCATTCTTAGCTGCTTCCTCAGCTGCTCACTTCTTTTCTTCTTGTTCTATTCTCAACCAGTTCTCTGCTTCCTGTACAAGTCTGTTAGCCTCCTCCTCTCTCTTCTTGGCTTCTTCTTCCTCTTGCCTTTTCAATTTCTCCGCAGCTTTGCCTTTACCACCCACAGTTGCTATCTTTTGCTTGAACCTTTTTCATAGGGCTGTCATGTTCTTAGCATTGCGGAAAGTCTCCTCATCTTTGTCCCAAAAGTTGGTGTACTCAAAATGAACTCCAGCTTCTTTGCAGTAATTAGATACTTTGTCCTTGCAATCATTTCTATGGAAGTTCATTTCACCGAAGTGAAAGTATTCCAATTCTTTTATAAATTCTACTACATTCTTCACCCTTGAAAATTTGTAACTTCCAACAAAGAAGGGAACTGCAGGATATACTACCTTTTTTCTGTTCAAAAAGGAAATTCCCTACTCCATCAATATATAATTGTCTAACAAATTCTTTATGGAGTACATAATCAATAGCATATCTCAGGAGCAGAGAAGGGGCCCTTGAACTGCCATACATTCTTACATATAAGCCATCCTTTGTTAAATAATAATTTCCATATTCTTGCGTCACCTTGAAGGCTTCTTCTCACATGCAATTGCATTCTACCAAGAAAATCAAAGTGTATAAAGGCATGATGAAATGCTCACAGATCTCTTTATAATAGCTGTAATATTTGTGAGCCCAAAATAACTTGTAAGCAACATATATTGGAGCCTGATCCTTATCCCAATGGCAATTTAGTGCAAGGAAAGGCTGAGTGCATAGAATGCAATCGATCAAAATAGAGCTCATGTAGAATTCAAACATCTTTTGGGACACTCCTCCCAATGCTGCGCTTATGCAGGCTGACAGGATATTTGACACTATGCTTTCCTAGTTAAAAATAGTCCCTTGTGTAGCAACATAATAAATAATAGGTATCCAACCTAGCTTAAAATTTTTCCCATTATCTCTTCCAAATATTCTGTTCAACATTAAAGCGATGAACCTATATGGAGTACGGAGAGTTGATGTCTCATACTCTCCAGAAGGCCTTGTCCTGAAATTTCTGCTTAGGATCATCATTTTCTTCACTGTCTCTACCAAGTCCAGACCTAACTCCTTTAACCAACCTTCAGTTAGATAAGTCTGTGGTGATGGTAGATGATATGCCATGGACACATAAGTAGGGCTATATGCGGCATAACCTTGCTTCTCGGTATTTGCTAGGATCATCCTTGTTACATTTGCCCTGGGAAGAATCCAACCTATCACTTCCGAACATGGAAAAAGCTCAGGCCTAGTAGCCACTTTCATTAGGGCTGACCTCTCAATGTTTTCATATATGTGCATATCTTTGAAACCAACATCTAGAACAGTCTGGCTTGAAATAATTCTATACACTTCTCCCCACTTGTATTCTGGTTCAACCCCAGTAGTAGCTCTATTGTATTCATAAATGACTTCTACCCTAGTTATCACTTCTACTTCAGGTTCTTCTTCAGCCATTTGGGATTTCTTCTTCTATTTTCTTGGCATATTGCAGTGCTGGAAATCAACCTATAATAGTCATGCAACATGGTTTCAGTCTAACTATCTCTAGCAACTGGTATTGTGATAAACAAGAAAACATACAATTTTTACCATTTCTTCAATATGCATACTGGCATTCAAAGTCAATACCACGTCCTTCTGAATGAGAGATTTTAAACAACTTTCAAAATATTTATGCTCCCCAAACCTGCCCAAAAATCTGCTCGCTCAAACCCTTAACTCTTCCAACTTCATAAAACCTATATGGGCACCTCGATTGAGGCAAAACTCACCCCGCCGTTTGCTTCAACAACATTCTAAAACCCTAATCAGCTGCGCGACCCTCCTGAATCCCACAGGAAACTACTGCTATCGGAGGCACGGTTTTCTAACCCCAGGCTAAAAATGTAACAACCAAGAATAGGGTGGTGTAGCCAGCGAAACGCCTCTCCGCACCATGCCCTAAAACCCCGCAAAACTTCCACAGGTGCACTCATGGTGAACAGACTAAAACTTCACCTACCAAAATGAAACATTCATAGCCAATGGGATAAGCCCTCAGTAAAAGGATAAAAATCACTGCAAGAAAGCCACAAAATGAAAAAAAAACCTAACCCCGTCGTTGAAACCTAACCCTATCCACCTGGCGGTTACACATTAACAAAACTAAGAAAACCAAAACCGTGAATAGATCGTACCTGGCAACGATGATACATGCAACTTGGACGAGAACACCTTCTACGTGCGCAGAGGAGAACGAATGGAAGCTTGAAAACTACATAATCAACAGGACGGACGACTTCTACGATGAAAATGAGAAATAACAAACCCAAAAAAACATTATATAGACCTTGACCGGGGCGGAGAACTAGTGGCGGGAAAACCTTTTAACCACCGTTGGGAGACCAACTTCGAAGGAAAACCGTAGTATCGGCTGCTGATCACTCTATTCACCCGGTGATCACTTGGGAAAGAAATATCGAAAGCCGGAGTCACTAGCTCCTTCGGCATTGGAGGGAACAATACTAAGTTTTGAATCAGCTCACGACTAACCGTCCACAACGTCAGTCGAGGGACAAACTAACACTCCGGTTCATTCTGGAAAACAAACCCGACCTCGAGATTTCCCACTTAAACGGTTATCAGAAAAGGATAGCTGAAGGGACATCTGATCCATCGTATCCACTTGATACTAGGAAAACAGAACCTCGTCAAACCAACTCCGAGAAGATAGACCAACTTAATTCTGAGGCAACGACTTAGATCTCGAAAAAGTTCTTGATAAAACCCATCGGAAATCTAGTGGACTGTTCCTTCGCAATGTCGAAAGACTAGTCAACTAAGCATCCGATATCGAAAAGCTAGTTGACTAAGCTTGCGATATAGACATGCAAAAAGACTAAGTTTTTTCAAAAAATTTCTAAGCCTTGGGCAAATGTGGATTGGAATAAAACATTCCTAGGCCGTCTAGATGCTAGGAAAAACAAGGGGGAACCCTAATTTTTTTTTTTTTGGGGAAATAGTTGCAGCTGCAACAATTGGCGACTACCTGGTGGACACAAATCTCTAAAAAACTTATTCTTTGATATAATAGACTATTTTGGTGTTAACATTCTATTAGGTTTCTTCAAGATATTTGTATTCCAAAATGCAAGATTTATGAACTTTAGTCATTGATGATAGTACAATTTCAAGAAGGGGAACGAGGATTTCAAAGTCTAGATAACTCTTATGAGGTTGAAGATACGAGTTTTATTTTACCTCTTCCTTTGGGTGGCTTATAACTTAGACACCACAGGATCGTAACATATGGTAAACAGATGTATTTGTTTGTTCCTCATTCCCATGCCAATTTGCACTTTTTATGCTTCTGGACTTTAGTCCTTTTGAGTCCTCCCGATTGTTTTTTTTTTGAATTTTAATTCAGGCTCCTCTATCCACAGTGTCCTTTTGTGTGAGAGATATTTTAATTTTAACTCACGGACAGAGAATAAATTTGGCAATCTCATTCATACTGATATGGTTCAGTATGTGTTTTTTAATACATATTGTTTTTTAGGATATTTTGACTTTCATTAGCTTTTTGGATTTCAATTTATGGCATGGGATTATTTAAATATAATACACTGTTTACCTTGCTTCCTTTCCATGGATCTTTTGCTGTTAACCCCTAGGGAAGTTTTTTTTAATGTGAGATGCATGGAGCCTCAAAATAGTATTCTGGACTTTTCTATCCTTAGTTATTTCACAGGGATTAAGTAGGAATTCAATGTGTCCATAACCATTTAGAAAATCTGCTAATTTGAAGAAATTTTTAAACATTGTATGAGTCAATAGTAGGCAGTCTCGTGATCAAAGATTTTAGTTAATCCAGAACTCTAATGAACTCCATACAACCAAAATTTGTGTTGATTTATTGAAACATAAGCAAACAAAAATTTACAATCAATCAAACTCTAAGCAAGTAAAGCAAACAACTAAAACTAATCTAAAATAAGCAACAAATCAAATCATTTATTTATGTACAAGAAAACAAAATAAAAAAACCATCAAGAAAAATAAGTCTTGAGAACTAAACCATTTACTAGTAAGTTCTCCTCCCACCCCTGTAAGTCTTGCAACTTGTAAGTCGAGGGGCCTAGCTTTACCGCAATCTAAAAAAGGCCTACCCATAATTGCTAAAATTTAGTGTGCTTTCCCTTTTCATCATGTGGGTGATCCCACTTAAGAACCAGATCCCCTACTTCGAACTCTTTGTTCCCAGCTTTGTGTTTGTTAAACCAACGCTTCACCATTTCTTGTTGATGCTTAAACCTTTCATGGGATTTGGACCTAGACTCTTCTGATTTCAGCAGATTATAAATTCGGATTTGCAGAATTTCATTATCAGTACCCCTAGACTCTTGGGCTAGTATGAAATATGGTAATAAAATATTAGGAGGGAGGAAATATTATTTCCCATAGACAAGAGTGTAGGGTGACACACCTAAGGAGTTATTTGGTATGAATCTATTGGCCCAGAGTGCATTAGGTAAAGCTAATTGCCAACTCCTTTGATTTTCTATCACTGTTTTCTTTAAAATTCTAATCAGATTTTTGTTTGTAGATTCTGCCAAACCATTTCCTTGTGGATAGTAATTTGCAGAATAGTGCAACTTAATCCCCATTTCATTAGAAAATGAAGTTAATCTAATAGAAGAAAAATAAGAAGCATTGTAAAAAACCAGGGAAATTGGAACCCCAAACCTGGTCATAATATGGTTCTGCAAGAAATCCATAACTGCATCTTCATTTAATTTCTGTAATGGTATGGCCTCTACCCATATGGTGAAATAATTAGTTGCTATCAGAATATACTTGTGCTACAATGAGGAATTGGGATTTATTTCTCCGATAATGTTGATTCCCCATTGTTCAAATGGTTATGAGATAATCACTGGTTTCAATGGTCCTACTGCTTTAGGTTGTCTCCCACCGCTTCTTTGGAAAGTATCACACTTTCTTACATGAGCATGAGCATCTCTAAACAATATTGGCAAATAATCTCTAGCTCTGAGAATCTTATGTGCTATTGTGTCTCCAGAAAAGTGACCTCCAGCGGGTCCATCATGTATTTCTACTACGACCTTCTTTGCATCCTCTTGTTCCAAGAATCTGAGAAAAAATCCATCGTAGTTCTTTTTGAAAATCATATAAAACTGATTTCAGACTTAATTCCCTTCTTTGCTTGGGACTCCAATGCTCCGACAAATACCCTTCTTGGAGATAATGGACTAGATCTTGATACCAGGAGTCTGGAGCTGTAAATAGAGGACATACATCCACCATGTGTAGCTCAGCTTCCATATCCCAGTTGTTATCTTCATTGTTTTGACCTTCAACCATTAGTTTACAAAGTCCTTGTCCCTTAACTATGGTTGCTGGTTTGAATTCAAGATCGTATTCTTGCAAAGCAGTCACCCAGTTACCTCTTCTCTCTCCCAATTATTTTTGTACAAAAAGGGATCGTACTGCTGGGTGTGGGATATTACTTTGGTACGATTCTTAAGTATGTATGGCCTGAATTGATTTACCGCCTTAAAAACTACATAAGCTTGTTTATCAACCGCAGGATAATTCAATTCAGCCCCTTGCAGACCAGTGCTCATAAATGATATGGGGTACTCATCTCCCCCATCTTCTTTCTAGGTAAGCACAACTGCTAATGAATCATCGAAAGAAAAAGTGTACAGAATAAAATCCTTTTCAAAATTTGGACTTTTGAGTGATGGTGCATGAGCAATAGATGTTTTTATCTTCCTGAATGCATTCTTCTCCACATCAGTCCATTTGAACTGCACACTCTGCTTAACCATTTGCTGCAAAGGTTTGACGATTTGAGCAAAGTTTGGTACAAACATTCGCACAAAGTTGATTGTCCCCATAAAAGATTGCATACCCTTTTAATATGGGGTAAAGGGATCTGTTATATGGCTCTAATCCTCTCCGACTCTATGGAGATCCCTTTTTTAGAAATGACATGACCCAGTAGCTTTCCTTCTGTGACTGCAAACACACATTTCTTAGGATTTAATGAAATGCCATATTTTCGGCAACGCTCGAAAATCTGTTTCAAATGAAATGCATGCTCTTCTCTCTTCTTTGAAAATATGGTAACATCATCTAGATAAACCACAACACTACGACCAATCAGACCGTGGAAAGCTATATCCATAGCCCTTTGGAACATAACTCCAGCATTGATAAGTCCAAAGGGAATCCTCCTATACGCAAAAGTTCCCCACTTGGTTCTGAAAGTGGTCTTGAGCCTGTCCTCTTCTTGTTAGAATAATCAACCCATAGTATTTACCCACTTAGACATTATTTCATTTATTTTGTCTTATTTGCCTAGTCCATGAGTCCCACCATGTGCAAGTTGCTAATTGCCTATCCATAGAGGTCAAACTTGCCATTATTGACTCATGGAGCACTTGGGAAAGCCTTAGGAATCAAATCTGCTTTATTCCTGGCCTCCTAGGCACCCTTCTGCTTTTTCTGCTTTATTGCCTGCTTTTTCAGTGTTTTAAGGCACATAGGAAAGCAAGACTAGGTGAGGTGAATCAGCTTTGTTGCCTCTTCCTCCTCCACTCTTTCCTCCATGCAAAAGCATGTATGAGCTGCCATTTGACCACTCTTTAGCTTGCCCATGCACCCTTGCTAATTCGTGGGGTCCTTGATAGATTTGGGATCAACTTTTTACACCTATGGGGGATTTGCCTATTTTGGGTAAGCCTGCTTTATGCTAGATTTGGATGCTTCCTTATGCATTTGATTTGCTCATGTATTCTATATATTCAGCAGCCTATGTTATTACATGGTTGGCTATTGTACACTCAGTTAATATAATTTTGTGTTACAGCTCCATATTCAGTCTCCATTGTTGATAATTTTGCATGATCAATTGTTAATTGCTGTGAGTGAAATTAATCTACTGCAGGCCTAAATTTCTACACTTTTGATACTAATACTTGATTGTAACTGGAAAATCCATCCAATAGAGAGAACAGTTCGGAACCTGAGACCATGTCAAAATCCCAAATTTACCGAAAAATTTAAAATTTTGAAAATACAGATAACATCCAATAATGCAGTCAGCTGATTGTTTTTATTAGTTATATGTTAATGATTTCATAATCGAAATTATCTACTTGATTACGTTTATCTTATAGAATAATTCTTTTTCAGTTTAATGATTTATTTTTCTTTGCGACAACAAGGTGGACTGTCTTGGTATTCTGGGGCTTACTTAGCTTTTGAGCTAACGCAGAAAGTTTACATGATCTTACAGATTTACAGGTAAGAAAGATCCGGTGCTGCTTGTCAATAAACATAAAGCATGCAGATATATGTTCGTTGCAAAAATAATAGCTCAGTAAAAGAATATAAATGCTATTTCTATTTTCAAATGCTTTTATGAGGTAAAACAATTAGATTGTTATTCTTTTTAAAGATGCCATAGAAAAGAGATTAAATCCTATCAGTAATGGTGACAGTTGATCTCTCTCTCTAGTTTGTAATTTATAATTTTTATTGCGAACTAACCTCTTCAATGTTTATCAATGTTTACCAAAGTCATCATGTGTAAACGCCTTAAATATTTCCTTACACACAGGTTAAAGATGGCGGGGGTTTTACGTTTAAGGGTCTATCTTAAACTGTGATCATAAACAATTTACGGCATGACAACTTTTTGGTTAATTCTTGTGATAAGAAAGTAATGCACAATAGTTAATGAGTTTTTATACTATTATTCTATCTTCTAAAGCTTTGAGGCTTTAAAAGGAATTATATCATTACTACTTACTGCTATCTATTAGATTAAGTTATTGTTGAAGAACTAAGTTCTTTTACACCTAACTTACTTGGAAGATATTGTCCAATTATTGTTATTAAATCATCAAAAGTTACCTAATGACAAGCTCGATAATTATTATAGGGCTTAACATTCTCATTGCAAACCTTAATAGTTTAATAATTAAATACTCAAAGGCATAACTAGAATCAAGCTAGCAAGAAGGGTATCTTATCATAAATAAATTTTATGAATTTATTTTATAAAATATTAAATGGCATAAACTTTACCAAAGTTATAATCGTTTATTGTATGCATCCTTTGCTTGCATAATGTGCTAGGTCGCAGATTTGTTTATATCCTCGATACGTTATAAATCCTAACCTTGTTACTAAATTCCTCCTTTAAAACTGCAGCATGCAAGCTTGGTTGACTCCGAGAGTATAGAACATGGTGGAACTTTCGAATCACCATATGATTGGAATGTAAAATCATTTCATTGATTGTATGCCGGGACTATAGAGATTACCCACTGCATGCAAATAATTTGGTTGTGTACGTGGACTCATCATAGCCAAGCATTGTGAAGTTAAAAGGCAACTGCGAGCCCTAGAATTGTTATTCCCTCCATCGCTTTCGTGTCTCCGGCCGCTCTGCTACTGTGTTTTTGGCCGCCCTGTCGCTCTGCAACTAGTTTTTGATAGTCTCCCAGTTTGTTTCTTTGTCTCTTGCACCTCGTGAGCTCGCCTTGAACGCTTGATAGAGAAGAGTTGTAACAAGAATCCTTCGCTACTTGGACTGGGTTGGTTGTTTTCCTCCAGGTTTTAACCTTCGCGGCTTGCTCATTTCAGTATTTAACAGACTGTAAAAGTCTTATTCTTCTGTGGCTCGGTAGTGAGAGTCGTGTCTTTGCATCTTAAGATTTGTTGGGTCTTAGGGTTTCGCAACAGAGTGGACTTTAGGTTGGGAAATAGTGGCGGCCCAAGCGTTTATACTTGCTTTGCTTGTCGCTCCAACTCTTGGCTGTTGATGGTCGTTGCTACGTTGGTAACCTCCCTCTTTCCTGTGACAGATGAAGGATTTGTTTCTCCTTGCGTTGGTGGCGGCACTTCTGTTTGTGGGTGGTTACGTTTCAATGAAGTTTTAGGTAAGAACTATTATTGGTATCTTTGTTTCTTTACACTTCTGTTTCGTTACATCTCTGTTTATATAAGTGCAAAGTCTTACGATATCGTGGTTGTTCTTACAGGCGATGGCTTGTCCTTCTGCATGGTTGGTGCAAAGCTGGGACATCCACTTGCTCACGGGTAAGCCTTGGATATCCCATGGAAGTTCGTCCTTATTCAGTTCCTTTTGGGACATTTGATGGTTGGTCACCATGGCCTGCAAAACCCTCGTGGTTTTGGTTTACTTGGGTTAACTTGGTTCGTTGCTTTTGTTAATGATAAACCCTTGATTTATGCGGGGCTTCCGGCTTAGGCCGTGACCTGTAAATTTTAATTTTGCTTCTTGTTTTGTATATAGAATGTAAAAGAGATAGAAGGCTTGTTAAGCCATTCTCTATTAACTCTTAGAAGCCGAGAGGCATTAGAAAGGAGCTTAAACTCTCTTGTTTGATACCTCTGTTGTAATTTTGATACATTAGGGTTTTTACCCTAACTCAACGATATGAAGATGTATTTACTGCTTTTAATTTTCTTTTTAATTACAATATAATAATATAAATATTATGTTATTTCTTATATTGTATGATGGGTTATTAAGCTCGGTTTTTTGAGCATGTTTATGTACTATTAATTTATTTTCTTGCAAGCTAATACATTTGAATTTACCCTGTAAATTATTTTAATGTTACCTGTTTAGGATAACTGTATATTGTTTTTATATTAACTTACCTTAATTCTCTCTGTTCTAATAAGGTTTTAAATATTATTTTATATTGGTTAGCTTTCAAAAAGAAAACAAGTAATTTAATGTTTTTGAGTTGTACTTATGTAACTGTATAGTTACATCTTTAAGTAGAAAGTTTATGTTTACTTGATACTTATTATAATGATATAAGAATTGGTATTTTACTTACAAGTAAATATTGTTCCTATAATTATATACATTATCTTTATACTTAGTCTATTTATAAAGTGTATAGATGGAAAAATAATTTATTATTATACTCTTATGTTTTATATACTAATTAATTTATAAAGAATTTCCTTCTTTATCTATATTACCCTATTTAGATTATAACATTAGGATTTATAAAATAAGGGAAAATAACAAATTAATTGTGTTCTTTTCTCTAAAATAAATATTAGTGTTTGTTTTAATTCTATAAGAGACAGGTTAGTAGCTGTAGAACTTGCTTAAGTTCAGCTAGATAAGACGAAAGAATTATTTACATTATTAGTCATAAATAAAATCTTAAACAAACTAGTTTTATCTTTAGAATTAAATCAAGGTTTTTCTATCCTTACTCACAGTTTGGTTGCTATAATTACAGTAGTTATTTATCCTGAATAGGAAAAGAAATGAACTGTAGAGTTGAAAGGCATTTTTATTTAACCTAACACTACACATTTTAACTATTATCTTCTTTTCCTTTTTGTTTCAAAATAGATATAAGGATTTCGGAAGTGAATACTATATAGAGAACTATTTCATCTACCAAAACATACTACTGTTAGTAGAATGATATAACTTCATTTCCTTTTCTAATAATATGACATTCACAGTCTAGGTCTAACACTACTCTATGTACAAAATAATATTTCTTCTGATAACAAATATCTTAATAAAAGAAAACATTCTAGTATTCAAGGTAACATCTTATTTTAAATTTACATCATACTTTCTTCATTTAAATACACCACTTGTGCTAGAGTACGATCTGGATTACTCCAGATGGGGAAAAACACAGGTAAGATTTATTTTTCATCAAGAATAAATTCATTACTAAACAAGCTAAGATATTCTATCCTTTAAGTTTACATCATAACCTGAAAATGCATCATTCACTCACACACAGATATTAACACAAAAATTAGTAGATAACAGAACATGTTCTTAAAGCTTGGTCGACAACAGCAATGGGAGGTCGTTCCTCCCTACCAAATCCTGGAGAGCGCTCAAACAGCGACTCCTCAGGACCCCCGAGCCTGCTCTGGTCTCTCTGGCTAGAACTAGGTGCAACAAATAACCAAGTACTAGTCCTGAGACTCAATACCAGTCCTGAATTCGTCAGTCAAATCTCTCAGCTAAGAAGCTGTATCAGATCAAGTTCCTGCAGTTTATCCCTCAAACACCTTCCTTACAGTTTCCCTTTTTCCCAATGAATTCCTTGAAGTGCATTCCCCATGAATGATTCTTCTCCTAGAAAATATATGAGCAGCCTCAGCTCTCTACATTGGACATTTTTATAAGATTGCCTAGGTATTTTTGGGTTAGTTGTCATTAATTGAGCCACCTGCTCTGATCCCTCTTTCTTGGGGGATCATGACCCCAAATGTAGGCAAGTTTCCACCTGCAACATAGGAAGTGTTTGAGGATGCTGCCACTTGTATTTTTGCTCTCCACCTAGTTCCTTCCACCAGTTTGACCAGTAACACTCTTATTAACAGCTCTCCTAAGCTGTTGTCTCCACTTTTATTTACTTAAAAATAAAATATTCAGAATTACATTCCACATCTTTTGACTCTGCTGAGTCATCAGTTTCAACTTAGCATTAAATTTAACATAATGTCTTAGGAATCAATTTAAAACAAATAACATAATTTTACAAAATTGGGGCATGTGACAGACCATTTGTAGTATTTGTTCCATGGGTGGGACAGGATAATTATCTTTATCTGATGCACGATTAAGATTTATGAAATCTACACAAAGTTTGATCTCACCAGACTTTTTCCGCACGAGTACCAAGTTAGAGATCCATTCTGAATGTTTGACTTTAAATATGATTTTAGCATCTAGTAGCTTTTTCACTTCGCTTTGAATTAGTGGTTCAAGCTTTGGATGTATTTTTCTCATAGGCCGTTGATAAGGTTTGACTCCAACCTTGATTGGAATCACATGTTGTATGATTTTACTGTCATACGTCTTTAGTTCTTCGTAAGTCCAAGCAAATACATCCTTGTATTGTCTGAATAAGATGATGAATTTACCCCTCTCGCCGGGTGAACAACACTTTCCCAAATTCACATATTTGGGTTCAGCTTCAGTCCCTAAATTTATCAGCTCAAATTGTAAAGACGAGCTATGAGTTTTGACATTCACTGGCTTTTTGAACTTGTTTTCTAAATCAAACATCTGTTCCAAGGTTCTAACTCCTTTTGGAATGAAATTCCCGTACTTTAATTCCACTTGATGAGTCTTTGTCATCTATTATAGCTCCTTTGAAAGTATCATCATTCATTAAACACTCCAAGATTTGCTGATCATTATAAAAAACCATTATATTTGTGATGTTATCTGGAATAGAAGGCCTGAAAAGCAATTCAATAGAGCATCTATTATTCAAAGGTACTAATCTTGCAGTTGAGGTGGCTAAGAAATCAACTGTTGCATTCTTTAATCTAGGAATTGATACAATATTTAATGCATGAAAATTTATCAGTAAATCCCAAACTTCATTTTGGTAAGCATTCAAATGGGGTGAAATGCAGTGTATTTTGTTCTGAATTTGTTTAACAATGATTTCAGAATCTCCATATACTTTCATATTTTTTACTTTCAATTCTATTGCTTTTTTAAGTCCCTGAACTAGTGCTTCATATTCAGCCGTGTTATTTGTGCATTTGAATTCCAATCTACATGAAAGAATATGTTTATTTTTTCTTGGATCAATCAGGACACAGCCAGCTCCTAATCCTTCCAATGTTTTAGAGCCATCAAAGTAAAGAATCCAAAAACTTTCTACTTCTACTAAATTTGAATTGCGAACTACATCTGAAACTAAATCTACTATGTTACAATCAATCTCATCAGACCGTGAAAATTGAAGGAGATCGGGCTGGATATCAGGTATACTGCTGGCTTCTTCAGCCTCGTAATTTCTCGGTTCCAGTTCAATGAAATAATTTCCCAACACAGAGTTTATTGGTTCATTTTTTCCTTCAATTGAGTCACATTATATTTCATTTGAGGCTCTCTTAACACTTTTAACTGATTTTGACATCCCTTAAAAGGAAACAAAAAATGTGAGCAATCTGATGCAAAATATCTATCTAACCTTGCCGACCAATCCCGGCTCAAAACCAAACCATAAGCATTCGAGATGTCTGCTACGACAATGTCTATGTACTGACATACACTTATCTGTGGATAAACGAATCAGAACATCCTCCATTTCTCTTATTACTTTTACTACTGTTCTGTCTAATTGAAGAACTTGGCCAGTAGTTGGTTTAGGTTAACCATTGATTTGTTTGCAAACTGAAAGTGGCATGACATTGACTGATGCTCCTGAGTCCACTAAACAATTATGCACATTATAGTTGAAAATCTCAAAGGTTAGAAGAAATGATGGAGTTTTATACTTAGATTTTCCTCCTAAACTCGCCTCACCAATATCTTCCTCATGTTGGTTGTCAATGGGAGGCTCCTTCTCGGGTGTCTCAAGTGCTTTTAAAATCTTCTCCTTTTGCTGAGCTAAATTGCACATTTCAAACAATGATATATTTGCTTTATCCTTTTTAATGTATTCCACAACATCATATCCCATCTCATGTTCCTTGAGATTATTCTTAACATTTTCAATTTTACTTTCAGTATGATTTACAGGTGTATTGAATTTCTTAGGATCTTGACTTGAAATGGCAAACTCAGTTATGTTAACAGTTGAAGTGTTGTTCTTTATCTCCTTCATGTTTTCTTGAAGTTTCTTAATCTTTGGAAGTATTGAGTTATCTTCTTTTAACGGATTATGACTTCTTGTTGTTACATTAGTCTCCGATGTTTCTTCTTTGTCAGGGAAATCTTCATCTTCTAAGTTGAACATAGATCCACAGTCCCATACAACCAAGGTATCTTCCTCTTGTGTTTCTATAGGTTCTTTATCTTTCCATTTATCCTCCTCAGTTTTTGTCAGCTTGGAATCCAATAATTGGTTCATTACTAATGTCATAGAATTAATCCATTGTGGGAAATTCTTCTCAGAATGAGGTTGCTGATGGAAAGTGCAAAAATTATCCATTCCTACATCGCTCAAATTCATTGCCGAAGGACTGTGTGGAGGAGGATTAGGTTGACTGTTGTATTCTCTTTTTTTATAATAAGGCTTGTACTGTTTATGAGCCTCCTTTTCTTTTTCTAAATCAATCACTCAGTTTGATAACTTCTGCATCATCTTCACCATCCCATCTAACTCCTGTGATCGTTCATCCTTAGGTTTAGTTAATAATAGGGGATTTTTGTTTCCATAATTTATTTCATCCGACTGCGTAGGATAATGCTCTATGTTATAATAATCAACCCATAGTTATCCACCTTAGACATTAATTAATCCATTTTTGTCTTATTTGTCTAGTTTCCATGTTCCACCTTATGCAAGTTGTCATATACACATCCATAGTGGTAAAACTTGCTAATTTTGACTCATGGAGTGCTTGGGAAACCTCATGGAATCAAATCTATTTTATTCCTGGCCTTCCTAGTGCCCTTCTGCTTTTTCTGCTTTATTGCCTGCTTTTTCAGTGCTTTAAGGCAATTGGGAAAGTTTGACTAGGTGATGTTAACTAGTTTTTTGTCCTCCACATCCTCCACTCTTTTCTCCTATGAAAAGCATGTATGAGTTTTACTTCCATTACCTTTTAGCTTTCCCAAGTGCTTTTTCCAATTCGTGAGCTCCTTGACTATTTTGGAAACTACTTTATGCACCTATGGGGGATTTGCTTAATTTTAGTAAGCCTGCTTTTGATTAGATTCGAATTGCCTCCTCATGCATTTGAATCCCTTATCTAATTATTTATTTCAACAGCCTATGATGTTACAGGGTTGGATATTGTACACTGATCTAATACAGTTTAGTGTTCAGCTCCATATTCAGTCTCTTTTGTGAGTGATTTTGCATGTACAATTGATAATTGTTGTGAGTGTAATTGTTCTATCACTGGGTTCAATTTCCACACTCTATACTCTCCAATTCTGCCTCTACCTTTTTAACTTCCTCATAAGTCTCTACCAGAGTGGGTCTAACCGATATTTTGACAAACATGGCTAGATCAAGTCCAAGGGCTGAGGTATAATACTCGATTAAAGCATGCTCCGATGGTTTGTCAGCTGCACTGAAGTTATCCAGGTAAGAAACAAACCTTTGAGTAAAATTATGCACCCTCTATTTTTTTTCCTTATTTAGAGCAATCAACCCTTTCATTAAAGCTGCGTGAGTTTTCTAGATTCCGTACTTGCTTCTGAATAGTATTTCAAAAATATTCCAATTTGTGATTGAATTTGCGGGTAAGGAAAAGTACCATGAAGCTGATTTTCCTTTCAGGGTATGAGGAAACAATATGTAGACTACATATTCATGTTATGCTGCTCGTATTCCCTCTAAAGACAAATAAAAACTCTACAAATGATCATCCATGAGAATTCCTTCACTTGGTTCTAACTTGGGTAACATTTTATCAAAAATCTGAGGCAAATCATGCAAGGGAGGTGTCAGATTTAAAGGAGATCTAGCTCTCCAAGCAGGCTATGGAGGTGGCTGATTGGCATTTACATTGGCCATGATTCTGAGTGGAGTATGAGGTGGGGACTGAACAGGGGTCTGAAAAGGTGAACAATGAGGGGAATCTGGTCCCAATTGATCCAAAGGTTGGTCAACTTCTTGTAAGGTTGTTTCTACAAATTCTTCAAGATCTTCTACCAACACTGAGTCTTCCAATTGAGGACGGTCCTTATTCTAATACTCTCTTCTAGGTAGGACGGAGATAATAGGTAATCATCCAATCTTTTTCCCATATTCCCTGGTAATCCTCCTTAAATCATCAACCACTTCATTATCAATGGGATAAAGATACCCCTTTCCCTTTTCTTTAGGAGTAGACTTATGGGGAAAACTGGTTTCAGAATTGTCACCGGTGGAGTAATCTCGAGAAAATAAATTTCCTTGGCCAACCATGCACTGGTTTCCCTCCTTCTAGTGCCAAAAATGTTGAGGCCTAGAAAATCATAGGTAACAACAGTAGGGATTCTCCCCAATAAACGTTCCCAATTAGCTCGTTATTGTTTGGTATGGGGAATCCATCCGGTTTACGGTCTGGCTACCGTAGGTCAAGTAACGGTTAAAACGTTTTACCAGTTGCGGATCGGTCCACCGTTTAGGTGTATTTTTTAGTTTTTTATATTTATGTATGATGTGCAAGTGATTAACTAAATGCAGACAATAGAGATAACGAGGAGTGTCACAATGTGATGAGCAGGTTCTTACCTCTAGTCTTACCTCTCTCGCTTCTAAATCACAAACAAAAAAAACTAACTAAGACTAACTAAACTATCCCTAGAGAGCAATACTTTAATTAATGGTGAGCAATGTATTGCATAACATGTATTAAGAAAAACTTCAGATAGCTGTTAACATTTCTGAATACATGAATATCAATAGACAGATGAACAAAGAGATAGCTCATTGTTAATTAAAACATTCATTACTCAAATACGATTGTGGAAATTTCACAAAAATAAACAGGAGCACATTCACACCATGAAATCATTCATAAGTTAGAATGATCTCATAGTTCATGGAAACAATCTAAAACATAAACAGTTCACATCCAACCAGCCCATGTCAAACATTTGAAACCCCACAGTGCTTTCTCCAACTGAAAAATATAACTCTTTATTATAAGATGAATTAGTTCTTCTTACAATAATATTCCGCCAAGATGGGCTGAAAAAAGGTCCTTTCCCACCTAAAGTTTGCCTATACTTATACAAAAGCACAAACTCTTGGGCTGCCCCTCGTTGCCTTTTGGGCTTCCCAACCTTTCCTTTACAAAATATTGTCTTTTAGCTTGTGAACAAAAGATAAATATAATATATTACATTATTTGTCAACATTCCAAAACATTCAACTAAGAGGGCCCAGCTTGTTCATTCATGAAATTTCTCCATACATTTGCCTCGGCTGCTATATTCTCAAAACCAGAAGGTTCAAGAAATCTGATACTAATTTCGTGCTGAGTAGCTTGGGTTTTTACACCCGCTATCCCGGCAGGAATCAAGCGCAGTTGGTCTTCTAGCAAGTGAATACTCACAGCTGCATGTGCTACTTCAGTCTTTAGTATCTTTTCATCCAACTCCTTGACTTGCTGGATGGCTTGTTCATCTTCACTGCATCTGTCCTGTAAATGTCTCAAAAACATTTCATGTTCTAGTAGTGCTTCCAATCTCTTTGCAGCAGAGGTTTGACATTGATTATAGTTTAGGAGCACTCTCCTACAAAATTCAGCACATGCACTCTATGTTTTCTTCACTGTCTTCTTTAATTCTTCTGCTGTGTTACGGGCAAACTCAATCAGCTCGTATTGTTGCTTTATTGTCTCCCGATCTTTGACAAATATATATGTGGGAGATTCTTTGTTTGCTTCTACCCAAGTCATCCTTCCCTACAGAGTTTCCAAAATATTATGGGTTCTATCCAAAAAATATGAGGCTGTATTTACAATTTCTTCTAATATGATGTCTATTTGTTGGACTTTAAATATTTCTTCTACTATCTGCAATTGTATTTGATGAATCTTCTTTCTAAGCATAAGAGCATGCTTGTTTAAAGGTTCAATATTAACCTTCTACTCCATCGCTGACTTTAGTCAAGCTGCAAGTGAATTATTTTGTTCCTCCAAGGTTGCTATTTGAGTCTCATATAGCTTAGCCTTCCCTTCTGCGGTGGTTTTCTGATCTTCTAGCTCTGCCACTTTACTTTCTAATCTGCTGTTTTCTTTATTCAGTTCTTCAACTGATAACTGAAGATGATTTTTCTTAGCCTCCAAACTCTGATATTTCAGCTGTAGTTTTCCCAACTCTCCTGAGCTAGCCTAAGAATTCCTCTCCATATTTTCTACAAATACTACCAGAGCATCTTTATCTGCCTACAAGGTTTGACATTCTACCTTTGAAACTTTGGCCTCATCGATCATGTCCTCATACTTTTTTTTTCAGATTCTACCTTTCACCCATTTCCTTCTTCAAAGTTTCTTTCAGCTGGGCCACCTTTTTCTAAGACTGTTCGAGGTCAATCATGATCCTATCCACATTGTCTTCAGTGGCTAGGGTTAGAGCTACCCCATCCGTCGCTAATAATCATGGATCCTTGTGTGTACCATGGACCACTGTCTTATCAGTCACCATTATTCTAGGCTTACCCCCAGTGTCCACCTTCTTTTCAGTTCTTTTGACAATTCTCTTTTTCTCCTTGTCATAAAATATAGTATTAAAATACGACAACTCTTCCCCTTCAGTGGGCATGAAAGGAATTAAGTCCACTCCAAAAATTGACCTTGAACCTTTTCCTACTATACTACTAGAAGGAACAACATGCTCTAATGGGTTACTATCAGACTAAGCCTGTTCTTGGTCTGTAGGGTCTTGTCCTTCTAGTGTCTCTGTTCTTGACCTTTCAGGTGTCTTTTCTGTTTGCTATTTCTCTTTTTGGACACCTTCTAATTGTTGAATTTTTCATATGCTTAACTAAGACATAAGTATATCATTTCATTTTTCATAATAAAAGCATATAAAGCAGGATCACTGAAAGAAACAGTATC
>LPNX010744299.1:2995-62824 GCA_001517045.1 Pseudotsuga menziesii
TATACCAAAACATGATGTATATTAGTGACTGTCTTCCTAAATTAGCGTCAAAGCTCAATTTAGCTCGCATTTGTGATCCGCACTCCAATAACAATTTTGAAGGGGAGTACCTGAAGGGGAAAGGTAGATCAAGAAAGGTGAAAGGTAATTATTAGTTAGTGGATATCAATTAATATAATACACTTGACTGTTCATTTTTAAGTATATATCATACATATTTTATTTTTAATATTCAATATTCATCAACTAAAAGTGTTTACTTTATTAAGTGAATATACATTTGTATTGAATTTTAATTTTATTTTTATCAAATAGTTGGTCGAGAGTGGGATGCACTTCATTTATACATCACAAAAAATATTGACTGGATAAAGGTATGGATTGAACGATGTGAACAAGCTGGTCATGGAATATCACAGGAAGGTGTAGCTTCATTGGTTAAAGCAGCACACCGCAATGGAGATACCAATCTTACACAAAGGGTAATCAATTTAGCATATGGTTTAAAAGATAAGCAGACAAGCATATTAATTAACCACACTGTTTATTTTTTTTGTAAACATATTGATGTACACGTTGATTTTTCCATGTAGGGCACAAAAATACACTTAATCATAAATGGATCATGATGTAATCTTTATCAAATGTATGCTTGTTTTAGATAAAACACCATAAGGCTATGTGGTGCAATGGATGAAAATATCGCATCAAAAAGTTGGATGAAACAAGGAAAACATTAGATTGTGGGATATCTGCAGTATTTGAGGTGACCAATGTTTCCTCTAGAAGTGCCAGACATCTAGAACTCTCATAAAATAGATACTATGGGTATTTGGAAGATATTCTTCAATGTGACTTTAACTCCTTCAATATAGTTATGTTTGTTGTCAAATGGTACATGTTACAATTGAATCAACACGATCCTGATAAAACTATTATTGAACATGATAATGGATTTACCATGGTTAATACAAGGTTGTTTGAGCTAGGAACGGAGCCCTATGTTCTTCCAAGCCAATGTGAATAGGTATTTTACTTTGAGGTTCTAGGTAGAGGGGGTTGGTCATTTGTTGTGAGACACGATCCAATGGGAAGGTTGGTAAAGTATAACGTGCCAGAAGGTAATTAAGAGGGTCTCAAAGAAGAAGAGGATGTTGAATATTATAAACATGAGTTATATTATCATGTTCTAGAAGAAGATATCGAAGAATTATTTGAACCATATGATGTAGTAGACAATTTCCATGAAGATGAAATCAATGATGACATGATGATCCTAACTGACAACGATGACGATGATGATATGGCCAATACTTACAATGTTGACTCTAAATTGAATGATACAAATGATGACCTGGATGAAGAAGATGATGAAGTCCTTTGATGTCTATGAGGTATGCCTTAATATATCTACTCTATATACTTTTATTTAATATTGAAATAGAATTATTGAATTTTATTGGTACATATAAATTAAATGTTTCTTATTGTTTTTGCCACTTTCCTTTTATGAAGACATATTTGTTATAATTAGAGACATTGCTTCTTAAGTATGACAAAAAACACATTCTGTTTTTTTTTTTACATAGATTTCGTCGAGTTATGGGGAATTGAAATGATGTGAGGGGGGGAGGGGCCATAAGAGCTTTCACCTTCACGTGGTTGGCCATGTTCATTAGAGAATATTAAATTATTCTCGAAACAAAGAGAATCTCAGTAAGGAAATGCATAATTATTAGGCTAACCCAAATGACGTGCTCGATCATGTACTTCACGGGGCCAACGTTTAAATTTTCTAAATTTGTGCTTGCTTAGACTGAAAATTGGCATGGCTAGACTAGATGCATGCATTGATGGTTTGGGGGTGTTTCCAAAATCAAACAATATTGACACTCCATATTATCATGTACTTGACCCCTCATAAAATAAGTGACATCATGTGAAAGGGGATAACATTTAAATTTTTTAAATTTGTGCTTGTATGGAATGAAATTTGACTTGGTTAGAGTAGACACATGTGTTGAAGGTATGAAATTTAGTTGACAATGCTCTCTCTTTAGTTGACAATGAATATCATGATGACAATGACGACGATATTGTTGTTTATGATGATTGTGATGATTAATAGTGATGCCAACGATTATGATGGGGATGTAATTTGTTTCATCACTTTCCATGCATAGAATATGCCAACCAAGTCCTTGAAATTCATGTTCATAAGTTGTACCAAGTTAATAATTTATTGTTTAAAAGAAACCACATAAAAATGTGTTTTTTAGCAAGGCATTTGAAATGGAAATGTTTTAAGACTTACTAGGGAATTTGATTTTTTTTTATAAATATTATCATTGGTGTATGCCATTTATTATTCAAAGTTGCAATTTACATCTAATAATGTATTTAAATATTATTTACATCACACTTTTCATATTATACTCCTAAATGATGTGGCTTAAGGGACACCTTACCGATAAGTATGATATGCCATCAACGCTAAATAAATGTTGATGGCATAAAATACTCATCGGTAGGGAATCACTTAAGAGACATCATGTAGGAGTATAATTAAAAAAAATGCCAGTTCTCTTGGTGCCATTAAAATAAATTAGGACCTCAATCTAGTTCTTCCTTTATGAGATAGCAATATTTCACCCTATACCTTGGTATATGGGAAAGGGTCCATAGTTTCCATGCATATTGAATTTTATTTTCCATGACTCTTATTTGAGTATTTATGCTTAGGTTGGGACCAGGTAGAGTTTGATAAACATCAAACATAAAACAATAATAAATATAAAAAACATAAAAACAATAATAAACATAAAGCATGAAAAAAGAATAAAAATAAAAATAAAATAAAATAAACATTCCAAAATATAACATTCACCTCCTTCCCACCTACCACGAAGACTACACATTTCATTGAAGAGGTATTGGAGCTCATTGAGGAGGTCTAAGAGGAGGTTGGAGAGGTCATTGAAGAGGTCATGGAGCTCATTGAGGAGGCTCAAGAGGAGGTTAGAGAGGTCATTGAAGAGGTCATGGAACTCATTGAGGAGGTCTGATAGGTTAGTGAAGAGGTCATAGCGCTCATTAAGGAGGAAAAAGAAGCCACTGAATAGACCATATATCTCATGGAGGAGGTCGCATAGAAATTGAAGGTCGATGAGAATAGCCACATGAGACGCAATTCCTCCAAAATCGCTTAGTAACCTACCATTTGACCTGGCCATAATACTCTGTTAAATTTCTCAATGTTGTGGATGTGATTGGGTGCATCCATGGAGGTGGGTTACAAGTTTTGGCAAGGCAATTTCAAATAAAAGCAAAAAATGCACCCTCGATCGAGGGTTTAACAAACACTTGATCGAGGTTTTATGAAACCCTCAATAGATCTTTTGATAAACCCTCGATTGAGGTCTTGATACCTTGATCGAGGGTTTACCACTAGCTCAATCAAGGGTTAAATAAAACTTCAATCAAACTATTGACCTCGATCGAGGTTCCTATTGAAAAACAATTATAAAAAAACCCACAGCCATTTTTTCATTTTCCCCATAGAAACCCCTCGATCAAGCAACCAGAGGCCTTGACCAAGCTGCAGCACAAGCAGAGACCTCGACCGAGCTACTGCACAAGCCATGCCTACCCCTACCTTTCACCACGATGTCGGAGCAGAGAGGTAACACCCAAACCTTATTTTTTGAAATTTAAATGGAATTTTACTTCTTTTTTTTAAGTTTTAAAATGTTAGGTTAAAATTGAAAAAAGTCATTGTTATAGATGTTTTTAGGTTAGTTTTTTTTTGTTTAATATGTTTGAAATGTGTGCCAGCAAGCAGAAATGCTATCGGATTTTTATAAAATTGTAATTGAAATTTGTTATTTATTTAAAATTTATTTTTTTGTTTTATATATATTTTGTCAACCGGTAGCGTTTATGGTGCCAGTTTAATTTTTAAATGTGTGTCTGGCAAGCATAAATGCTACCCAACTTTTTTCAATTCTCCGAGAATACACGGAGGATTGAAAAAATTCAAAATTGTTAAATTTAAAATTTAAATTTATAGTTTCTATAAATATTTCTATCAAACGGCAGCGTTTACGCTACCAGTTTAATTCTGAAATGTGTGTCGGGCAAGCAGAAATGCTGCCCAGTTTTTTTCAATCCTCTGAGAATACACGGAGGATTGGAAAAAATCCAAACCCTAGACGCGAGACAATCATGAACCTTAAACCGTTGTAGGCATTTATCTAAGCAACCCATATATTTTACTTTAAATATATATATATATAAACTATTAACTATTTAATTAAAATAAATTATAATTATAATTAAAATATTATATTAATTCATATTTATATTTCTTATAAATATTTTTTTCATAATAAAATATGGTATGTATGTTTTGACTTATTAGTTGACATATTTTGATTTTAGTTTATTGAAAAGTGTATTTATGTATTTTTGTTTTTTTAAGGTCAAACAAAGGTATTATGAAAATGTGGATCATCTTTTTCTTTTCTTTTTTAAGGAAAATAATATTAATAAATAAGTGTGTAAATTTGGAAAAAATATTATATTAAAAAATTAATAAGAATTCATGATTTAAATTTTTTTAAAGAATATCAAATTAAAAAATTAATAAAAATCCAATAATTTAAGATAAAATTATATTTTTGATATTTTTTAGAAAAAATATATAGATTTATATTCAACATTTTGAAAATTATAAATTATAAATTTAGAATATTTTAAAATAATAGTAAAATATATTACTAATAAAATATATAAATTTTTACATTAAATTATGGAAAACTGGAATTGTAATTTATTTTTTTTTAAATGGAAGAAAAAATTAATTAAATACATAAATTGTGACTTTAAATCAGAAAAAAATGATTAATTGAAGTATAAGTTTTCATTTGTAAAGATAAAGTTAATGATATAATTATAATTTTACGAATTAATTTAAAAATATAATTATATTTTGAAAAGGTATATAAATTAATTTAGATAATTATAATTTTAAAACTTAGTTTAAAATCATAATTTTTTTTTTTAATGTTTATGAAAGAGTTAATGAAATATATAAATATAAATTTTTATTTTTATTAAATTCAATTAATATTTTAAAGATTTAAAAAAAATGAAACTATTAATAAAATATATAAGTTTTGATTTGAACTTATAGAGAAGTGGAACTATATCTTTTTGTTTTAAGGAAACTCAAATCTAAGTATTGTGGCTTTTCTTGTTTTTCAACAAAAAATAAAAAATAAAACATGAAACTTGTTATTCAAGTGTGAATCAAAGTTACATAGGACAATATCATAGAATCTCTAGCCTCTTGTAACAAACATACATTCCACCAACAACAATCGAGAGGCAACCAACATTCCCTGTGTAGGCCAAAACAAGACTAAAGCACATGGCATGTCTGACTTGTACCTAGTGGAAAAAAATTGAGAGAGGTAGGCATGTTGAACATATTGTTGTATCTTTTCAGAATATCCTTGATGAAAAGGTTGACTTGTACCTAGTGGAAAAAATGATATCGACATAAATTATGTGTATAGGTAAAGTTTAAAACAAAATTGAAATGAAAAGTTAGAGACTGTTATTAGATTGGGATGAAAAGTTAGAGCTTCGAACTAAGCGAAAATCATGAGTCCCAAGAACACTTTTGCATTCACACACATGACATGAATGATCAAGCTCAACTATCTGTGAAAAAAACCTTTGCATTTGTCATTTCCTTATTGATTGTTCTCACACTCATGATCCTTCTCCCATTATTAATGTGCACCATGTGATGATATATTAATCATCTCAAATCTGCATCTTTACTATTGACATATTTATCGTTTATCTTATATGTATGCTGACTGCATTTATTATGCCGTATTTCATGTAGATGCATCTCTACAACAAGGTTCGTCGGTTCACCAAAGGCAGAGCACTGGCGGATCTGCGGCCATTCCTCACCCCAGAGGTCGGCAGAGGACTTGTAAGTATACAATTGCACATGATGTACTCTTTGTTGTTAGTTACATAAAATTAAATTATTTCACATGTGTATATTTAATCATCAACTTATATGTCTCTATTTTCATAGGTTCGCCTAGGCGTCCTACACTGACACACACTCCTGCAGGGGAGAAGAGTGACAACCACTCTGGCAGCTGCTCTATGAATGTGAGCGACAAGGAGGATACTATTGGTGTCTGTGGGGACGTTTCGCATGAGACAAGTACATTAAATGCATATATTTTTATTTCAGCTATCAATACCTTTAATTTATATTGATTTCAAATTCACCTACAATTGATGTATGTATTTTGATTGGCATTATGTTTTCATCTAATTTTTAGGTGCTGCACAATAGGGCCCCGACCCTCCCAAGGAAGCACCATGGGAGGATGAGATCACACCTATCACACTGCAAGACATTAAAAGTCAGCGTGGCTATTTACGGATTAACACCCGCTCCATTTCAGACCACTCTCCCCCATCACATTCGATGTGGATGATGTTAGATGCAGTATACAATCTACTGAAGGTCTACAAGTCCATTGGACCATTGAGTTTTATTTGGGCCATTGCATGTCAGAGAAGAAGGGCTCCAGTGATGGGTCCAAATAACTAGGCCACAGTGAGAGATGCAAAAGTTGGCCATGATGTGAAGGAAACATTATTTGATATCCCTCCTAACTGCGCCGCTGGTCAACCGCTTAGAATCAAGGAGTTTAAGCTAGAGGCTGCAGCGCCTTATGTATATGACAATTTTATTGGAGTGTGGGGCATGTTTCCCCACCATGACCTGGTCCCACTATAATTTGAAAAACATATATATGCAGATTTTTTCCTAGAGATGCACCTAGATTACACCAGCACACCCTCAAGCTTCTATGGTGCTGGTGGGAGATGTAGTCATGCACATCATGTGGCTAGGAGAGAGCATGGAGCTCAGCCAAATCTAGAGCCTTTGGTAGGTCACCCTAGTAGGATCGTTCTTGGGACAAATGATGTAGCTGATTCATCTCATCTAGCGATTGAGGAGGGGAGTGTATTAACAGAGGTGACATGCATGACAATGCATGGTACCATTATGGTTGTGCAAGCAGAGAGACACAGAGCACCCATTGAACTTGTAGATCTTGAGTTACAGTGGGTGGTTGATGATATTCTCAACATTCTTGATCACGACATAGTGCTGTAGTATGCTATCATGGCCTGTGATGTATATTTCGGACTGCATCATAGATGTAGGCCTCGACCAATGGGACAGGTATACCTTTATTGTCGTCATTTGATTGTCATGATTGTAATGTATCCTCAAATGAATCATTTTTTAAATAATACTTTGCTATGTGTTAGAACTCCATGCAGGAGGCCGATTTCATGGAGGTCCTTTTTGGCAGTGATGCATCAGTTCAAGGTCCCGCTGCAGTTTCGTCCTCCCACGTTGATGAGGTATGTGTTAACTGTCATCCTAAATTTGAATTTCTAAATGAGTCAATTGTTGTACACATAATATTTTGGTTTTTTCTAACTTTTGTCATTTATCTTGTTCATATTGTACATAATAGAGGCAAGGGCATTGCACAGGATTCTACATAGCCCCAGCCGAGTCCTACTCATGACACACCAATCCATGAGGTACTAGTTATTTATGTTCGAATTGTTTGCATATTATAATTTACATGTTCAAATTGTAATTCTCAAGTTCAAATTGTAATTCATTAATATAATTATTTTCATGTCATGGAAATAAACGCAGACACAGGTAGCTGCAGATGAGAGCATTGAAGCCGTCGTGATGTTTACGGATGAGTGGGTTTTCGCTCATCAACCGAGTCCTGATGAAGGATCGTCTCGACAGATACCCAGCCTCCCAAACCTGACACTCAACTAGAGCGATCTGTGAGTTCATAGATTTGTGTTTCATATATATATATTTAATTTTTTGTCACATTCTACTTGTAATTTAAATATGTGGTATGTAACTGACTTGCAGAGTTCACATTTTAACTTCTGCGGTTCTCAGACCTGGGAAATTTTCTTTGTGATGTGCATGAGGAAGGCCAGGGGCATAGTGCAGCTGGCGGTAGTGGTCATGATGGTCTATCTCTCATGGCAATGGTGTATGAGTGATTTGTAGACTGTTTTTTGTGGACGTTGTTATTTTGGACTTTATTATTTTGTACTTTATGATTATCGATATATATATATATATATATATGGATATGGACTTTTTTTGACATGATGGTCTATTAAATGTTTCAATTATTTGCAGTTATAGTTTAAAGTTATTTATGTTTTACAATCTTAATTTTATTTAACAATCTTACGAAATTGTACAATTTTTCAATTTAATAAATTACAAGTTTACAAAATTTACAATGTTTACAAGTTTAAATGTTTGCAAAATTGTCAATCGAACGCAACTTACAATTTTTAACATAACTTACAATTAAAATGTTACACAATTTACAAACTTTACAATGTAAGATCTACTAGGTGCAAATTACAACTACAATGTAAAATTTGTTTCATTTACAAAAAAAATTACAACTACAATTTTAAATTTGGTTTCATTTGTAAAAAAATTTACAAGTTTGCAAAATTGTCAATCACACAAAACTTACAATTAATATCAATAGCAATCGGTATATTTAATGAGGATGCAATAAATGTATGTGTTGTTCTTTGGATTGCATATCACCAAGAATTTATATGTTTACAATTTACAACTTGTCTACAATGTAACATGTAATTTAGAACGTTGCACAAATAGAGTATGATATACATGTATTTGCACAAATAAACCAAAAAAACGTTACATAGAAAAAATTGAGCTTCCATAACATGGTATTAGGAAATTGTTGGTATTCCTAGGTATAGGTGTTCATGCACATAGAGTATATGTGAATGCACATACTCTCATATATAAGTTTACAAAAATTACATTTAAATAGAAATGACATATTTCAAAAGAAATTTTGATTTGCTACATTTCAAAAGCATGTCAACTATGTCACACAACATAATTTGAGCCAAAAATCCGACGGATCCATTGTCTGAACTTCGACAGACACATGTTTGTTATTCAACAACCATGTATTTTTTATCGTCATTGGGAATTCGTCTGATCTTTGACTTTCGTTTGAAACCCGTAGACAATTCGAAAGAGTATCAAGCTAACATGCAAAAGTCTTTTATCAATGAGTTGTTGAATTTCTGACAACACCTCGTCAGAATATCGACGTCCTACTGTCGAATTTCTGGATTACTACTGTCGAAATATTGACTTCTCATTGTTGGATAGTATGTCAAAAGTTCAACTTCTAGTGGTCGTATTTCTGACTACTAAATGTCAGATCCATCGTCGGATTCGGGGTTGAAACTTCGACTGCAATTTGTCAGATTTCTGACTACTTAGTGTCAAATTCATCGTCAGATATAAGGTTGGATCCATCATTAGAGCCATGGCTAGCTCATCTGAAATTAGCCATGGGCCGTTGAAAATTCGACAACATACACAAACAAATTGTTGTTGGAGCCATGGAAAGCTCATCGGAGGTTAGCCATGGAGCGTTGAAAATTCGACGATGTTTTTTTTTTATAAAAAAATTAATTTCATGCTACAAGAAGTAACATGTAGCAAAGGCTCTGATAACAAGTAGCAAAGGCTCCTAGCACATTTTACCAGATGTGAGTAGAATCACAATCTCAAGACTCAAGGATGCTACCTCTCCTCGACTAAGATGCAATCCATTGCAAAGGAAGGATTGTAAGATGACAAGTTAATGGTCACACTGCAACAAAACTTAGTTCTACAGTGATGGTGTAGTGCAAATGTAGTCAACGAAACTTAGGCAGGTAGAGATCAATAGGTGTAGAATTGAATCAAAGGGTATACATGCAAAATTTTATGCTTACAGTTGCATAGTCAACTCCCAGGCATCATAGAGTAGTGCTAAGCAAGAACACAACCACAACTAAATGAAGAAATGAAATCATTTGTAAGGCAATAAAAACTAGTAAACCGCTTAAAAGCATTGGAACATTGTACAAAGAAATGCATACACCAAAAAAGAGACCATTCATTCAACATAAACGTATGTAGTTGGTATAGTGAGAAAATCAATGGTTGTTTTGCACTCAAGGAAGGAAGATGATGCAAGAGGTTGCTATAACAACTTTATCATATGTTGTCAATTTCTCTCAAGAGCACTTTCAAAATTATTATGATGTGGCTATGCCTTTTCTAAAGCCATAGGCAAATGCAACTCTATGTTGTATGCCAAACACATCTGATCCATTATCCTAGATGGACTTGTTTTACAAGAAGATAAATTTAGAAATGAAGTTTAAAAGGTAACAGAGATACCGATGACCCTGCAATTATTTCAAATAGAGTCTCATTGTAATGAAAATGCATTTCGGCTCATTGTAAGAAAAATGCATTTAGCCACTTCTAAAATTACAAAAATGTACCTAACTCACACTGAAACAATTACTTGCAAAAATTATATATTCCTATACTCAAAAGTTGTTTGCAGAAATATTGTCATGCACTAAATGCATTTCCCTGAAGTTTGCATATATTTTCCTAAATAGTTATACACTAAATGCATTTACCTGAAGTGTAAATATATTTTCCTAATGATTTCATTACACGTAAGCTCCATTGAATCAAGTTCAATTTAAAATATTTGCAAATATATAATAGTTTAATCCAAGAAAAATATCCAAAGAATGAACTATTGACAAGCTATCCTACAAGTAAATACTAAAAAAAACTGACAGCTTATAGGCTATTATAGGCATGATGCTGATGTTATGGAGCCCCATGGGATATTTTAATTGTATAGACAACAAATAAATTACCAACCTTTCCCAAATTGTAAGTTTTCCCCATCCTCTCTGCCATCTTTGGCAATGTCATATGATGTATTGCAGTGACAAAAAAGAAATAAATAAACATTGTGGAAGTCCAAACACAAAATATGATGAAAGAATCCTTATTTATGGAACCCAAAACAAAAAAGCTGTGGCAATGGATATAGCTGGTATGCATGGCACCAATGACACCTGACACAAATGTGGATTTCTATCCCATGGAACATGCAATCTTAATCTTAATGTACCTAGAAACAATATAGACAATTTTATTACACAACCATCCACACTTTACACAACCCCAATATATATTCCTTGGAACAATATAGAAATTTTTATTACACAACCAATCTTCCCTTCACTCATAGCCTAACATATAGCAGTCCTAAGTGAGAATCCAATGATTTTTACCAAAAACATGATTAGCATGACCACTTATTTCTAATGCTTGTTTTGCTAGTAAGTATTATATCGTAACAATTAGTGCAATGGCTACTGGAGTGAATATGACCAATATTGTTATAGATAATAGGTTGGTGGGATGCAAATACCAGAGCTTAACCTATGTATTAGAGGATCAAAGTAGCTCTCCTCCTACATGAACAAAATAATAAACTCTATGAAGAGGTTCAACATTAGCGAAATAATACCTAGCTCACATGAACATGTATGTGGAACTCGATGATGCACTATACTATACCCATAACACTGTTAGATAAATGAAAATAAAAGATATACAAGAATGAATTTAAAGATAAACAATATAGAATTATATGGAACCAAGATTTTAATAACATATACAACAAGTTTCACATGGATGACCACATTGACATGCAAAGAAAATAACTTAAGAGATGTTTTCAGTGAACAAAAAATCAACTCACATAAATCCTTCAACTTAACTCTTCTTTGGGTGTGCAAATAGACGAACAAATGCCATTTTTTTGAGATGGAGGACACATATAACATCTAGGATTGCCATATTTCATCCATAACACTGAACACCTTGATCTGAGTTCAGTTTTTCTCTCTTGGACATTGTACTTTAATTGAGGCATCAAATTCCATATTCTGTTGACGATGTATGATTCTGTCGTCGGATTTAAACTGAGATGTGAACCCTATGGACTGTTAAGTATGAACTGTGATCCTTTTTGGGCTATTGTGACCTTCGTTTAGCTTGCTATAAGGGTTCCTTTATGTGTTTCTGCGTTTGAGGGTGCTAGTTTATAGTTTTATGATTTCTATGATAATTTACAGCTTAGGTATCCACTATAAACATGCTTCTACTAAAATGAACACACTAGGTTGTTAACAATCCTTTTTTTTATATTGGGTCTCCAATTCTTATAGTTCGTTTCTGCTTCATCTGTGCTAGGCTCAAGCTCGTTTTCTTCTTTTGGTGTCTTTTGTATCTTTCTTTCTTGGACACCATTTTAGCATCTAGTGGCGTTATAGAGACTCTCATAGTTTTGTGGCCACCAGTTGTACTTTTTTGTTCCAATGGCCTAGTCCTTTGTCTTTTGTGGATATTAATAAACTTAAATGATCTTATCTTATTTTTAGATGCTTCAAAGTCTAAGATCCATATATTTACCAGAATGCTTGGAACCTAGTTTTGAATAAAGAGAAACAGTAGTGATAGTGGGTACCTTGCTAAAGGCCTCAATTCAGTCTTTTAGATAAGGATCAATGTACATGTGTAAGAAGTTTGAGTTCCATTCCCCTTGCTGGTTTTTCTACATTGTAGAAAGTCTATTGTGCAATCTATTGGAATGGAAACAAACCCTATGATGGGAGGCACTTTGAAGAAGAACAAGACACCAGTGTGGTCTTTTAGTTCATGTATAAGAGGTTTCAATTTCCATTCATAGACTTGGTGTTCTAATTTTGTAGCAAGTCTATTATGCAAGCTATTAGAATGATAAAAAAATAATAATAAAGGGTTCCATGTTGAAGACTCCAGTTTTATATTTTGGTAAAGTACCCATGGGCCATATCCATGTATAACAGGTTTTGAGTATATAAGGTCAATCTAGTTGTCAATTTTTCCTTCTCGTTAAAACATAAAGATTGCCTTTCTGACTTTCTTTCCTTTAAATTTTGTGGAAGGAAGCTTAGATCAATGGTGAGTAGTGTTATAGTGGATTTCACCACTCTAGGTGAATCACACTTTGTATGGCCTTCCCCTATCCCGCTGCAGACTCTTTAGACCCCATGGACCACTTTTTGTCCTTTGATGTTTCCTTGATCATCCCTAAAAACATATGAAAAATTATACACGCAACTTTTAAATCTATAATCGTGTATATACGCAGGTTTGACCACTAAAACCGTGTACATCGAGATGTGTACAAAATCCAAATCCTTTTGGAGTTTTCCTTGACATGGATCTGACTCATTTGAATCCTGGCCTTCCATATGCCTTGAGATCGCTCGGATTCGACCTTTCATTACCCATTTGAAAAGCTATATAAGGAACCCCTTGGTACATTGAAGGCATAAGAGAGAATTGAGAGCATTGAAATTATAGTCCATTGTTGCCAGAACTTATGCTTGAGTCTGCATCCATTTGTCCCTTGGAGCACTGTTGTGTTCTTCCCAAGCTTGCCTTTTGCTTGTGAGCTTGCTATCTAAGTGATGGAGGATTGAAGTGGTGGAGGCCCAAGTGGGGGATTCAGTTTCTCCAGTTCACAGACGTGTCGATAGAGGTTGTATCTTGTAATCTCTGATTTATATTAATAGAAATATCTTTTCCTGTCCAATAATGTGTGTTTGAATGAATATTGTATCCATTGGATTATGTCAAATGCTTTTACAGTATTGATTATATATGCTAGAATAGATGTAACACCATGATATATAGTATGCTTGTATTGTTTACTTGTTGTTGAGAAAATAATCTATCAATTCAAGCGAAGTTGGAAAGCTCAACGGGGATCTACTTCAGCCATCCGGAATAAGGAACGAGGTCTGATCCTTTAGTGTTAGACATTTAATTTCTATTGCATATTAGAAAAGATTGATTTCTTGAGTCAAGCTGTCTGTTGTGGTACCCCAAGCCATAGGAATTTCTCTCCGTAACAGAATTGGCGACTCCGCTAGGGAGTTCCTAGTAGTTGTCCTTTGGGGGTTGTTTTCTCGGCATTCAATGAATTTGAATTGCTCTTTCTCTCTTGTTTCTATGTTGGGTCTGGGGGCATGTACGCCTGGTAGAGTCTGATTGGTGTGAAGTTTGTCTCAGCCTGTCTATTTTCCTTGATTTTATGCACTTTTCTTCATGTACGCAAGTTTTTGATTTACATTCGCGTATACACACGGGTTTACTGCAAACAGTCGTGTATACCCTTATCTTTGCCTTTTTGTGGAAGTTAAATGCTTGCTGGGTGAATTTTGATATTTGTTGAGTCTCCTTTGGCACTGCCTGAGTCTGTTTAGACCTATGTTTCTGACCAGAAACGTTTTTTTTAGGCTAATTTTTTCTTTTTTAAGAAGGTTCTTGTCATGGCATTTTCCATTTTTTGTTTGAGATTAGTGCATTACAGTTCTTTTACCTTGGTGCTTTGCTTGAATGCTATTTATGTGTGCTTGCAGAGTCTGGGGGTTGTAGAATCATTCCTTTGCTTTTTGCATCTCATTTTATTTTCAAAAAATCCAAAAACATTTGCTTATCATCATGCATTGCATTTTGCATTTTGCATTGTACTTGCATTAGATTTGCTTTGGAGTATTAGTTAGGACTTCATATAGGAAAATGTGCATTCATCATTTGAAGAAAAATTGTGCATTTCACGTAGTAGCATACCTTGTTTTCATGGACACAATGCATTTGCATTGATTGTTAGGTGTGCATTTTACTTCTTGTTGCATCATAACACCATTAGTTGCACGACCATATCCCATTTTTGAGTAATAAAGCCAACTAAAATCAACGCTAAATTAAAATGAACTACACTCTTTTCTTTTCTAGGGTGCACCAACAAGCTTAGGTTTTAGGATCTTGGAATAGTTCATTGTAAGTAAATTCTCCAAGATCACTAAACAACAACATGTATGTGTCTGTCCAGGTGAGTGTGTGAAATCCTTGGTATAACCAGTGTTTCTTAGGATTCTCCTCTCAAAAGGGAGTTAAGCACGAGGCAGTGTGAGTGGTTATTGATTGGGATGACCCCTAGTCATAACTGAGTAGCACCGGAGATATTTCCAGGATTGTATTCGTATCTGGGGGCTCTTTCGAGAGTTTCGGGCTTTTCTACCCTGCCCATACGATCAATCCCACCTGCTACTATCCGCCTAAGCATTGATTATATTGAGGTGACCTTAGTGGCCTTACCTAGGATATCGAGGGGGTACTTTGTAGGGGTTATTATGCGGGTGTCCCGGCCAGGTTGGGGTCGGACAACACAGTCGCTTTACACGTTGAAGTTGAGGGCCACAATAATTGGTTACGTACCTCCGCTTGTTGTGTATGGGAGTCTCAAGCCTCTCTTAGGAGAGACATACCTGCTTCATTCGGGAGCTCACTGATCCAGCCCTTGTTTGCTTGCATTTGGCTTTAGATTTTATTAGTGATTTCTCTGTGCACGATAGTTGGCCTAGGGTTTGCGTAAATAGAGAGTCTTTTTCATTTTTTGAGTCATTGTGGATTCGGGTGCGGTTCCTCGCCATTCTCATTGTTTAGCAGGGCTTCCACCTTCTACTTCTCCTCCTCCTTTGGGAGAGAGACCTAGACATTCCAGGCGGACTATGTCACACATTGATTCACACACCATGGGAGATTTTTCATAAGGTATTCCTGAACCACCTCCTCCCATTCGTGTAGACGATGGGGAATTTACTCCTACTTACGATCCTTCACCTGACTTAGTTGAGTTAGGTCCTGTCATTTCTGAGATAGGAGCCATGCATGATAGACCTACTCACTCTAGAGCTAATTCCCCTTTGACGCGTTACCGGTATGGCATGCCGGGGGACGTGGAGATTCATTTTGAACCCGCCACCACTAGCTATGGTAGTTATGGTATGACTGGTTTTCCTATGCACGATTTGACATTTCATGTCGAGTCTGACTTCGAACCTAACACTATGCCTAGGGGCACTCTCATCCCTTACCATGCAGAGAGGTTTGGGAGCACTAGTCACATTGCACCTTCCGTCCCAGTGGTGGAAGTTACATCTTATGTTCCTCCTAGGTCTAGGGTTAGTGATCCTATTAGGATACTAGATCTGAGACGAGTCACGATAGGGAATAGTACATACTTGATTACTCAAATCCCTTCGCCCTTGGTCCCTAGTTCTTCAAATGTCCACCCTCTACCTTATTCACGTGGTCCTTCGAGTCAGCACATGGCTACGAGTCAGGTCCTTACTGCGGTTACTAGACCGATTGTGTCTCAAGTTTACATACCACCCGTTGCTTCGGGAGGTTATGTTCATGCTTCTAGAGGTCAGATTACTACTTCCGCGGCATATATCCCTACTTCCGGTATGTATATTCCTACTTCTGAAACGTATCTTCCTAATTACGGAGTGTCTCATGGGGCATTGCATGCGATGACCTATGGACCGTATTATGGGACGCAGTATAGACAGGGTTCTTCACCTTATGGAGGTGGGTATCAACAACCTGCTTAATCTCCTAATTATGGCTTTGTAGCTCCTACTAGTCAAGGTCCACCTCATTATGGTGCTTCCACGCCACCCTATATGGGTCAGATGGAAGGAGGGCACTATGGCCAAGGCCATGGTGGTAATCAACCCTATATGAAGCAGGGAGCGGTCCATCGACCTCATCATCCTAGGCTCCCTTTCCTCGCAACGCTCAATATTCCTGACTTGTCGAGACTGACGAACGATCCTGTGGCTCACGACTCAGCTTGGTCGGCTATCCCTACCAAGCTTCCTTCGGACATACCTAAGTTAAAAGGCAAACCAGGAGAGGATCCGAGCGAACACATTACTATGTTTCACCTATGGTGCTCTTCGAATTTGTTACATCAAGACTCAGTCCGTTTGAGACTATTTCAACACACCTTCACAGGGCCTACTGCGAAATGGTATATAGAGTTACCTAGGGGAGATTTCACCTTGTTCGACGACCTTGCGATGACTTTTCTTAATCACTTCCAGCTACCAGTGCGTTATGACATTGGTACTGAACTCTTGTCGACATTTCGGTAAGATAAAGCCACACATATCTTTGATCATATTCAAGAGTGGCGTAGACAGAAGAGATTAATTAAATATTTTATACCGCCGGAGTTCTTCCTCAAGTCATTATTGCCATATATAGTGAAGGATGTTTCTACATCCAGAGTGCAGAATGAGGAACAAGCAATCTTTAGGGTGCAAGAACTGGACTTGATCTATGCTCAGTCCGGTTTGTTGTATGAGATTATTCCCAACGCTCCGCGTTCCAGTTTCGACCCCAAAGTCAAACCTGGACCACATGCCAATGGCATTGTGGGTTGTGCAAGTGCGAAACCTGCAAATTCGGTTGCAAAACAAGTTGGTCAGTTGTCAATCAACAATCTACTTCGGGACAATTTACGGCTTCATCTTAACCCGCCCAAGCGATGAATGTACTTTATGTGCAATCGTCGGACCAGAAGGGTAACCAACAGCCCGAACAGAATAGAAAAAAGGGTAAAAATAATCATAAGGGTGGGTATAAGAATGAGAATGCTAACAATAATGAAAAGAATGGTTGGAATGCTAGGGGGGACAAGCAAGCTAAACGTAAGGTTAAGTTCCCTTGCAAGTTATGTAAGGACGATCACCTCACTTACTTGTGCCCTCGTATTGATGAATCCTAGATATTCTTGGCACAGGGCCCAGCTGTGCTAACTAACCCTTTACCGCATAATCAAAATATCAACTCGAAGTCCCATGACCAGTCTAGTGATGATCATGATCCGCTGAAGTCTAGTTCTCGTGGATGTATTAATATGGTCCGTGCTGCGAAAGTTGTGACGTGTGTGAAAGATTATAGTTCATCACAACCCAGGCCAGGCAAAGAACCTGATCCGCCAGGGTCCCCTTTGCGTATTGAGAAACCCGTGGATAAACCTGAGGTTGCACGTCGCATTCCTAAGGGAGTTCTTAAGCGTTCAGGGAATAATCCAAATGCCCGAGCTGCCCAGAATTATTTAGTTGTTGAGGATTTGGGTCATAATCCTTGTGCGATGTCTGCATTGGAAGTGCTTCAGAGTTGTCCTTCACAAAGGAAGGCATTGCTTTCTGCCCTTGGTGTGAACAATGATGATTCTTCCTCTGTGATTAAATTTGAAACCGCAGGACATCAGCCTCACTTGCCCTACTATGTGTCCCTTTTAGTGCACGTAGAATGTCTTAATATGATCATCAAGCGTACTGTGATTGACGAGGGTGCTGCTACTTCTGTGATGTCTTTATCCTGTTGGAAGGGTCTCGGTTCCCCTGAGTTGTCTAAATCAGCGACCATGTTAACTGTGTTTGATGGGAGATCTTTTAGGCTGCACGGTATCCTTCCCTCCCTTAAAGTATGTTTGGGAGGAAATATCGTTGCGATAGAGGTTGAGGTGGTTGATGCGCCCCTTGACTACAATCTCTTACTGGGAGGAACTAGATGTACAGTATGCAAGCCGTTGTTTTTTCCTTGTTCCGCGTTGTCTGCTTTCCACATAATGGGAAGATTGTAACGATTGATCAAATGACATTCAAGAGTTCGTCTGTAACCGCATCTTTGGGAGCTTCGATCCCAATTGTTGAACACTCTCAGCTGACAACTGGGAGTGTGGGTGTAGGCATGTATATATCCCTCATGGGAAGCTTTAGTTTTCCTGCACCAATCCTCATGATAGGATCTAGTTTCGATGAGGCTTCGACATCTATGAGATCAGTGTCCTTTTGCACGAGTCATATGGAAGATCCTTGGATTCTTCCTGCACTGAGTACTCCGAGTGGCCCCTTGTGACGGATGTGCCATTACCTGCAGTTATGATAGCTTATCAAGCTAATCTCAAGTTTGCTGCAAAGCCTAGTCCTTCCTCTTCGCAGACGGAGGAGGAGGACCCTTATGTGCTGCAAGCATGGGCAGTACAGTCTTCTCACATGCACGACTACCTTGATACGGTTTTCCCTTCAGATGAAGCGATTATCGAGGCTATGTCAGGAGTTGAGCCACCATGGGAGGAACTCCATCATAGATCGTACTTTCTTCCAGAGCTTAACCATTTAGAGTGTGAGGTGTTTAGGGCGATTCTTAGTTAGAGAGTTGGTAGTCCTATGGTTCCATTAATCTCTCCTGGTCAGATGGCTGATAGAAACATGGTGAACATATCTTCAATGATTCCTATCAACATCTCTCACAATCCTGGCACAATAGAGAATGTCTATATTGGGGCGGAATGTTCCCATGCTGAGATTCTTGAGTACACTGACCTATTTAAGGAATTCCATAATATTTTTTCTTGGTCTTATGATGAGATGCCAGGTATTGACCCTTGGATCGTCGAACACAAAATTAATACTTACCCCAATGCTAAGCCTGTTCGACAGTGTTTATGCGCGGTGAATCCTAGGAAAGCACCCGCCATTAAGGCAGAGATAGAGAAGCTATTGAAAGTCGGTTTCATCTATCCCATTCCCTTGACGAAGTGGGTTTCAAACCATGTTTCGGTGGATAAGGAGCAGGGAGCGATCCACATATGTACTGATTTCCGTGATTTGAATCGTGCCTGTCCTAAGGACAAATTCCCCGCACCATTTATTGATCATATTTTGGATGAGTGTGCGGGTGGCGAGGTGTTCTCCTTCATGGATGACTTTTCCAATTATAATCAGATACAGAGTAAACCTGAGGACCAACATAAGACCACATTTATCTGTCCTTAGGGAACGTTTGCATATCGAAAAATGCCTTTCAGCGTTAAAAACGTCGGAGCTACATTTCAGTGGGCGATGACCTTGATCTTCCACGATCTCAAGTCAATTATTGAAGTATTTTTGGATGACCTCGCTGTTCATTCTCGTATGAGAATGCGTCATTCCTATCACTTGAGATTGGTATTCAAAAGATGCCGCCACTATTCAGTTCGATTAAACCCTCATAAGTGCATCTTTTGTGTGAATTCAAGTCGTTTGTTATGATTCATCGTTTCGAAAGAGGGTATAAGGGTCGACCCTTTGAAGGTTGATGCAATACTTCAGTTGTCTCCCCCGAGAAATATTCGTCATCTTCAGTGTTTTCAAGGAATGGAAAACTTCATACGAAGATTTGTTGTCAACTTTTCCAATTTGACTAGAGGCTTCATGCGTCTCTTGAAGAAGGACACTCCCTTTGAGTGGGATGAGCGAGTCGAGGAGTCCTTCAACGCACTTAAGCAAGCCCTAGCATTGGCCCCGGTGATTAGTCCTCCAGATTATAGCCGTGATTTCCTATTATATGTGGACGCGTATTTAGAGACGATTGGTATGGTTTTGGTTCAAGAGGATGAGGAGCTCCAAGAGCATGTTATATATTATCTAAGCTGGAACCTTATTGACACAGAGATTCATTATTCTCGTGTCGAGAAGCTTTCTTTAGCTACCGTACATGCGGTTCAGCGGTTGAGACATTATATTCTCCTTCGCCAGACCTTGGTTGTGGCCCATGTCAATCTGTTTCAGTTTGTCCTCACCCGTAGGATGATTGGGGGAAAGTATAATAAATGGATTGTCATTCTACAAGAGTTTGATCTTGAATTTGTCTCGGCAAAATCGAAGAAATATTTAATCTTTGCAGAGCTTATATCGGATTTTCCAAGCGAGGCCGAGGAGTTGGTTTGTGAAGATATGTTTGTCGATGAACACATCTTCTTAATCTCAATGTTAGACCCATGGTATGGGAATATCATAGTATATTTGCAAACGCAGAAGACCCCTACTCACCTCTCGCGAGATGAATGAGGACGATTATGTCATGTCTCTAAGAACTACCTTATAGTGGACAATACTTTGTACTGCCATGGGGTAGATTCCATTTTACAACGTTGTTTAACTCATGATGAGGCTGAGGTAGTGCTGAATAATTGCCACGGAGGGGCATGTGGTGGTCATTTATCTGGGCTTTCTACAGCTCAAAATATTTTGAGAGTGGGTTATTTCTGGCTTTCAATCTTCAAGGATTGTATTGATGCAGTCAAGAGGTGCCACCCTTGCCAGGTGTTCGCATGTAATATGCACTCAAAACCTACCCCGTTACATCCCATTATCATCGCCGGTCCCTTCACTAAATGGGGGCTCGATTTTATGGATTGCAACCCAGCTTCAGCTGGGGGGCACCATCATATTATAGTGGTTGTTGATTAATTCATAAAATGGGCTGAGGCTATGCCTACAGTAAAATCCGATGGTGAGACAGCCGCCCACTTTGTATTCAACCAAATTATTACTCGGTTCGGGATTCCGAAAGAGCTTGTCACTGACCATGGCTCTCACTTTTAGAACTGTATGATGGAAGAGTTGGCATCGAAGTTAGGGTATAAGCAAGAGAAATCCTCTTCTTACTACCCTCAAGCGAATGGACAGGTATAGGTAGTGAATAAATCACTCAAATCCATTCTCCAACAAACCATCGCACGAAGCAAGACAAATTGGCACATTATGTTATATCCTGCTTTGTGGGCATATTGAACTGCTGTTAAGACTGCCACTGGTTTTTCTCCATATCAATTAGTACATGGAGTGGAGTCGATATTGTCGGTTGAATGCGAGATTCCTTTGTTGAAGCTAGCTATGGAACTCTTACCAGACACTTCACCTTTGGAGGAGTGTTTGGTTCACCTTGAGCAACTTGATGAGCAACGTCGGGATGCCTTGGTGGCTCTAGAGGTTAATAAGCATCGTGTAAAGGCCCAATATGATAATTCTGTCTGTCCAAGAGTGTTTAGTGAAGGAGACTAGGTCCTTTTGTGGGATCAGTCAAAAGAACCCTGGGGGCGGGGAAATTTAATCCTATGCGGCGTGGTCCTTACATGGTCAAGTGTGTATTAGATAAGGGGGCCTATGAGTTAGTGGATTACGAAGGGACAGCCTTGGCAGAGCCTAGAAATGGGCTCTATCTTAAAAAATACTATGCATGATTTTCAGCCAAGGCTGCTTATTGTATATTATTGTACAGTTTTGCATAGTTAGGTCTTTTGCTTATCGTGATCGGATTTGTGATTAGTTTCCATTTCTTTTGGCAGATGTCAATGGAATCTTCCACCTACATAGGATTCACAGATGGTGCAAGCCATCACACTCAACACTCAACCTCTGCTGCTTGGGTGATTTATACTCCTATGGGTCAGGTACTGTCTTCAGGAGGTGTATGTCTACGGCCATCTTCCAACAATGTTGCTGAATATAGCGCCGTTATTGAGATTCTACAGGATGCCATTTCACATGGTTTCCTCTCTCTTGAGGTACGTCTTGATTCAAATTTAGTAGTGTCACAGCTCAATGGTTTGTACCATGTTAGAGATCCGACGTTATTGAGGAAATTCTTATGTGTGAGATTGTTAGAACGAAAATTTGACAATATAACATATATACACATTCCAAGAAATAATAATCAAGTTGCTGACTCATATGCTAACTAAGTTTTAGATTGGCATTTGTTTCATTCATAGTAAATTAATCACAAACACAATGTTTACACATGTAAATAAATAAACCGATCACCATAAAACTTTTTTATATACATCAAAAATGTGGTAATACATAGTGTCATGATACAAAATTGGGGCTTTCAAGCCACCATCATATAAAACACGGTAGTACAAAATGTATACACTCCCAGGTGTCTAATCCTGTGGAGGTGGAGGAGGGTTGTGATCATGGAAGGTCACTACGGCTCTAGCTAGCCGTCGAAATAATCACACCCATGCACATGGCACACCCACCACCTACCGCTGCATAGCCTCAGGCAAGTCCTCGACTTGCACCATGGGAACTCTATGAGTCAGTCTCACAAAGTTGGTATGAATGCTCTGGAGCGTTCGCTCTGCATCCACACCTATGATGTCATCTCCTCTTCCCCTCCGTCTATGATGAGGGAAGCCTTCTGGCTGCCGTGATCCCACATCTGCACACAAATTGTAGATGTCACTATGTATTGTCGCACAAAAACATGTCTTTTTGATTCCATATAATCAAGAAAATGCAAAAAAATTAAATAACTCAAAAAATTTTAAAAGAGAGGGTTGAGATTCGTTGCCTATGTCACCATATGCCGATCCTGATGGTAGCGACATATCCGGGTCCCCCCGGAAATCTATCCCTGCATAGGGGTAGTCATCGATGGAAACTATCTGTCATTGCCACCATGGAAAGAACTCAGCTAGATATGGGTTGGCCACCCTACCACCCCCCAGTCTGTGCATAGCGTCTACCCAACACCATTGGGCCAAATATCAAACCCCGTGGAGAGGAACGTCCACTCTAGGGCTCAATCCTAGAACACGCTCGAAGAAAAATGTGCTCAGAATACTGCTGAACTCGAATTTTCGCACCCTGCCTGCCTTACACTCACTGAGCTACTGTTTCGTGTTGCTCAGTAGTGTAGTACTCTATTCATAGATTGTGGGTCTCATACACTCCACCGCATAGAACATCAGAGGCCGCGAGGCCTAATGGAGTGAAGCTAAGCCAGCTATCCTTCCTAGTGTCAAAAGTATGGCCTTTAGGCCTAGCACCTGTATAGCATTGGTAGGGACTTGGCTCCCCACCTTCTCAGTGTCTGGATAACAGTACACTGTGACGTACTCGTTGATAGTTAGGCCACCACTTGGCCCACCACGAGAACGAAGGTTCACCACCTCCCCTCATCTAGAAATACCTGTGATAAAGTATATGTCCTCCACCTCTATGGTGAGGGACATCCCATCAATATGGAAGAACTCTGAGTCTGGATCCCAATAGTATACCAACATCTGTCGTAGTCTTGGTTTGGCCCTCAAACCACCAAGACACCAAAACTTGTAGAGTCCGCATGCACGTAAAGCTTGTTGAGCCATTAAGTTAGCCCTTACTGCTTCCTCTACGTCACCGTGCTCACACTCTCTCCACTCTAGCACCATCCTGCAGAAAAAATTGCCAATTTTCTCATTAGTTTATTGAAAAAACCATATGCGCGGCCTCATACGTGACTATTGTCAAAACAGCCGCGTATGTACGCGGGTTTGAGGGAGTTTTCCACGTATATCCATCCCTATACATGGAAAAAACCTCGATTTCCACGTGGGCCACAGTGCTCATTTTGGGATGGCCTAAAAACCTTATTTGACCATGAAAATTCATAAAAATTGTATCAAAATGCAAGAGGAGAGCATGAGTAAATACTTGGAAGAAACGGTTGTGAATTCCGCTGGCTAGATCTCCTGGAATTTGCAGTTGAAAATCAGAGCTCAAATGGGTAAACGTTTCAAATGATTTATATTTTTTACTATTTATAGAAATTTTTACCCCCTTTCCTATAGTTTCGACATTTTCTAACCATTTTGGACCGTTTTTTACATAATTTGTGTTGTAGAGGACCTTTTTCAGTGCCATTTCAGCCGTTGGATTGACCTGTCTGTGCCTATCTCAGGTATCATGTCTACACTGGCATATAGGTTAGGTTCACCACCATTTGCATTTTGCATGACCTTATGACCATATCACCATGAACTTAGGTACGAACCCACTCTATTATGTCACGGAACCTTCTTGTTGTTTTAGAAGTGGCATGATATGAGTGGTAGAGCTTCACCTTACATGGGTACCCTAGTTAGCACCTTATTTGCATTTGGTGCCCATGCTGACGTTTTCTCCTTTAGGGTGTGGGAGTTCATTGTATAGTACTGCCATGACATTTCGTAAGAGCCTCATACTCCTCTTGATCTTATGCTGGCCTTTTGCCTCAGGACTCCCTCGTATCAAGTTGTGAATGCATTATCATGAGCTTTGCCTGCCTTATTGAGCTTTATGCCAGCTCCCCTGACATTGCGTTTCATCCATATAGCCCGAGCTTGTCTCATGTCTAGCCATGCAGAGCCATCTTTTATATCCTTCGCAGCTTGTTTCCCTTTTTACCGGGAGGGGATTTTCCCCCCAGTGTCGATATCCTACGCATGTATCCTTGCATTGAGCATAGGTATGTTCCACTGCTTGGAACTAGTTTGTTTTCCCTTATGACACTCGTCTCCTCCTAGTCTGTAACTATAAAGCTATTTTATTCTTTTTTCAAGCTTTTTAAATAACTGAAAAAGTCTAAAAAAAATCAAAAAACCAAAAAGCCGGACAAGGAAAGATGTTATCTTTGGCAGCTATTGAGTCGTGTCGCCTTCGAACAGTGTATATCACATCCATTAGTTGGGTTATAGTTTGACTTAGGAGCTGTACTTGTTTATCTGAGTTTATCTCCACCGATTGGTTAAGCTTCCAATCCCTATGGAGCCTCTGTTGATGCCTCCTGTGTCGCAGAGATGTCCCAGTTTGTATATCGAGTCTATGCTGCCTTCATTCAGTCACCATACACCGTTATGCTCTTGTTCGAAGGAATTTGAAACCTGAGTCGGCCATTCCTCAATTATCTTGACTTTGCATGTTGGCCATTCCCAATACAGTTATTGGTTCATGCACCTTATGATTGAGTCCTTCCATATTATACAGCTTTGCTGAGTACCTCGTGTTGGATGATGGGGGATGCCTTAATGCCCTCCTTCCAATAGATTTCATCCCATCAACTTTAGATCATTTACTCTGGGATTGGAATCTAGATTCATTTTGAGTGCCTTGAGACTTGCAGTCATCAGTGGTAGGTTCTCTCGCCATCGACAGTTTTTTGGGAATACATCCATGTCCACTGATCGATGGATTCTCTCAAGTGTTTGACCTCAACACATTTATTCACACTTGTTAGTTTGCACTCTAGTACCTTGATTCCCATTTTCATTATCGGTGGGTGATCTCACGTCTGTTAACGGTATACATCAATGACCGGTAATCAGATGATGCACTACTATGTTCGACCTCGACACCTCTATTCACATAGTAGGACATGTACTCGTAGCGGTTTGTGTAGAATACTTTCCAAATTGGTGGCATCTCTTATATGCTACCTCCTTGATCGTGCTAGTGTTCATGAGATTTCAGCTCTCATGACTTGATGCCAGTATATGTCAGATATTTCCAGCCACTATGGAGATCTTGATCTGTTATGCATCTTCAGCCATTTTGGAGATCATGGTCCTTTGTATACCTTCATCATGGAGATTCTGATCTATGTATATTGTACGTGGCGATGACCACATATGTGATATCATGTTTCATGCCTATTCATGGCCATTGTACTCTTATGTATCCGAGACTGCTATATGTATTTGCAGATGTATGTAGAGTTGTATTATTGTACTATGCTAATTGGGTGGATGGTCTTCCATTTGGGATCCTTCATCACTCAACTTCTGGGATGGACTTATAATGTATTTCAGTCATCGTGTAACCCCTCTGATCTCATACATTAGGGGGCATCTGTTATAGCGGATTTCACCACTCTAGCTGAATCACACTTTATATGGCCTTCCCCAGTCCTGCTGCAAACTCCTTAGAACCCATGGACTACTTTTTGTCCTTTGATGTTTCCTTGATCATCCCTAAAAACATATGAAAAATGATACACGTGACTTTTGAAGCTATAATCATGTATATACGCAGGTTTGAACACTAAAACTGCGTACATCGAGATGTGTACAAAATCCAAATCCTTTTGGAGTTTTCCTTGACATGGATCCGACTCATTTGACTTCTGACCTTCCATATGCCTTGAGATCACTCGGATTCGACCTTTCATTACCCATTTGAAAAGCTATATAAGGAAACCCTTGGTACATTGAAGGCATAAGAGAGAATTGAGAGCATCGAAATTATAGTCCATTGTTGTCGGAACTTATGCTTGAGTCTGCATCCCTTTGTCCCTTGGAGCATTGTTGTGTTCTTCCCAAGCTTTCCTTTTGCTTGTGAGCTTGTTATCTAAGTGATGGAGGATTGAAGTGGTGGAGGCCCAAGTGGGGGATTCAGTTTCTCCAATTCGCAGACGTGTCGACAGAGGTTGTATCTTGTAATCTCTGATTTATATTAATAGAAATATCTTTTCCTGTCCAATAATGTGTGTTTGAATGAATATTGTATCCATTGGATTATGTCAAATGATTTTACATTATTGATTATATATGCTAGAATAGATCTAACACCATGATATATAGTATGCTTGTATTGTTTACTTGTTGTTGAGAAAGTAATCTATCAATTCAAGATGAAGTTGGAAAGCTCAACGGGGATCTACTTCAGCTATCCGGAATAAGGTACGAGGTCTGATCCTTTAGTGTTATACATTTAATTTCTATTGCATATTGGAAAAGATTGATTTCTGGAGTCAAGCTGTCTGTTGTGGTACCCCAAGCCACAGGAATTTCTCTCTATAACAAGTAGCAGGAATGATAATTTATGATGAATATATCCTCCATGCCATCTTTACCTTGGAACGCACTGCAATGACATTGATGTATTCTATTGTAAGGGTTTCACTATATTCTTTTCATGCTCTTCCAAAGTAGATATCTTACACTGTCTCCACAGATTGGGGATTCCACACATGGATGACTAAATTTGCAAGATCAACAAAGTAATGAAAAACCATCTGACATGGATATAATATATGTTGTGGTCTTGAGCTATATTTTTCTCATGTCAAATTGGCATTGAAAATCCAAAAGTGTTCATGTCATTTGTAATTTGTTGTAGATCAAGTATGATCCTCCTTATGCATGTTGTTGATCTATGTCTAACTGTGCCATGAAAACCCCAAAGAACATTGGGCATCAAAACCATCTAAAACTAGTCAAAATGATCTCAAACATTATTTTATAATGTGATGAATGGACTGCCAAACCATGTTGTTAAAGGATCAACATTATTTGGTACCTTTAATACATAGGTTGTCAAATTTTAGGGCTGCTGCTGATGAAAATACCCCCAAAATTTGAGATTGAGGCGGTTTTCACAGTGGTTTTGTTGTTGTTGTTACACAGAAACACACCTTGTTATGCTTATAACATGTTAATATTAGAAATAAGGACTCTGACTATTGTTTTCATCCACGGATTTACCTAGATATGGAGGTTTCTTACTGTTGTGATGAACATAATTTCCCAAAAGTGCCCAAAATTGCTTCTTTCATAACCAAGATTAAAAGTGATGGTGTTTGAAGCTCCTTAAAGGCACATAGAACCTTAAATGCACAAATTATTAGGGTTGATGCTATCAAAAATAGGCCCACATTTTATGATACAAGGGACTAGGCTGCTTAGACTTTCTTAGATGGAATAATCATTGTTATTAGGAGGCCTAATCATGCCCAGGAATCCACCCAAGTTTGAAGATTTAAGGCTGTTAGGGATGCATTAGGACAAAAATTGCACAACTAATAAAAAAATATCCATTATTAGAAGTCTTCTATGGTGTGCTTTTGTTGACTTATAATTTGAAACAACCAATCACTATATAATTTGTTGTAGATCAGCCATGATCCTCATGCATGTTGTTGCTCTATGTCTAATTGTACCATCAAAACCAAAAAGGACTGAACATTGGGATTTAAAACATTTGAGACTAGTCAAAACGACCTCAAAAAATATGGTGTGATGTGATGAATGCACTACCAAACCTATGTTGCTACAGGATCAATATTGTTTGGTACCTTTAATACACAGGTTGGATAATTTTAGGCATGCTGTTGGTGGAAATATGCCCAAATTTTGTGATTGTGGCAGTTTTGTTGATGTTGTTTCAAGGAAACACACCCTACTATGCTCAGAACATGCCCAGATTAGAAATAATGACTCTTACTATTGTTTTTATCCAAGGATTTACCTAGATATGGAGGTTTATTTCTATTGTGATGCACATAATTTCCCAAAGTTTCCAACATTGCTTCTTTCATGCCCATGTAGGCTACATTTTCATTGAAATACCATCATTATAAGTCTTCTAAGGCATCCATTTGTTGAGTTCTAATTTGAAACAACTAAGTACTATGTAATTTGTTCGAGATCAACCATGATCCTCCTTATGCATGTTGTTTCTCTATGTCTAAATGTGCCATGAAAACCCTAAAGGACTCCTATTCCTTCCTCGAATGTCGATTAAAAAATGATTGTATGTTACAGTATAACACTAATAGAGACACTACCTGAATGGTAGTCCTTTGGGGTTTCTCAGAATCTACCACTTGCTTTGAAGGAAATGTCCCCAAACATTACACTCCATTAAGACATCACAAGTCCCCTTCTAAAGACAACTAGAAGTAGCCAATATATAGGAGATGTTGAAATGGAAGGGTAGCAATGAAAACTCATCTAAATGGAAACTCATCTTTGTACAACTTACTCCAAACTTCATCATTCTTTACTTTTAAATGAATTCAACCAAATATTGGGAAAAGAGTATATTATATATGTATTAACAACTTCATAACTGAAAGACAATGACCATACTCATTTTGGTAATAGCCATACTTTTTCTTGTTTTAAGGTCACTGGCTTGAACACTTCCATTATACAGTAAGAATTGGACATTCTTGGATATGGATGGGTTTTAGGAAGAAGCACCAATATCGAAGGAACTAAAAGTTATATTTGTAGATGTAGATTCATGTTTATTATTAGAAATATGACCAGTTTCTATGGTCTTCCAATAAATCCACTTTCAACATAGTGATTGTTTTCTGGAAACAAAGAAAAAACTTGCTCTTAAGTTCATATTCTCATGTTATCATTGTCAATTTTACATCTAATTTGAAAACATGTGATGTTATCCAAACTACCACATGACCATGTGATTGTCTTTATCCCATGCTTGATTGGATTGCTTTGAATGGATGTAGGTAAAAGAGATGAATAAGTTGGGAATATATAATTCACCTTTTTCATTTTCCTCGTATCTAGGGGTAGTTATAACCCATGCATAGGATCTCAGTATTAGTTCCCTTAAGGCAAGGGTCTTGTCCTATTATGTGATATGTGTAGGGATTCTAAATATAGACATACAATTCTATGAATATTCCAAGGGTTAAATGGTATTCATAATCATGTGAGTAAGTTAAGCATTGATCTTTGGTAGCTCAGAGGGTACACAAATAAATTGTTCAAGACATGGATAAACAAACATCTTAGAGGACATTTATAAGTTTTGTAAATGCATTAACCCAAATAGTTGATAGAAACTAGGTAAAACTTTACAATGCTCAATTGAATTACCCACTCTAAAATATTTTTAAGGAAAAAATACCTAGAATGCATTTTCCTACCCTTCACCTACTAAATGATATCTACATATCAAGCTGATATTCAAAGATCAAAACATATGCAAGGGTTATTTGATATTAAATGTTCAGATAAATCCATTATTGTAGCTATGAGATTAGAAGGTTTAATGTGATATTTTAGAGTCATATGGAAGCTTGTAGAAATAATATTTTCTCTTCAATTACAAGGAGGATTATGCGATATACTTTCTAAATAATGTCCAATCTATAGGTAAAAATGTCCTCTCCCATGTACAAATCCATGTCACAAAATGGTGTCATCGTCTTGGCATAAATGCCATATTTATTCACTCATATAACTTGGTCTATTAATTTACAACACACATGAAGAATATCATAAAGAAATATCTACCCTTCATAAACAATTGACAAGATTTCCCAGTAACCTTTTTATAAGAATTCGACTAAATTATCGTGTTTCTTTCAAATTGTTTACCAAGCATCACTGGGTGGCATATTGCACTGTTGTTTGAATTAGTTTCCCATGTCATCCCTATCATTACTAAATTTATTTGCATGATTCACAAATTTATAGAAGGTGGCCAATGCTGTTTCCAGTAATATGACAGCTAATTGGCTACTATAGATGTCATTTTATATATACACCTTTTTTCACAACAAAGGCGATGGTATAAGGCATCATGGAATTCATTTAGTTCTTCTAGGTTCTCTGGAGTCTGAACATTGTGTTTGAGTTTCAGGTTTAGTTTTAGTTGTTATCCTAGAAGGGAGTACAAGAGCCACATGATGGGAATCAATGATTGTATGTTTAAATTTAGTTGTATATATTTCAAAAGAAAAATTCTAGGCTATAGCTATTCACTCTTAGTAGATGTGATTTGAAGGTTCTGCTTTTCCCTTATGAAAGAACATCTCTGAATAGAAATGATGTTTTATGCCTACCTAACCTTTTTATGAAGTTTCTGGGAATGCAAGCACTACATTTGGAACCTGGGAAATAAAATAACAAGTGCATTTAGAAAAATTTTGTTTTGTTGTAAAATCCATGACATAGTTCATTGCAGACATTGTATGAGAACTTACAACTGAAATCTAGGAGCAAGTCCACATGGATATGGATACAAATTATTATCTATCTAAAGAGGTCTTGCTTTAAAAGGAACCTACAAAAAATGAGAGACTACAACTAAGTCACTAACAGAGTGTAAGGCTTAAGGCATAAGATTCTCTCAAACATCATTCTTTTAAGCTCTATAAATAATATTCAGCATGAAACATGGCCAAAGAGTATGTGCAATGATATAAGAAACCCAGTGATGCGTGATATAACTAACCCAATGATGCTAGAATAGGTGATAAGACTCCATGTACAAATTTAAGAACACCTTTTAAAATAGGTAAACGAACTACTAGGTAATGAACCAAAAGAGTGCTTAAAATATAACATAAATATTCATAGAAGGTCTAATGGAATTGAAAAACTAACCTTCTTTGTCATATATTGCTAGGGTCTCATCAAAACTACTCAGATGGTCATCCCCTAGAGCTCCTAGTGGGCTCTCTATTTGTTGCCTTTGACCATGCTTCTACTTCTCTTGGTTTTATTATGAATGGCCCATAAGAAGGTTGCATCTATGGTAGTGAAGAGGATCCATTTTCCAATGTCTGCTTCTAAAAAATCTAGATCCAAATAATGTAACCAGGGATAAAATGAATTACATACTCTCAAATTCTATAAGGAATTATCTCTCAATGATTTTGTCACTTAGGTAAAACTGGGGTAGCTTGTAAATTTGCGATTTTTAATATAAATTGTGTTCATGTTAATAAGTGTTGGAAACCTGAGAGATGGCAGGTGTGGGTGGTTTTCTCTTTGACCCTGAGGGAAATATGGAAGTTAAATTATTGTGGGGATAGGTGACATGACCAATAATCAAGTTGAAGCATATGTTTTTCTACAAAGAACTATCATTCTTCAAGCTCACTAGGTAAATAATGTAATAATATTCAGTGACGAACTAGGTAACGAAAATAATCATCAAATACGGATCAATCATCATCACAATCAACAAGAGAGCAAGAAAGACGACATCTAGTCGAGGTGAAATTGAGAAAGTATGGTTTACAAATCATATTAACTGAAGAAAAATATGTATGATAAATAGGAATATGTTTACTATACTATTTATAAAAAAAATTCTTACAACTTACCTTTTTTTGTGGAGTTTTGCACTGTCTTATTATTCTTTACCTTTCAAAACATCATTCAACATACTACAAATATTTTCCTATTGCAATAATTTCATGTTAGGACCCATCAAATAAAAATTTGCCTATTTATGAAAATAACAAAACCAATCTAAATAAGTACAAATCTATTACAATGTAAATTACAATACTATTCAACTATTCAAGTAAAGTAATTGGTAATAAGAGATCGCCTAAGGAAACATGGAGAACCACAACACTATGTATATTAGGCCATCGATCACATCAAAATGGCATTTTTTTCCTAACTATGAAAATGTTTCCCAACGCTATCTGTAACAAGTTCCAATGGATTATTCAAATAGCAATAGTAAAATTTAAACACTACAATTATAGAAATAATTGCTTTTAATGTATACTTCCTTACCATTCATTGAGCTCCTCTTTGTTTCAAGAATAATTTAATATTCTCTACTAAGCATGACCAACCACGTGAAGGTGGAATCTCTTGTGGTCCCTCCCCCCACTCACATCACTCTCAATTCCCCAAACCCAATGCATCTACTTGCAAACAACAATTTACTGCAAATTAATTCACTCAATAGATGAAAAAATATTTCATTAAACCATTCAATCATTCAATAGCTGAAAAAAACATTCATTAAACCAATCATTTAGTTAATAGCCAATAAAAACATTCAGTAAACCATTCATTAAAGCATTCATTTAACCATTCATTCATGAAATAGAGGAAAAAGCCATGTAATTTTTTTTATTATAAATAAGAATTACTCAAAATTTCTTCAGTCACTTCCTTTTTACTTTTCTTCTCTTTACATATTTAGAGAGAAGCGCATCTTCCGAAATCTGCTCATCGGTCTCCCTAGTAGACTGCTCACAAGGTTGAACTTGCGGCAAGGGGCTCAGAATTGTTGCAATATTGTCAAAATGTTTCATTAACTTTTTTTGTTATTATAAATACAAGTAATTCATTTAAAAAAACATTACAAAGGTGTTTTTTTACCTAGCATGGGCATATCAGCATGTTCATCATTATCCTCTACAGGCTCAACGTGTTTAGTGTTACCTGCATATACATGCTCTATAGTTGAATTGTGGAGAATTAGAATTAATATTCATCATCTGCAATTATCTATATAAAATAGTAGCATATTAATAAATTCGTTACCAGGAATCAAAGCATGATCTTCGTCTTGTTGGTGTACATCCTCGACATTAACAAGATTATTACTTTTCCTGCTCAAAACAGAATAAATAATTTATGTTCATTTTTTATAACGAATAAATTGCATGAGAATTAATAAATTTTCATTAAACTCTTTAGTTTTTATATACCTGTGCACCAGATGGATCAGTAGAAGATCGTTCACTATGCCCAGACAAGCTTTTTCAGCGTTCAACAACAGCTTCAAATCCATGTTTGAATCCAATCTTGATGTCTTCCTCAGTGGGCACTTCTTTGAATTGGTCGGCCTGCATATTTGCATGACATCATTAATTTTACATTTTTTCCAGAATAAAACAAAAATAATTTTCTCTATATTATTTGGATGTAGTATTGGGTTTTTGGTACTTACAACTCGGGCCACCAAATTCAAATAACCACCATGCCCAAGCTTGTGTTGACCATTTTTTTCCAGTCTTTCCTTGGTGGCCTTTGATGTGTTAGACATCCTAATCAAGTGTTGAATTACGTTAGTCGATGTTCCAAATTCAATATAAAACTTAATAATAATAAGGCTTACCATTACATTGTGGAATGTATTGCATACCTCCATGTTCCTGGTGGTATCTTTCCTACTTTTCTCAGTCCCTTCTCTTTTCCATCTTCCACTAAGGCTTTCCACTCCTTTGATGGAATCATCGGAGGACGCTCATACCTAGGGTTCCTTTCTAGGTGAACCCTATATTGGTCTCAAACAATATTCAGATGTTGTCTAGCCTTCTATAGGACCTTCGATGTATCAAAGGTATATTTTCTGAAAATATCAACCAACATATTAGTCAGCTCATCCTTTAAAGCTTTTGGTTGTATGTCCCACCTTGTGCGGATGGTGGACCCAAAGATATCCAAGGCCAAATAATTTATATTTTTATAAAATACATCATTTACTACAAAACAATCATGCCATCATTAGTCAACATCAAAAAAAATTATCGGTATAATAGAAACAAATTATAAAAACTAAATTGAACAATCTATAATTACCTAGAATATTCTCTATCTTTATTGGAACGAGTTCATCGTTCACCAAATATGTTGTCACTATTGAACCAGTGCTAGTGACACGAGAATATCCACGAAATGTTGCTTCAACATCAGCATTAGTATCAAACCATGCATCCACCCCTTCTTTTGGAGCATCTGTTGTGGGTCGGTTAGCATCAGCTGCACCCTCTACTACCCTCGAGGGTGTTGCAGAGTGTGTTGCCGACTATTCAGTGGAAAAACTGGTGTAGTATGTGGTGTACATGGAGTGGTTTGGTCAGTGGGACCAACAACGCCTTCACCACCAACATTAAAATGCAGAATTTCCTGTAAATACAGACCATTGTATTATAAGTTCAATATCATATAAAATAAAAAATTATAAAGTTCAAAATGAATTTACATTATTATTTCAGAACTTACTTTCAATTTTTGACATCTTTGGATCAACAATTGAATCCTTGTTTTGATCTCGTCTGTTTGTGGAACTATCAACTTCAGAGTAAGCAGTTCCTCATTTTTTTTCCACTGTCTTCTATAGCACCTTCAATGGGTCTGCAGACCTACCAATTTATTTATCATTCAACAACTAGCATACATCAAACTCTAAATACTATTGAGTTGTTGTTTCATAAACCGAATCCCCAGCCTGCAATAGAAATATATAAAGCATTGCTTATTTTTTGAAGCAATAATCTGCGCAAAAAATTATAATAACAAAAGTTGTCTATCATGATAGATTCCTAGAATTACATCTAGGTTTACATGATTCCTAGATGAGGGTGTGTTCTAATCAACAACTTGGGACTTTCCTTGATCATCCACCTGCAAAAAAAGTATAGAACATTATCGTAATGAACATAATATGTAAAAACTCCAAAATAGATAACAAAATAAGCATTATGCTACATGTTTTATATGTGTACAATTTCGAAGTATTTAGAATGTAGAATTACATTTAGGTTTACCTGTTGCCTCAAGGCTCCAGTCGTCTGATCAATAGCTGGGGAATTTCCTCGATCATCAACTTGCAAAAAAAGTAGACAACATTATCATAATGAACGCAGACATAAAAACAAAAAAATACATAACAAAATAAACATTATGCTGCACGTTATACATGTGTACAATTTTACAATATTTAAAATGTAGAATTACATTTATGTTTACTTGTTGCCTCGATGTTGCAATCATCTAATCAATTGTCGGTTCGCTTCCTTGATAAAGTCTACATGGAAAATAGATAAGATTATATAAATGAACTGAATATACTATTGAAAATACATAACAATAGATCTATTTTTCCATCCTAAATTTTTACAATGGCAATTTCGATGTACACCTCCCGTCTACTAGCATCAACTGTGAGGGAGGTGCCCTGAATAAAAGAACTCTGCATCAAAAACATAATAAATTTTACCTAACGAAGCCAAAATATTCATTAAAACAATTTTAAAACATAAAATTTTGATGTATACCTATTGCCTCATGGATCGTGTAATCCTCTCACCTTCTGCTAGGGTGATGCACCCCCCATCACCTCCTTGTGAATTCAACATAGGAAATTTGATAAAAAATTACAATTATATGCTAACAAAAAATCCTAAAAATGTTAAAATAATTAATAAAAGCTTGGGTAAATTCATGCAAAACAACCCCCACTCCCTGTAATGACAACAGTGCAATTCTATATATCCTCTCATTCACACAAAAATTAGTGTTGACTTGAGGAATATCCCTAGGTGCCCATTGTTTCACTAGGTGTTTGTACCTTAAGGGCACCTCGATGTCTCCTATTGTCTCATCATCATAGGAACATGACACCCCTCCTCTGAGAAATAGTTCAATGCGTTTATTGAATTTTATTCTTATATTATGACATCTAGTTGATCTAGACCTTGTAGACCTACTGGATGTCTCACTTTCCTATACACTTCCCAAACTCCCATCGCTAGAGGAAGAAAGGTTTGACAAATACTTGTTTGGTTCTACTTGCACCATGGCTGGAAAACAAATTGGCAAATAATAGCAAAATACTATCAAAAAACTTGGAAAGTCCTATAAGCATGACATAATGGTGATATCATTATTCCGAATAATATCAATAATTCCATAGTATAACCGTTCATCGCATAGTCCTTTAACATGACGATATAGATATCAAGTCATTCCATAGAAAATGCTTAAACCAATTTATCTCAAAATACAAACTATGTTTTTTACAAGTGGAGATCATAAGTATCATAAAATTTCCCAAGGGGAGAGACGGAACCCACAATCCCAAGATGACTAAAGTAGCAACACCATTGGGAAAACATAAGGAGTCCAAATAGCTTATCCAAGGAGGCATCGAGGGTGGAGAAAACACACCCCTGAGGGGATGAAAAAAAACTCTATATCCCCAGCTAAAACAAGAAAGGTGATGATGTATCCCATAGTAGAAAGAACCAAAAAATACTATGCCACAAAAATTAAAAAATCTCTTAAATTAACTGTATCATGCCTTCCTTAATTATTTCTCCTTCTAAACGTTACGAGAAGGAGAGGAGGCCAACCTTCATATTCAATGCTTCTTGGGATAAATGGTTTGCACTCATATTGTGCTCCCTATAGACATGGCTAAATTCATATGACAGATGAATTGAAGAGGTCGGTAGTATATCATATATGTCGGATATCCTACGAAATGCATTACTTTCTCCAACCTCTATAGATGAGTTCACATTTTGAGAGCTTCTATTACAACATTGACCTGATCACACAACTTCTAGGTCACTTCTCCACTCTACATTGGCCCGATTATTCATTTTCTTGGCCACTCCTCTCTCCTTAATCTACACCATAGGCTTACATATAACTTAGATAAACTTCCAACTCATCACAACAAACTCATAAGATGGAAAGGAAAGGTCACACCAATCCATGGTTTTGCAATCCCTTTATGCAATGAAGGAAGGTGCTAGGTTTTTTGAAAGACAAAACCTAGAATATACCTGAAGGGTTGGGGTTTGTGAAATATAAGACCTAAAGGATAGTTGAATTGCTAGGGTTTGATTCCATGTGAGAAGGACCTAGTCTTTGTGGCAAAGAAACCCTAGAGGAGTCTTGGAGCACTTTGATTAGAGAGTTTGTGTGATGCAAGCTTGGTGAAAGATCGAGAATGGACTTGTTGGTGTTGGTGCTAACTTGTTTTAAGGATTTTGGTGTGGCTAGATAGCTTAGTGGGATACATTTCTAGGCCTTTTAATTGCTCATTAGTGTTTTCTATTGATGGTAGACACCCTAGCTAGGTTTTGGATGCATTGGAGACTCTTAGCTTGTGGATAATCTTGAAGGACTATTTTGTACCAACTTGTGATAACTTGTTGGTATGTACTTGTAACTTCATTTTTATGTATATGTTAAGTGTACATTCTTGTCCAGACTATGTACTTGAAGAGGTGGTTTTCAAAGTATTTTCTCATGGTGAATGATTAGTTTCTAGGGCTGTTTGGTATGATGGTTTATCATAAATAGCTAGCTAATTTTGTTGAGTGATTTGACAAGTTTATAGAAGCTAAGAGGGAAGATTTTTCGTGGTAACAGTTCTATTGTTAATAAGTAAATTTCAGATCTGTAATATGTTGGGACTTGATCCCTAACAAGAATGTCTTTAGTTCTAGTATTCATGTAGAATCATGTGAGAGTTGATTGGATGAATTGTAACTTGAATAAAACCTTCCATGGAGTCTCTATACTTGTATTTATGCAAGGAAGGAAGGTGCTAGGGTTTGTGAAAGACAAAACCTAGAAGATACATGAAGGGTTGGGGTTTTTGAAATACAAAACCTAGAGTATAATTGAAGTGCTAGGGTTTGAGTCCATCTGAAAAATACCTAGGGTTTTGATAGTGGTTCCAGCCCCATCAAGCATCACATGGATAGTGGGAATTCTATAGAAAGCACTTTTTATAACATTAAAGTGTAGTATATCCAATAAAGAGACAAGATTCCGTTGAATAATCAGTCCATACATTACACAATTCAGACCTGATATTATCAACTCTTAAGAGGAAAAACATATCACTCTTCACACCCCTCCTATGATTCCTAATAAACACTATATTAGCAGAAGTTTTTTTTAGGTAGGAAAAGAAAAAAATAGTACATGAAAACAACCTTATAATGCAAATGATAGCCTTGAATATCCCAAAATCTAGATCCAAATATACAATTATATATTTAGCATTCAAACCAATGGGCTAGGACATTTCTCCACAATGGAAGAAACACATTGCAAATGAGGATCTGCTATTCTTTTGTAGGTTTCCATCCAATTACTACCAAAACAAAAATTAATAAAATGAGGCCAAACCTTAGGATGTTAGCCTTGAAGAGTTCAAGTGTGCTTGACATATTCACCAACATGCCACTTGTCATCTTCTAACATCAACACTCTTTCTTAGATGACTTGCAAGGCTTCTTGGAGTGGTGTGACCTAGATATGCGTGCACAAAGAGCCTCAAATACGGAGTGCTCCTCTTCTTAAATGATTCCACATGGGAGCAAAGGGCCATTTCATGCAGAGTTGATTGGATGAATTGTAACTTGAAGAAAACCTTGTCTAAAGTCTTTATACTTGTATTTATGCAAAGAAGGAAGGTTCTAGGGTTTGTGAAAGACATAACCTAGAAGATACTTGAAGCTTTGGGGTTTTTAAAAGACAAAATGTAGAGGATAATTGAAGTGTTAGGGATTGAGTCCATATGAGAAGGACCTAGTGTAACACCCCGGTTTTGACCCCATTTGGATTAAAGGTATATGATGTATATATGGTAATTAATCATGGTGTGGAGCTATAGGAAAAAGCCCCACCATGGATTTAACATTATATGTTCGGCGATTAAAATCGATGCTGATGGTATTTTGTGCTAGCCAGGCACATTATAATTTGGACATCATGTAAATATACATTTTAATTAAAAATACCCACAACCAGCTATGTCAATGAAACAATAATGAGAGGGGGGTATGATTTCCTAAAGATGAGGGGGGAGGGGATATTTAACCTTTAGGGCCAATGGAGAAAAGCCAAATTTCAAAGGGAGAACCCATCAAACTGTCAACTACCTTTCTTGTCTCATTCACCCAATCATTTATTATTGCCAGAAATTGGTTGGGTTGGTTATTGCATGGGATGGGCAAGGTATGACAGCCAAAAAATTCGAATTGGAGAAGCCATCAATGTTTGGGAAACACGTTTTGACTCCTTGGGCAAGCAAAAACCCAAAAATGTAGGCCATTCTACCATGCTTCCATGTTTTCATGTTTTCTTCACCATTTTTCCTTCATGTGAGATCTCTCAGGCATTCAGAACTCCATGTGTATGAAACCATTCACATTTTTTAGTGTGAAACCATTCACATTCAAAAATGATTTCAGGCTGAGAAATCATTTTTGGTGATTATCATTAGCTGAGTTTCCTTCCCCACGTTTTACTGCATTTTTCTCCATTGTTTTCGAGATGGAAAACATTTTTTTGGAAATGTGCAGTGAGTGGGAGAGGAGACCCACGATTTTGGGTGTTACTGAACCCATTTTGGCCACATTAGGGCCAAAACGTCTCTGGAAATCGAATTGTTGCTAAATGGCCATTTTTACCCATTTTGGAAATTTGTTTTGTTGCTGGAATTGTTTTTCCTCCAACCGAGAAATTGTATTGTGTTGTGGGTGCATATTTTGGCCTTGGCCTGAATTGAATTGGGAGTGGAAATGGGGTCTGAGCTTGCTTGACAAACCTAGTTTGTGCAAGAGCCTCACAGATAGAGCTAGAGGGATGGATTTCTTCTTTACACCCATGGAATAGCACTGGAAGGAAAGGCATAGCCCGATGGACTGTGTAGCAGAGAAGGGGGTGCTTCCTTGTGTTGGGTGTGTGTGGATGTTTTAGAAGTCAGGATAGTTCTGGTGCAGGTGTCCATAACTCTTGGATTGAGCTCACTAGCTTAGAAGCCAACCTGTCCATCTCCCTGTTAGCCTGATAAACCCAACTATTTTTGCTTGGATAAGTTTTGTGTATCCTTGGCTATGTATGAGCCTGCTAGTTTCCCCTTATTCCTTATGGAATCATGCCCAGCTCAGGGGTGGCAGTGTTGCTGAGCGATTGATGAGCACACTGGCCTATGGTTGGGTGGAACATTGCAGCGATGTAGTTGGTTGTGGGACAAGCTTCTATTAAAGATAAGTATCTCTTGTCCATTATGTCTTTGCAATTGCCTTTATTGCTTAAATGAGATGATGAACATGCTGAAATGTATTGGATGATTGTGTTTGCTTCCGTTGTATGTTTAAATGAATAATGCATCTGTGTATGTTTCATTTCCAATGCATTTTATATCTTAAGTTCATGGAACTTAGTTTACCTGGAATGTTAGCGTTATAGTTGTGTCCTCTCGTCATTAAGAGGGTGGGGACGTGACAGATTGGTATCAGAGCATCCAAGTTGCAGTAGTGGGCCTTTATGGGCCAAGAAAATAAGTTAACAGAGGTGGGATAACCTCTATTGAGCACAGACCAGCAAAGAGAATTTTTGGGAAGTCACTAAGTGTGAAAACTCTTCTCTGTGTGGTGGCTGAGAAATGTGAAGAGGAGCCGTATTAGTAGCTGAGTTGACCGATGTAAAGCCACAGTGGTGGGTGCAAATTAAATTTGTCATCAACATGGAGGAAATTCTAGAAATTTCCCAAATATGGAGTTAGCGAGTGAAAGCCTAAGTCCGAGCCGCTATAGCGGCTGCATCGCTTGGAAGGAGCCGACGGGATGAAGAGCTACAGCAGCGGCTGAAATTCCAAGTGTTCTTCACTACAACAGGCAAAAGACAAGGAACAGGATACAGTTGCGGGTAGAGATCGGAAGGTCTTCCGATATAGCAGCCGTGGCAGCAAGATGAGGAAGGGCTGGTGTGGTGGTGGCTTGAAAAGAAAAGAAAAGAAAATTTTCTAAGTATGGAATCAGTAGCAAAAAGACAAAGACGAAGCCACTATAGCAACTGGAAGTGGCAAAACTTTCTGCAACTGCGAACAAATAACGAAGATGGAACCGACGAGACGTTGCGGCGCCTAGGATATGAAGAATCTTCCACACTGGCGGATGGAAATTTGGGTTTGAGCCGATGAACATCGGGTGAGTGGGGCCGACGAGCATTGGGTAAGTCGAGCCGACGTAGTAGGTAGAAATACAGGAAGCTTGTTGATGAGCATCGGTTGAGACGAGCCAATGAGCAGCAAAAAGAAGAGGAAATTCAAGCCACAACAGTGGCTAGAAAGCAAAAATCAAGCCGCTATGGTGGTGGAAGAGAAAGGAAGATTGATCTGCTACAACAGTGGGTGAGAAGGAAAGAAGGGGACGCTACGTCGGATGAAAGATGAGGATCAAGCCGCTGTAGTGGGTGGAAGCCAAAAAAAAATTCCAATGCAGTGGGTGAAAATTTTCCAAATCACAAGAATTCAGCAGGGTTTTAAGTGGGATTTTAGGCATCAGAAAAATGGAAAAAAAGGCAAGCCCCCTTGACCCCTGTCGTCCCCTTGAGACCATCGTTATTTGTGAAAAGAAAACTCTATGATTTAACAAAGTTGTCAATATATGATGTTTCCAATATAGGTAAGTAATGTATGATTTATGTGAATTTTTTGCAGCTAACGATCATGTTTATTAACACATTTTGCAGGATTATAGTCACCTTCAAAAATGGGAGGTAAAGGTTTGAATTATCAGCGCCAGTCCGGGCTCCTCCGCAAGTGACATGGGTAGAAACACAAACTAAGGATGTACTAGACTTTGGTGGTCAAGACCTCACTATTCTAAAATTGGAATTGGATTCTTTGAAGGAGCAGCTAGCAACTAAAGATAAAGAATATAATAGCATGGAGTGGAAATATGCTAGTCTTGAAGAATATGCTAAGTGTTGGCACCGCCATTACCTATTGTTCTTGCCGAACCTTGCCCATACTCTTCATTAATTCAGAACCTACTCCATTGCTAGGAAAGGGTAGCATTCCACATAGTGCAGATCAGTAAAGTTGGGTTTTGGTTCAGCCATGGGGACCTTCAGCATGAATGATGCACAAGATCCCTACGAGCACGAGGAAGATGTTATGGGAGAAAACATCTATGTGGTAAATGCCGAGACTGAGTCAAATGGGAGAATATTTCAAGAGACTCCCCTAGATTTTACAGCCACCATGAGAAGCCTAAGGGTAGAGATGCAAAGTTACAGGGCAGATAATGAAAGATTTGTTAAGGCTCAGGAGGAGCAGAATCAGCTGAATGCAACCTTGCTACAAAGTTTTACCGACATCCAGAGGTGAATGAAATCTGGGGACCGGACAGTAAGACCGGAAGGTAGTAAGAGCGACACTAGAAGAAGAAAGAGATATCCTAGTGAGTCATCTGAATCTAAAGGATCCGCTGATAGTTCAAGTTCTTCATCTCATGGGAATGAGAGGAAGAGGCATTCAAGAACCATTCACGTGATGAATTTAAGGAGGAAAGGCCTCCTACCGTTAATGGTGAGATAAAGAATGGACAAGAAGCTGAAGCTTGTCTTCTTGGGATGAGAAAATATTTCCAAGTGCAAGACTATTCAGGAAACATGAAGGCTAGAGTAGCCATCTTCAATTTGACTAGAATAACATCCATATGGTGGGAGCACTTCAGGTAGGTCAAGAAGATCAATGAAAGGAAGATTGTATGGAAGCAGTTCCAAAAGTATTTCAAGTAGAAGTACCTCTCTGACAAGTACTATGATGATAAGATTAAAGAGTTCCATGAGCTGAGATTGGGACAGTAGACCATGGAAGAGTATGCAAAAAAGTTCCTGAAACTTTTGAGGTATGTCAAGTACATCAAAGATGAAAAAGTGAAGATTCATCATTTCCTAAGTGGATTTCCTTAGTCTTACAAAGACAAAATTGAGTTTTATGAACCTAGAACTCTTGAAGAAGCGATAAGGAAGGCTAACTATTGCTATGAGCAAAGCAAAGGGAAACCTGATTATCATAAGACATGGAAGGACAGGAAGAATGAGAAGTATGACCAAAGGAAGAAAGGTTTTGAACCTTCTAACTTCAGGAATCAGTAGAAGCAACAGTCCCAATTTGAGAACCAGCCAGCTAGAGTGGTGGGATAAAATCCCGGAGAACCACAATAGAATAGAGGACCACTCCAATGTTGGAAATGTGGAGGACCCCACATGCACAGGAATTGTCCACTTGAGAATGAGAATGCAATGCCAAATTACAACATTCAAGAGGAAAAAATAGTGTGTGAATTAGCGAGGGTCGTCCCTAGGATTTATGCAACATTGGAGAACTTCCAGGCAGATCACCAGTCAACTGTGGTTGAAATTGCAGGTAATATTGTTGAGAAATCTATTTCTATTTTGATTGACCCTGGTCCTACTCACAATTACATTTCTCCTAGAGTAGTGGATATTTGTGATTTCAAGAAATTAAAGCATAGGAAATCTTGGTTAGTTCAGCTAGCCACTGGAACTAAGAGGAAGGTTAGTGAAGCGGTAGAGAAATGTCCATTGGTTATGAGTGGATTGGTCACTTGTGTAGATCTGAATGTTCTACCACTTGGTTCCTATGATGTTCTCATTAGAATGGATTTTTTAGAATCTCATAGGGTAAAACTTGACTATTATAATAAGACCTTTGAGTGCTTGAATGAAGAGGGAAACTCAAGGATTGTGAAAGGCATTCCAAAGGTGATTTTTGTTAGGCAGATTTCAACAATGCAGCTGAAGAATTTCTATAGGAAAGGTTGCCAGTTATATGCAGCCCATATTTTGGAGGCAGCAGAGGATGAAAATCCTAGTTTGGAGGAATTTCAGGTGTTGCAAGAATTCAGACATGTGTTTCCTGATGAAATTCCAGGGCTTCCTCCAAAAAGGGACATTGATTTCACCATTGAACTTGTGTCATGAGCAGCACCAGTGTCCAAGACACCCTACAGGATGAGTACACCAGAAATTCTAGAGTTGAAGATGCAACTGCAAGAGTTGTTGGAAAAGAAGTATATCCGAGCAAGTGTGTCTCCTTGGGGAGCACCAGTTCTGTTTGGAAAGAAGAAAGATGGTACACTCAGGTTGTGTATTGATTACAGATAGCTGAAAAAAGCCACCGTGAAGAACAAATATCATTTGCCTAGGATTGATGACCTGCTTGATCAAATGAGAGGAGCAAAGGTATTTTCCAAGATTGACTTGAGGTGTGGTTACCATTAGATGAGAATAAAGGATGAATACATTCATAAGATAGCCTTCAAAACAAGGTATGGGCATTATGAGTTTGTAGTGGTACCATTTGGTCTCACAAATGCACCAACTAAATTTATGTACTTTATGAATAGTGTCTTCAATAGGTATTTGGACAAGTTTGTTCTTTTCTTTCTTGATAACATTCTTGTTTATTCTAAGAATGAGGAAGAGCATGAAGAACATTTGAGGTTAACATTGCAATTGCTCAGGGAGCATAAGTTGTATGCAAAGTTGAGCAAGTGTGACTTCTATAGAGATAGAATTCAGTATTTGGGTCACATTATCTCAGAAGAGGGTATATCAGTAGACCATGAGAAGATTGAAGCCATTATGAATTGGCCTACTCCAAGAAATGTAACAGATGTAAGATCTTTTATGGGACTTGTGGGATACTACAGGAGATTCATTGAAGGATTCTCCAAGGTTGCACATCTAGTCACTTCTTTGCAAAAGAAGGGAATAAAGTTTGAACGGACACCAAGGTGTGAAGAAAGCTTCTAGTAGTTGAAGAATCTTCTCACAAGTGCATTGGTCTTGAAATTTGTAGATCCAAAAAAAGACTTTGTGGTGTGTACTGATGCATGTGGACAAGGGCTTGGAGGATTCCTTATGCAAGACAACCACGTAATATGTTATGAGTCAAGAAAGCTGAAGGAGCATGAGAAGAACTATGCTACTCATGACCTAGAACTTGCAGCCATAGTACATGCTCTCAAGATGTGTAGGCATTACTTAATGGGCAGGAGGTTTGAGCTAAGGACAGACCATTGTGGTCTGAAGTACTTGTTTGATCAGCCAACGTTAAATGCTAGGCAAGCTAGTTGGCTGGATTTTTTATGCGAGTTTGATTTCGAAATCAAGCACATAAAGGGAAAAGAGAATAAGGTAATTGATGCACTCAGCAGGAAGATGAAGGAAATGCATGTGGTGTCTGTTAGTATTTTCTAGTCAGATTTGAGGCAGCAGATTGTTGATCATGTTACTGGAGATGAATTGTATGTGCAGGTAAAAAATAAATTGCTGCAGCAAAGTCTTGAGAAGAGGTATGAGGGATATAAATTGGAAGAATATGGACTTCTTACTTATAAGAACAAAATCTATATTCCAAATATAGCAGATTTGAGGAGAGTTGTTATGGATGAGATCCATCAGGAACCATATTCCGGTCACCCAGGATATCAAACGACGATTGCTACAGCCAAAAAGCAATACTTTTGGCCAGGAATGAAAAAGGATATGGCTGAGTACATTTCAAGGTGCATGAAATGTTAGCAAGTAAAGGTTGAGCATCAACACCCTGTAGGTTTGTTGCAGCATTTGCCAGTTCCAGAATGGAAATGGGAAGTTATTTCCATGGATTTTATTACAGGATTTCCAATGACTTGGAGACAACATGATTCCATCATGGTTGTGGTGGATAAGTTGACAAAGGCAGCACATTTCATACCACTTAAGTCTACGCATAAGACTGATGACATTACAAAAATATTCATGAAGGATATTTTCAAATTCCATGGATTGCCTAAGGCAATAGTCTCTGACAGAGATGTCAAGTTCACTTCCAATTTTTGGAAGGGGTTGTTTATAGATTTGGGTACCAAGTTGAACTTCATCACTGCCTACCATCCTCAGACTAATGCTCAGACAGAGAGTAAATCAAGTGCTTGAAGACATGCTTCGCATGTATGTAATGGAAAAACCAACCAAGTGGGAAGACTATTTAAACTTGGTAGAGTTTGCATATAACAATGGACAGCAAGCATCCTTGGGGATGAGTCCATATGAATCTTTGTATGGAAGAAGGTGTAGGACACTAGTGACATGGGATAATCCAGTGAACACGGTTGTGATTGGGCCAGAATTGCTCAAGGAAATGTAGCAAGAGGTTGAAAAGATCAGGAAGAATCTGAAAGCAGCCCAGGACAGGAAGAAAAGCTATGCAGATAAGCATAGGGTGAACAGAGAGTTCAGTGTTGGGGATCATGTATACCTCATAGTGAGGGCAAAGAAGAGTTCTTTGAATCTTGGAAGTTGTGCCAAGTTGTCGCCTAGATATTGTGGGCCATTTGAAGTGCTTGAAAGAATAGGGTCAGTTGCATATAGAATTGCATTGCCTACTAGCTTTAGAGATCATAATGTTTGTCATGTTTCTTTGCTTAAGAAATATGTACATGATCCTAACCATGTGATAAATTGGGATGTGATTCAGGTGGAACCTGAGGGAGAGTTCCAAATCGAGCCAATGCACATCCTCAATAGGAAGGTCACGATGCTCTAAAATTGAGCCATAGGGAAGGTAAAGGTACAATGGGAGCACTACGGTCCTGAAGAGGCTACATGGGATCTAGAGGATGCCATGCGCTTGGCACATCCATTTTTGTTCAATTCTGTAGAGCACTGAGGCGATGCCAGTGTAACATTTTTGCTCAGTTTTGTAAAGCACTAAGGACAATGCTATTGAAGGGGAAGGGGAATGTAACACCTCAGTTTTGACCCCGTTTGCATTAAATGTATATGATGTCTATATGGTAATTAATCATGGTGTGGAGCTATAGGCAAAATCCCCACTATTGATTTAATGTTATATGTTCAGCGATTAAAATCAATGTCGATGGTATTTTGTGCTAGACAGGCACATTATAATTTGGACATCATGTAAATATGGATTTTAATTCAAAATACCCACAACTAGCTAGGTCAATGCAACAATAATGATATGGGGGCATGATTTCCTAAGGATAGTGGTGGGGGGGATATTAACCTTTGGGGCCAATGGGGAAAATCCAAATGTCAAAGGGAGAACCCATCAAATTGTCAACTACCTTTCTTGTCTCATTCACCAAATCATTTATTACTACCAGAAATTGGTTGGGTTGGTTATTGCATGGGATGGGGAAGGTATGACAACCAAAAATTCGAATTGGAGACTCCATCAGTGGTTGGGAAATGCGTTTTGACTCCTTGGGAAAGAAAAAACCCAAAAACGTAGGCCATTCTACCATGCTTCCACGTTTTCATGTTTTCCTCACCATTTTTCCTTCACGTGAGCTCTCTCAGGCATTCAGAACTCCCTGTGTGTGAAACCATTCACGTTTTTGGTTTTTACCTCACTTTGCTGAAGCTGAGAAATCACTTTTGGTGATTATCAGTGGCTGAGTTTCCTTCCCCACATTTTACTACATTTTTCTCCATTGTTTTCAAGATAGAAAATGTTTTTCTGGAAATGCACAGTGAGTGGGAGAGGAGACCCACAATTTTGGATGTTACAGAGCCCGTTTTGGCCATGTTAGGGCCAAAATGTCTATGGAAATTGAATTGCTGCTAAAGGGCCATTTTTACCCATTTTGGAAATTTGTTTTGTTATCGAAATTGTTTTTCCTCCAACCTAGGAATCATATTGTGTTGTGGGTGCATATTTTGGCCTTGGCTTGAATTGAATTGGGAGTGGAAATGGGGTCTAAGCTTGCTTGTCAAACCTAGTTTGTGCAGGAGCCTCACAGACAGATCTAGAGGGATGGATTTCTTCTTTACACCCCCTGAATAGCACTAGAAGGGAAGGCATAGCTCGAGGGGCTGTGTAGTAGAGAAGGGGATGATTCCTTATGTTGGGTGTGTGTGGATGTTTTATAAGTCAGGATAGTTCTAGTGTAGGTGTCCATAGATCTTGGATTAAGCTCACTAGCTTAGCAACCAACCTTTCCAGCTCCCTACTAGACTGATAAACCCAAGTGTGTTGGCTTGGTAGAGTTTTGTGTATCCTTGGCTACGTGTGAGCCTGCTAGTTTCCCCTTATTCCTTGTGGAATCATGCCCAGCTCGAGGGTGGAAATGTTGCTGAGCGATTGATGAGCACACTGTCCTATGGTTGGATGGAACATTGCAGTGACGTGGCTGGTTACGAGACAAGATTTTGTTAAAGATAAGTATCTCTTGTCCATTCTATCTTTGCAATTGCATTTATTGCTTAAATGAGATGATGAACATGCTGAAATGTATTGAATGATTGTGTTTGCTTCTACTGTATGTTTAAATGAATAATGCATCTATGTATGTTTCATTTCCAATGCATTTTATATCTTAAGTTCATGGGACTTAGTTTACCCAAAATGTTAGCATTATAGTCATGTCCTCTCGCCAGTAGAAGAGTGGGGACGTGACACCTAGGGTTTTGATAGTGGTTCCAACCGCATCAAACATCACATGGAGACAAAATTCCAACAACTCATACGTGACAACTGTAGAAGAAAGTAGGGCTGAAACAAAGCCCTACAAATATCATACTAGAGGGTAATAAGTATACCTTGCTCTTTTTTATTGAAAAATGGCACTACAAATACAGAAAATGATGAGCTTTCTATCGAGTTTCCATCACACTACGACCTTTATGGATTCTAGTTTGATTTCCTAAACCATAGTGGAACGGATTATGCACTAAAATTCTCAATTCTTACAAAAACAAAAAATCACTTTAAACAACTTTGAGGGAAATTAATGCTAGAATCTATAAATAGATATTGTAAAAAAAATGTATCAGAACATAGTACCAGTGGTGTGCGCCCTCTTTTCTCCCCCTCTCGAAGCTCGCTCCCATAACATTCCCAGTTTTGGGAGTGTGCTTCCAAGGTACTCCCTACCTCTCCTAAACTGTATGTTCCTATACTATGTTGATCATCTGATCACTAAGTTATGGTACATCACTTCTTTGTCAAGCTCCTATTAAATATGTTATGGTTGATCATTTGGTGACAATGTTATAAGTTATAACTACTAGGTTTCATGCTCTATACTAAAATAAATGAGGTTGCATATCCCTTACTTAAATAATGAACAAAAATTTAAATTATACACCTAATGCATTCCTTTACATGCAACTTGTCTAACACATGCACTTGCAAATTGTCTAATACATACACATTCAAAATGACTAATGCATGCACATGCAAACTGCTAAGGATAACATTATCCCTTCATATCTATGCATGGCATATCACATATGGATGCATGCATGCATGCATGTTTCCTCACAACTATAATCATAAAAATAGTGATGCATCCTCATCTACAAACCATCCTACTGAATGGAAGTCATTGTTGTAATCTATCATTGTTCAGTGGATGTCGAACCCTTACTCAAGTCCATGCACATGGCATATATAGTTTCTTTTTTTAAAAGAACATCCTATGGATATCAATTACAACAGTCAACTGCTCCTGAAGCTTCTTCTAGTGTTTAGATTGACATGTATACGACCCAAAACCATAGTTACCAGAAACAGGCCCTAAAAATATTTTAAAAACCCTAAAACCTAATTTATGCCCTAAAAAAGGCCCTGAAAAAACCTAAAAACCTAAAAACCTAGATTTTTTTCACTACCCTAATCTTCCCAACAGCCCTAAGGTTGCTCTTCCTTCACTTGGCCTCTCATCTAAGGTCTCGACATTCCCTTTTACTATCCACAACAAGGTTGTAGCAGCCCTTTTTCCACTTCTCTTGGGGTCTACAATAAATTGCAGACTGATATTACTTTGACAACTACATAACAACCTTAAATTGTAATCTAAACAATGACCTAATCTCACTCCTTACCCCCCTAACAAGTTGTAACATCCTTCTTTTTTGCCTCCTCTAATTGTTGCTATAGTATGCAAAAGGGTGTATACTATCACTTCCTCCACAGTCCTCAAACCTGTTGCAAAAGGGTGAAAATCAGATTTGAAAGGTTAGATATAAACTGTGTTTTGGGTATACAAAGAGCACATTGCCTACTAGGTATATTAGACTTAACGACTTTAACAAGATATATTAGACTTTGAATGATCACTGTTTGACAAAACTGATTTTGCTTGCAATTTGGCATGACACTGATAGGTCAACATAATTGTTTGGCATATGATACATGGTTGGATAACTCTACATTATAGCGGAATGCACTCACTAGTTGTATGATTGGTAACCTCACTGCTGCTATATTATGACTGAATATATATGCGCATTGTAATAACAGATCTGATATCATAACAACATAACTGAATTTTTGTAAATGAAATAAACCATGAACTTCTAAAAAAACATCAACTCCAAGTTCACAATTCCTTACAAATGTCCTTGATTTTCATTTTCTAAGGATAAATCGTACATCCATATCTATGGGTTTTGTCCAAACTATCTTTATCACCACTAACATAATGGGAGATGGTTGTTCCCTACAGCAACTTGTTCTAAACAGTTGAACATGAACCATCTAGTTCTATAGAAAGACAATAGATACAGTTGAAAGCATATGTACATGTTTACTTCAAGCAAAGCTAGTCTCACTAGTTGGAAAAATAAACACATTACATGGAGGGCAGGAAGGCATGAAGCAATTTCACAAAGAATTTTCCTAGTGACAAGTATCCACTATGGTTACCACACTCAATCTGGGATATGAGGTGAAACTGGGGAAATATTTCATGTTAATAATCTCACAATATAGATACAATGCAAAAGTAGTTCCCCATGACCTAATTTGGTCTTAGAAAGTACTAATGAGCCCCAATGTTAAAAATATGGTGTGCATTCATGTATAACCTCCCATTCGGACTCACCCAGTGTAATACTTTCCCCATACCAATATTGCATAGTAGCGTGACCAATCTTTTGTCAAATCTCTCATTTCCCCGGGAACCCTTCATAACTAAGGTACAATTACAACATAGAAATCCTACCCAAGCTACAATTTCAGTAATGGTCTTCCTCAAGTAGTGCTATTGATGAAGAAAGAGATCATAGAGTTTCCTAATGATTGGATTTGGGCATAAATAAAAACACCAAATGTTAAAGAACCGAACATAGTTTTGTGCTCATGTTGTGATTAATCCTTCCTAGGTCCATATGATCAATACATGGAAACCATTTCTCAACATGATATTTAAAAAATACATAGTTGAAGGTGATTGGAGAAATCCAAAAATACTACGATGAATGATCTTTCCACTAATTATGATGCATGAGGATCAATACTATGTTTGAAGACCTTGTTTATTAGGCTATGTTATGAATGGTTTATGATGCATGCAGATTCGAACAATGTTTGAAGACCTTGTTCATTAGGTTTCATTATGGGGGATGAATGGCTCGGCTACTATTGTTTCCAACTCTTGATTCTTGTTTTCTCATTGAGCATTGTATTATGAGGCATCACCAGATATTTTGAGGCATGATGACACTTGTAGGTTTCTATCAAATTTTAGATCCTTCACCTACATAATTCCATGCATATTTGTTCACTTGAGGGACATCTCACCTAATCCCTACAACCAATTACATATGTGGAGGCATACCACACCACTCGGATCTAAAGATGGATGGGAACTTTGCATTCTTACACCACATATGATTCTACATTGCTAAATTGCATGGGTTGAGAGATTCGATGGGTGGAGTGCTTGAGGAGAGGACGCTCCTTTGACCACCATTCATTCACATTTGGAGGAGCGCTTTGCATATTGAAGTGATTATTTCACACACTTGTATTCACAAGTGTCATGCACATATCTTGAGGAACACCCATTAACTAAGGGGTTCATAAGGTTGATCTCAAGCATGGTGGGGGGTTTAGGCACGCATTTTGCAGCACTTCACTCTACTTGCACATATTCCCAAAGTGCTCAACGTTTGGCCCTTGTTTGGAGGTGGCTTGATGGTTTTTAAAGTGGGTCCATTATATTGGCACATGGGTTTGGGTTTTTTAATGCATATTTTGGAGGATCATGCCCAAAACCCCTATCATGGCATGCCCAAAAAATATACTATTACTATCCCATAAAAGAGGGTGTTATCTCCACAAATGAATGAAATATGATGGAGTAACATGAAAAAAGCCTCCAAATCTCAACAATCCTCCTCCAAAATTTATCCACGTGCCTTAGGCCCTAAGGTCCCTCTAAGGTGGATGTTGCTTTATTACCAAGAATATTCCCTTAAGTGAGCTAGTGTTTCATCACAAAAAATACTATTAAGGAATAGAAATGTTCCAATACAAGGTGATGTCCATAATATAATTCGGGGCACAAATTGGCCTCCTTGGACTGCTAAAAAACACTTACAAAGCATATCAAAGTGGGGCGCTTGTTCATGAGACTAAAGGCTGCCATTCATTAGACCATTTATTGTTTGGAAATTATCCTCTAGAAGGTAGCAGCCACAGGGTCTTCACTTATTTTCATATTTATGATGAAATGTAGTTTAAATAATTTTTTATTATATAATTTTTAGTTAAATTGCAATTTTTTTATTGTTTGAATTTGTATTTTTAATATATAAATGGATTCAATTTCTTCAAAATCCTTTTTTGATTATGAAATTTTGAGAAAAGAAAAGATCAGAATTATTTTGGAAATATTGGGACAAAACCCATATCTCATCAACAATTACTGTTCCAAGACCAAGTAGTCTAAGATGGAACTAAATTCTTAGTGAATGTTGTATCACTACTTCATAGAATCAACATGGTAATGCAAAATGGTTGCATATTTTAGCTAAAAAATGAAGCTTGTGGAATATGGTCTAAAGCATAAAAATTTGTATACTATTATAAGAATGTGAATCAATCATAACAAATCAAATAGTATTGATATCTTCCCAAAATAAAATTGGAACTTGGAGTCGTGTTTCAATGATGTAAATGTTTTTTGGTATTCTAACAATCAACAATAAGCTGTACCTTACATCATGTTAGTCCTAAATTTTGTACCGACTTCTTAGCACAACATTTAGGCACCTCGAATTGAACGAATATGGATTTTTAATAGCAGAAGAGGAACTTGAAAGGGTGAATGAATGATAAGCCTAAAATACAGACCTATAAAAGTATAAAAAAGGCCAATAAAGATAGTAAACAAAGTATGAACCGGTAAATAAAATAAAGTGTCACATGATTACAAACAGTTAATCATATAAATAATGATATTTTCAAACAGAAAGACATTTTGTATGAAGAGTTACAGACATTGGCATATATAATGAGAAACTAGGATAATAACATCATCCATCATAAAATTCAATACATGGATAAAAACATATGTATAAAAAAATCATAAACTGGCTCATAAAATATCTCTCATCGACATACAGTTTTAAAATATACTGACAGGATGAAACAATCTAAGACTGATAATGACACCCTTTACAATGACATACACAACCTCCTAGGATGGAACCTCCCCCCCATGTAATCGATTTTATGTTCATTATATAGACTCATAGTTCGATGATAAAGATCGGTTTCACAAAATAGTGGATCAAAGATCCTTCTTTCTAAACACAGAAGCAATAAAACTAATTCCAAATCTTATGACTATGAGCCTGAGATTTGAAATTCACTGAAAATTCTATACTAGTGGCAACCCTATGACCAAGTGGTACTCTTAATCTCTTCGCGATCTCTGGATGATCTCGGATGAGTTGAAAAATTTTGAGGGATGATGAAGATATGCCAACAAAACCATTCCAGCTGAAGAATGTGTCAAAACGAATCTATATATGCCATCTGTTTTTCTTTTGTATCTTCATCAATTGAATATCTTTAAGCTCAATATTGTTCAGATCCATTTGAATATAATATTGACACTCAGATGATACCTTTGTGCCAACTTTGTGCCTTTAGATCTGTCAAAAGGTACCTATCTTTAGATGCTCTACCATCTCTTTGACAAAGCATATCAGTTTGTTACATAAACTTAAGATCTGCGCCCTCAAATGCTCAACTACTACCTTCATTCAAATAAATGTTGATCCTCTGCCTTTACATTCAGGATTGCTTCAAAACCAAATAATCTGCCAACATCCCATTCAATGTCTACAACACCTAAATTTAGCTCAAACTCTGGTTCTCTCCCTGGAAGAATGGATGATTAATTTCCTTGGATTCCTTTAGCCGCATGTGCAAATAACTGGTGTTCTATTCATTGAATATGATGATACTTGTGCATTTTTCAGATTCAAAACTCATTTTTTCTATTCTTTTGAGCGCATTCTCCTCTTGGTGGATCTTGGTGACTTGGTGATGAATGTGAATGAATTTCGAGGACTCTTGGAAGCATTCTTTGCCACCATTTGGTTGTATATTCATATTTAGGTGGTCTCCACATATACGTTGTGTGTAGAGGTATTGTTGTGACATTTAAGTTTTGATCATTTCTAATATTTCCTGAAAATATAGACATGATCTTTCATCAAGAATATTCAAGACATACTCTGCCCCCTGTGGTTGGTTGCCTTCAAAATCTAAGTTTGCATCCTTTGAATGGTTTTAATGTTATGAAAATAATTCTCAAAAGATTGTGTTCCAGATCTGAATCCAACTTCTTGAAATCCTATAGTTGTCACATGTACAATCAACAACTCCAAATTTTGCTGCCAGATGTCCTATAAACCTCATGTCAATCTTTTGTGCAATGATTCGACTATTAGATTTATTAACAAGCTTGCTCTTCAACCTGGAATTGATGTTATTCCTCTTCATGACACAATGGAAAAACAAAGTTAATATATATGATGAAGCTATCCATCCTGGAAAATGATAATCATTTTACATTATGTCCATCCTTCACGCTATAGAAGAATAAATACAAAATCCTTTTTAAACTTGGTGTTGGATGCTCCATCAAAATCTATAAATTTCATAAATGCCAGAACACTGGAGCTCAGACTTTTGATGAATGTTTGACTGTCATCTCTGTCATGCCACTTTAAAATACATATGAAAAAACTGAAGAAATCATCTCATCACTTGCTCAGTCAGACTCATAATGTAAATGCGTTGTATTGGAGAATTTGAACTCTCGGCCTATTTAGTTTGTATTTAGAGAGCACTCCCACATGCAAAAAAATAAGATAGATTTTATATATTTATATACCCAGGTACCTTTGTTCCCTTTCAACAGTGCATAAAGCTTGATCGTGAGCCTTTACATGGATTCTTGTGAGGGAACTTCCCATGCATGAACAAATAAGGTTCAATGCTTGACAAGATAACCACATTTTAATGAAAATTATAAGGTTCACATGAAAAGTATTCCCACTTACATGTTAGGTGGGAAGAAAATGAGTTGACATGGAGCTAAAAATGAATACAAGGCTAATTTTAATAATAAACATTTATCCATTTAAAATATACAAAAAGTTATTACTTGATATAAAATCATTTTATAATTAATAAAATAATTTTATAATAATTATTTTTAATTTATTTAATCTTATACAAAACAAGGAGAAATTGAGGTTTGAAAGCAAAGGAGTATAAGGATATTGCCTCAGTGAAGGACCCAAACATTCATTGATTTGAAGATGAAGGAGCTCGAAAATTTAGAGAAGTTGACGCATAGGATGACAAACTAGTGATGTTTGACACAAGGTTGACGAAGGTTAAAAAAAAAATTTAAAGGGTGAATTTGAGTGCTAACACATCAGAAGGCCTAACTATCCAACTTGGGTATTATTCAATTTTTCTTTCTTCTAATATGTCATAGGAAATGCTTGTTCAGTCGTGAATTCTACACATTACAGAAAGTGATTATCTTGGGTTCCATTGCGTTGAAACCTTTTTAACTAATATGTGCCTTATTTCTATAACTTGACCAACGGATTTACATTTTTTTGCAAGATATTGTATTCATATACTTTCCTAGCATCACAAAGTGACTAGTTTCAAGAAAACTCTACATCATTGGAAGAGTGGGATGTTACTTGTCAATCTTGATACTTATGCATATCACCCAAGGCACAGTAGAACATGGGCATCTAAAATGTACGAGGCATCCATTGATCCCTAACTCTATCAATTTAAAAGGGAATCAACCAAGGAGAAAGAAGAGGAATTCAGAGCAGAATATAATCAATGTCCATTAATGTTGGTTATTAGCTAGAATAACCAAGGAATGTAATATAAAATCAATAAAAATGGAGCATGCTCAGCCATTCTAGAAAAACTTGCACTTCTAATTAAAGTAAAAATTCCTCATTTAGTGTTCTCAATATATTTACGGTCTCTGGGGAATTTAAGATGACAGATAAAACATTGTGACAATCACTAAACTTAGCCTTAACCCGCCCCTTGAATGATTCCCTATCTAATATTTACAACTCATGACCCCTATCACAGCATGCCCAAAAAATATACTATCATAGCATGTCCAAAACCCTTCCAGTGGTGATGGTTAATAATGGTGACGGTTAATAAAAGGTCACTAATGCTGGGTTCACGATTTTCTGGCCGCACCCTGGGCCATCTTCTGCTGAAGAGATAACGAGCAAAGGGAGGATTACCTTCATGAGACAACTGAAGCATCTAGTGCAGACGAAATGGGGTATTTAGAATTATCTGGTTATATAAGGCCAGTCCAATTCCTAGGACAGCACGCTAGGATCCATATCAACTGTAACATACCAAATCGTAGCAAAGCGAAGCCTATATTTTGCTTTTTTATTGGATTTGGAACTAGGTTGGCTTAGATGCGGCTGATGTTGCTTTCACTGATGCTACTGAAGTTGAGTCAACCTAAGTAACAAATGAATCCAACAAAAATGAGGTGATGCTTACTTGTTGAGCCATGAGCCAATTCAAAACCATTGATCCAATTCAAAACCGTTAATAGTGATCTGGAAATCGAAATGATAACATAGAGCTATGAATCACCGAAATGATAACCCTAAGGTGTGAATTAAATGGTCAACCGAGAACCACGAAATGATACACCAAAGGGGGAAATTGCATAAAATTGTTCGAACTTGGATATAATTGTCTAAAACCATCGTCGCGACAATGTGAGAAAGACAATGTGCACAAAGAAAATGAGAAAGACAATGTAGACAGATAAGAAAATTGATTTTATAGTAAGATGATATTAATTCATGTAGAGTTTAGGTATCTCTTAGTCAAGTATATGCCACATTTTCCTTTCATGTTATGTTTTTTAATGGAGGGACTTTGTAACTAGTAACTAGTAACTAATGAACCACTAGTAATGAGCCACTAGTAACTACTCCATATGTTATCATACTAACACTTAAATACCTAAGTAGACATTGTCATTTTCCCTACCCAACCATATTGTATCATACAAGTTGACATTGTCATATTCCCTACCCAACTTTATATTGTATAATTCATGTCTAATGATCATACTAAGAGCATTTGTATCTCAACAACATGTTAGACATAATCCATTGAGGGCTTGTTACAAAGAGGTCCCATGTAATGATCCACAATAATGTGTAGAATATGCCATAAGTAGGTTTTCATGACTTCATGTATGGGTTGTATCTCAATATTGTTTTCTATATCCAAAGTGTATATGGCTATAAATTATTGTTTAATTGGTTATAAATTCTATATGTATTTATTGTAAATAATTGATTATAATTATTAAAAAATGATTTTTTAATAATATAAAAAATAATTACAATTATTTTTAAAATATAAAATTAAATATTTTATTAACCATTTTAAATATGTATAAATAAACATAATTTCAAATATAAAAAATAAATAAAACAATAAAGTTTCATTTTTAATCAAAACAAAATAAATTTATAATTTAAATTATAAAAATTAATGATAATTTATCATTTATATTTCAAATTATAAAAAATAATTTAAAATTCATATTGTAAAAATGAACTTAAGATATTAATTTAAGATTTTCAAATGCATGTGATTAGATATTTTGTACACCAATATTAATTGGTAGAAATACACATAATTTAAGATAATAAACTTCCACTCCAATGAAGTAAAATCAATTTTAAAATCTAAAATAAAATATAATATATTTCCACTTTTATGAAAATAAAATAAAATTTATAGCCTACATCAAAATAAAATATATTAAACTTAAAATAATAAACTTCCATGTAAAGTAAAATGATTTTTTTAATCTAAATTAAAATATAATATATTCAACTTGTTGGAATTTGATAAAGATGAAGATGATGATGATGACGATGATGACAATGATGATGATGATGACAATGTCGAAGATGATGATCATGATGAAGATGAAGACGATGATGAAGTCGACGATGATGACAATGATGAAGATGATGATGACGAAGATGATGATGAAGATGAAGATGAAGATGATGATGATGATGTTGATGACGACGATGATGATCATGATGATTATCATGATGATGATGATGATCATGATGATGATGATCATGATCATGATGGTGATGATGATGATGATGACGATGATGACGATGATGATGACGGTGATGATGATGACAATGACAATGATGATGATGAAGATGAAGATGACAATGATGATGATGATGATGATGACGATGACGATGATGATGAATATGATGATGATGATGATGATGACTATGTCGATGGTGATGATGATGATGATGTTGATGATGCTGATGACAATGAAGACGATGACATTGATGGTGCTGACGATGAAGAAGAAGAAGAAGAAGAAGATGATGATGATGATGATGTTGATAATGACGATGAAGATGATGATGATGATGATGATGATGAAGATGATGAAGATGAAGATGAAGATGTTGATGATGATGATGAGGATGAGGATGATGATGATGGTGATGATGATGAAGACGACGAAGACGATGATGTTGATGATTTTGATGATGATGTTGATGATGTTATCGTTGATGATGATGATGATGAAGATGATGTTATCATTGATGATGATGATGATGTTGAAGATGATGTTATCTTCGATGGTGATGATGATGAAGATGATGATGACGATGATGTTAATTATAACATCCCCAACCCTCCGACCGGCGAAGAGGATGCTACCACGCCATTAACCATCCGGGCTAACTGCTTCATGAACATGGATAT
>LPNX010744299.1:62843-82376 GCA_001517045.1 Pseudotsuga menziesii
ACATTCATTCAATGTGTTCATCATAATTTATTAATAGTAAATATGATTGCAGAAGTAAAATAGACAAAATTACTCATATTATAAAGAACTTGTCCCGCAACTAGCTACGTCACTGCAACGTTCCACCCAACCATAGGCCAACGTGCTCCTTAATCTCTCAGCAACGCTTCCACCCCCGAGCCGGGCATGATTCCCCAAGGAATAAGGAACTAGCAGGCTTACACATAGACAAGGATAACAAAACATGCCAAGCCAACACAGTTGGATTTATCAGGCAAACAATGGATCAGCCAAGCCAACACAGTTGGGTTTATCAAGCCATCCAAGAGCAAGGAAAGGCTAAATTCTAAGCTGGTGATCCCATTACAGAGCTAGGAACACCTACACAAAAACTAGCATGAATTCTAAGACACCCACACACACCCAACACAAGGAATCAGTCCCTTCTCTGCTACACAGTCCCTCGGGCCCTGACTTCCCTTCCAATGCTATTCAATTGTGGAGAATAAAGCCAGCCCTCTAGCTCTGTCTGTGTGGTTTCCAAACACACCAGGTTTATCAAGCAACCCAAGCCCTCATCCTTTCCCCCAACACAGTCCAAAGACCAACCATTACACGCATGCAAACAAGCGATTCACAGCTTGGATAGGGAAAACAATTCCTAAGTTGTTCTTGGCCCTGTCATGGCCAAAATGACTCCAAAACAACTTACAGCAGTCCGAAAATGTAAAACAGGAACAACCAACAATGGGGGGGAAACAACAGCCTATTTTCAATAATGAAGCCACCAGGAAGACTTACACAGACTGCAAATGGGGAAGGAAATCAGCCTCCCAACCTGTGCGTGAGAGAAATTTACACCGAATCCCAAAATAAGGATGGAAACACACTAGATACCTCTCTGTGGAAAACGTGAATGACAGCTGAAACGGCTCCCTCTCCTGGTTGCGTGAGACCAAAACAGGAAATAATCCTCTGCATGAGACACAGGATGTTTTTTCCTTGCGTGAGGATGAGCGACAATGGAGAATGGCAAGTCAGAAGTGCGGGAGTGTTTTCAGCACCGTCGTGGAGAGAGTGGAAAGATGGGCGTAGTCATTTCTTCTGCCCAACGTGAGGTTCGATTTGCTGGTGGAGTGTGCATGTAGGCAAGGACTAACAATCCTACCACCCTCCACTCCCCAACAAATTAACTTTCTCAACTACCCTGCAGAGCATTAAAGTGACAGTTGGATAAGACAAGGGAAGATGAGCAAATCAAACAGGGTGGTGACACATGGCTTTTCCCTCATGGCTCAAGGTTTGACATCCCCCCCTCCTTATCCTAATGAGAATCATTCCCCTTCTCAATTTAGTTGTCGTGAACATAGCTGGTTGGGTTATTTAATTAAAGTGCATGTTTACATGATGCCACAATTTAATATATGCTGTATGTCTTGATATGCCATTGGTGACAATTCCAAATCCGAAACATAACATATCCAAATCGATGGTGGGGCCTTGGCCTTTAGCTCTGCACCATGAACATTTACAATACATACATCATATACATTAATGCAAACGGGGTCAAAACTGGGGTGTTACATTGATGATGAAGACGATGATGTCGACGATGATGATCATGATGATCATGATGATCATGATGTTGATGATGATGATGATGATGACGATGAAGATGATGATGATGATGAAGATGGCGATGATTATGGTGATGATGACGATGATGAAGATGATGATGATGATGATGATGATGATGACAATGTCAATGATGATGATGATGATGATGATGATGATGATGACGAAAATGAAGATGATGCCATTAATGGTGCTAATGATGATGATGAGGATGAGGATGATGACGATGGTGATGATGATGAAGATGATGATGATGATGATGAAGATGATGATGATGATGATGATGATGATGATGATGATGTTGATGATGAAGATGATGATGTCGATGATGATTAAGATGATGATGATGAAGATGGTGATGATGTTGTTGTTGTTGTTGTTGATGATGATGATGATATTGATGATGATGATCATCATCATCATCATCATCATCATGATGAAGATGACAACGATGACGATGATGATGATGATGATGATGACGATGATGAAGATGATGGTGGTGGTGATGATGATGATGATGAGGATGATGGTGATGATGGTGATGATGATGAAGATGGTGATGACGATGATGTTGATGATGAAGATGATGATGACGATGATGTTGATGATGAATATGATGATGTCGACAATGATTAAGATGATGATGATGAAGATGATGATGATGATGATGATGATGATGATGATGATGATGATGATGATGATGATTATCATGATGATCATGATGGTCATGATGATGATGATGATGATCACAAATTGGATGAACATCCCTTACAAATATGTCACAAATTCGATGGGGCGACGTCACAAAGCCATTGAAAATGTTCATCACAAAACCTACGAGGCGTAAAGTTGAAAATTTGATGACCCTCCAAGATGAAAAAAAAAATCAGAACATACAATACTTTTCATCATTGCAATCCGACACAATTGTACTTTACGTCGGATGTCGTCGTATTTTGGGCTCAAATGTTGTTGTTTCAACATCAAAAGTGGCATATAAATTTTGTTCATCTAGCTGATGGGTTATAAGAATGCACATCTCCATAATATAATCATGGTCCACTACTGACATATTCCATCTCTTTGGTTCACCCCTCTTCACTTTGATTTCAATGAGATGTATCCGAGCTGCCACCACCAAATGACTATACTAACAGGATATATATTCGGGCATGAAATATCTGTAAATAATATAGTCACCTTGTCTCCTCACTATTTCAAAAAAGTGGCACATCACAAAAAGGTCACCAACTTGGTACGTGAACTCTCCATCGACATAGGGCCGCACCAAACTGCTTTTGATTTATGTACACCACAGCAAAAAGTATGCCACATGATTGTCATTTCTCAATGGTGCAATTAAAACAAATCCATCACCTGCATCAAGATTTTCAAATATTAAACAAATCTTAAATATATATATGCATGTGTACAAGACTAGAGATTTAAACATTCAATCAACTATCATGTACCTTGCTTAACCAAACCAAAAACCTGATCATGATCTAGTGAAACCACTGCCTCATTAGTGTGCATCTATTTCCATGTCAGAATTGGATGTGGCCCCTTTGGATTAAGAGGGACATATTTCCATTGTTTGACATATGCATCAAAAACGAATGACCAACCCCCAATCCATTGGCATCAATGCAGAACTCACAGAAACACTCATACTTCCTCGTTTCAATGGAAAATATGTTTCCCATGTCTTTACTACGAACTGAATGTAGCTCTCTCATGCTAGGTATGGTCTCATAATACCATGGCATGAATTTATTCACATCTCCAAGGGATCCATCCCAAAAAAACCTGCATCGAATAAAAAACATCATATATATATATAGATAGATAGATAGATAATACAAACACATTTATTAAATTCCAATTAAGTTGTTGTTTTTTGACATATATATATATATATTGTTACTACCTGCACACCGGCCTTATTTTTTCATGGCCTTGGTGACCCAAATTTTGTGTGCACCAATCAACTACTTTTGCTGAGCACTTGAGTCGAGATGCACTATGACTCATTTGGTACTTCCAAAGTGCTCGTTTCACACATGCACCTGTGCCATCATGTTCACCCTTTTCATGCCATGTTTCAAAAAAGATCCAGGTGTTTCTAGTTCCTGTCTCTTTGTGAAGGAGAATCAACCAATAAAAGGATCGTGCCGATTTGAACTGCCCCCCATCTGACCAAATCCAGTGTTCTGTAAATGACACCCCATTCTTTTTGAATGAATCATAAACCAACCCAAAGCAATGTTGAACAAACAATGTGTCATGCTCACAATCATCACTGACATAAAAATGCTATTCCTTGATCACATCGCGTGACTGAGGAGTGTTATCCCTACCATCAATGTTTGCTTGAGCATGTCTATAAAATACATGTACAAAGATGGACACCTGGTCAGAGTGATAATACTCACTTTGTATTTCTCTCTGAGGATAAAATGTGTAATTCTCAACAAATTCTACAATCGATAGGATTGTGCCTGGCTCAAAAACCTCACGAGAATGCTTAAATTCTAAATCTTGCCACCTAGACCTGTGGGAGTGTTTAATGTATTTGAAAATCTAACTTTGAAACTTTTTCATGAAGTCTGAAATAGGAATATCATCCTTGATCAAGTCAATCCTCTTAGATGGAACATGTGAAGAAGATGATGGATTCATGGAGACATACTCATATCTCTTCCACTTAACTATGATATCTAACAATCTAGGGTGTGTTGGATCAATAGGATGTTAGATTTTTTATCATTTAATCAGTATGATCCAGGATCTTATCTGAGAGAATAACATGCACAACAATAATAACAAGAGACAAGAGACACAAATATTTTTTCTCGGAGAAACCATAAAGGAGAAAACCCTGCAACTTCCTCAGAGATAGAATGAGCACCAATAGCAAAAGTAAAACCCAAAGACACAAAGATGATCTCCGATAGGTTTTCTCTCTCTCACTTGTGCGAGCTACTTCTATCTCATGCATGCACTACTGTTGAGTGAATGTGTGTTCCAATAGAGAGTTTCACTTTCTATTTATACTTGTTTTCCACTTTACAATTACTCTTTAGGGCCGACCTCACTAGGAGAGTCTAATAACCCTAATACAACTCAATTGTGGGGACTATTGCCTCGAATTACAATGGAGGGTTAAGCTCAATGACTTTACATTAATTTATTATATTAATGACTCTCCTGATCAAAGGAACAAACATCTCCATCAAGGTACAATGAAATACAATATAAAATATACAAGTGAATACATCCTAAATTTACAAATACATCAACACTCCATCTTAACTAGGAAGGTATTCTCTTGACACAGTTCATCAGCACAAGTATTCATTACTGGATCATCATCGTCACTGCTCCCGTCATCTCGAGCAAATGGTGCCGTCTCTCAATTCTACTCGTCATAGGAAGTTCTAAAAAGCCAACCCTTTTTCATGATGGATGTAGTTCTCATCACTTATATACAACCATGGGAGGCCCAGTCTTCCACCATGTTGAAATGTACCAAAGCTTACATCTAAACATGGAGGCCTAGTGTGCCACTGTGTTAGAAAGGCCCAATGCTTAGATCTGACCATGGGAGGCCCAGCCTGCCACCATGTCAGAAAGGACCACCACTTACATCTGACCATGGGAGGCATATATTTCCACCATGTCGAAAAGGCCCAACACTTACATATGACCATGAGAGGCCTAGCCTGCCACCATGTCGAAAAGGCCCAACACTTACGTCCTACCATGGGAGGCCCATCCTGCCACAATGTCAGAAAGGCTTTGCACTTACATCTGACCATGGGAAGCCCATCCTGCCACCATGTCGAAAAGTATCTGCACTCACATCTAACCATGATAGGCCCAACTTTCCACCATGTCAAACAGGATTTACACTTAAATCTGATCATTGGAGGCACAACCTGCCACCATGTCAGAAAGGCTCTGCACTTACATATGACCATGGGAGGCCTAGCCTTCCACCATGTTAGAAAGGATCACGGACCCATCAATTCCCCTTGGAAGGAACCTTGATTTTGAGAACACCAATATTCTCCCTGAAGCACTCAAACTTCACTCTGGCTAATGGCTTGGTTAACAAATCAACTATCTGCTCATCTGTCCCAACATAATGGAGCTTCACTTCTCCTCTCTACAGCATATCCTTGATATATTGATATTTGATCTCGATATGCTTTGAATTGTCATGGAACATCAGGTTCTTTGACAACTTCACATACCTCTAGTTGTCACAATATATACAAGTAGCATCCAACTAGAGATCAAACAGATTAGATAGTAGATTCCTCAGCCACACTGCCTCACAAATAGTCGAACAAGCTGCAAAATACTCTACTTTGGCTATACTCAATGCCAAGCAAGACTGCTTCCTACTAAACCAAGATATCGCACCTGATCCCATACTGAAGCAACACCCCGAAGTGCTCTTCCTATCAATTGCACTACCTGTCTGAATCCACATAACCCTCTAGGTTAATATTCTGATTCGCCTCATACTTGATCCCATAATAAATTGTACCCTTCAGGTACCTCAGAATATGCTTTACAACAATAGGTGAACATGTCTTGGATCCATCAGGAATTGGCTCAACGTGTTCACAACAAAGAAAATATTTGGTCTCATATTCGTCAGGTACATCAATGACCCAATAATATGACGATACATCATAGCATCAACCGAATCCGATGAAGCATAACTCAATAGCTTCAGGTTCAATGCCATAGGTATGGTCATGGCCTTGCAGTCCATCATCTCTAACCTCTTCAGGATCTCCATTGCATACTTCCCTTATCCCAGGGAGATTCCATCTACATTCTACCACACCTCCATGCCTAGAAAGTCATGCATCATACCCAAGTCTTTCATCTCGAACTTGGAAACAAGCTTCCTCTTTGTATCAGCAATCAACCCATTCTCACCTATTGCAAACAGGTCATCTACATACATTAGTAGTATCACTGGGTTCCCTTCGTCAACCTTGTAGTAAAGGTTTGAATCTGCTTTACTCTTGGTAAATCCCAAGCTAGTTAAGAAGCTGTCAATCCTGTCATGCCACGTCCTGGGTTCCTTTTTCAAACCGTACAGGGCCTTCATCAATTTGCACACATGAGTCTCCCTATCATGTGTCTCAAATCCAAGTGGTTACTCCACATAAACTTCCTCTTCCACTACAGCATTCAATAACGCGGTCTTGACATCCATCTGGAGTATCTTCCATTTCATCACTATAGCTAAAGAAAGTACTGATATGATGGAAGTGTATATGGCTACAGGTGAAAAAATTTCTTCATAATTTATCCCTTCCTTCTGGGAGAATACACATGCCACAAATCTTTCTTTATATTTCTCTATGCTGCCATTTGCAACATGCTTGATCTTGTAGATCCACTTGGAAGTCAAAACAGACTTCCCTTCTGGTCTTGGGACCACATCCCAGACATCATTCTTCATGATCGACTGGTACTCCTCGATCATAGAATCCTTCCATTCTTTATTTTTAGTCGCTTCTTCATAGTTGGAAGGTTCTTTATCAATGATGTCACACAGTAGGGATACATAGCTGGAGTAGGACCTAGTTCTCTTCCTTTCTCTGTGCATTTCTTCTGGAGCCCCATATCTCTATACACCTTAGATAACCTCTCGTACCCATATTGGTTTCCTATTGTAAGTATTCTTCTCTTGGGGTGGATCTACAGGTTCCTGAGGTTCTTCCATTTCTCAATCTTCTTCTGGAGTTGCTTCGTTCATAGTTATATCTAGGATCCTGGGTACTTCTATTTTTTCAAGTTCTACAATAGGTCTTTTTCTAGTTTTGTTGTAAGCCGAGTCTTCGCCAAATGTCACATCTTTGCTGTTGTCGATCTTCTTGAATCTTGGGAAATATATTCTGTAAGCCTTCGAGCTTTCACTATATCCCATAAATATACCCTTCTTTCCTGAAGAATTTAACTTTGTCCTCTTTTCTTTCGGAATGTGTATGTACACCGGACAACAAAATATTCAGAGATGATTGAATTTTGGTTTCTTTCCAGAGAAGACTTCTTCTGGTGTCTTGTTCTCAAGTACTCTATGTAGAGTACAATTCTGTACATACACAATTGTCCTAGCAACTTCCCATATATGCATAGGAAGATCTTGATCATGAAGCATTTCCCTTCCTAATTCCGTAATCGTTCTATTCTTCCTTTCTACAACCCCATTCTTTTGTGTATTATATGTAGTGGTCAATTCCCTCTTAATCCATGACTCTCTGCATAATTCCTTGAATTCATCTAATGCGAATTCTCTACCATTATCTGATCGAAAGGTCTTGATTTTATTCTCTGTGTGGTTCTCGTTCAAGGCTTTGAATTCCTTGAACTTACTAAATACTTCATCATTTATTTTCAAGAAATATATTTATGTCTTCCTATAAAAGTCATCAATGAAAGAAACATAATATGCATACCCACTCAATGAACTAGATTACATTGGATCGCATACATAGGAGTGGATAATTTCCAAGATTCGTTTTGCCTTTCTCTCACTACTTGGAAATTTCTTCTTTGTGTTCTTTCCTTTCGCACATCCTTTCCAAACACGTTCATGCTTTTCCTAGATTTATGGATACCTTCAACAAATTTTATTGCAAGTGGTAGTGCCCTATAGTACACATGTGCAAGCCTTCTATGCCAAAGTTCACTTATCTCTACTGAGTCATGGACCAAAGCTTGTTCTGGTTGGCCCTTTTATTTGTATAAGCCTCTCTCTTTCTCTCCAATCACTATTGCATCATCTATAGTATTTCCCTTTGGCCACATAAGGACTTGGCCATATACAAATGCAACCATCGTTCCTTTTGCATCCAATGTAGATATGGAGAGGAGATTCTTCTTTAATCCTAGTACAAACAAGACATCCTTCATCTTCATAGACTTTCCAGAGTATAGCTTATAGGAGGATTCACCACTACCTTTTATGGGATACTGGTAGTCATCCTCAAGTTTCACTTTGTGGGGTGACTCATGTTCGAATATTCTCACAAAGGATTCTTTGAATCTCGTCATATTCTTCGAATCCCCACTATCTATGAGCCAATCATTGCTTCCATGTGTAACAGTTCCTGTGAGCACAAAAATCAAAACATACTCTTCATCGCTTGAAGAATCTTCACTTTCTTCTTTGAATATCTTTCTGGGAGGTTCATCATCCTCTGTAGTGTGAGTATGATTTATTCTTTTGTTTCCCTCGTGAGATCCACCTTTCTCATCACATGGCAAAGTGTCCTCTCATCACATGTATAGCATCTGAGTTTAGATAGATCTATGCTAGATCTTCGAGGGTTATCTTTTTGGTGAGAATGTTTACCTTTGGGATGATGGAAGTCCCTTGTGATTTTCTTGGTGTGTGTTGTGAGAGCTTTATCTTCATTTCCCATCTTTTCTTCTCGAGCTTCTTCTTGTGAGCATTCCTCCCACAACCTACTAAAATTAATTAGCTTTCTTCTAGCACAAATCCCTTGAATGAAGGAGTCCCATGACCTAGGGAGACCATTCAAGGTGGTCATCACAATTTCTCCATTCTCTACTTCTTCTTCCACAACTTCAAGTTGTTCTTTGATTTGAGAGACCCTTGTAAAGTATGATTGTACAGTCTCTGCATTCTGGATCTTTACATTCTTCAATTTATTTCTCGAAGTCATCTTTCGATTTATATTCTTCCTTTCAAATAGCTTGGTCAAGGAATCAAACATCTCTTTAGGTGTCTTTAGGGAACACACTTGTGGTATAAGGTGATCCTTTATAGAATCAGAAATAATCCTCTTGGCCTTAACCAAGTTCTTCTTGTGTAAGGATTTAGCCTCATCTCCCTCTGGAACTGGAACTTCTCCACTTATGTAGGTGTCCAATTCATTTTCTTTAAGAACCAATGAGATCCTATACTTCCATGCCCGGGAGTTTTAAGCTCCTTCAATATTTTCATTAAGCTTGGTGTGATGAGACATCTTTAATGAGAAACTCAAATGGAAATACAAAATATTTAGATCTTACCAATTTGAGATGTTAGAACTGGATCTGGAGCTGATCTTTTGCAGTGCTGATTTTTTGGTCGAGGGTAAAATTAGGGTTTAAATTTCCCGAAGTTCTACCCAACCAAAAACTTCGATCTTGATCTCTAAATTTCTATTTTTAGGAGGAGAGAAATCCTATGCTGGGCTCACTCAAAAATTCCACTTCTATGAAAATCCCTAATTTCCCGTAGCAGTGACAGGTCAAAAATTGAAAATGCTCGGAATCAAATTCTTCTTGTTATATTTTTATCATTTAATCTAGCATTAAATTAGGAGCTTAACTGAGAGAATAACAAGCACGGCAATCAAACACATGAGACAATGAACACAAAGATTTTCCTCGGGGAAACCATAAAGGAGAAAACCCTGCAACTTCCTCAAAGATAGAATCAACACCAATAGCAAAGCCCCAAAAATAGTAAGATGATATCCTGACAACAATAGCCTCTTTCTCTCTAGCCCCACCAACTTCTTCTTCCTCAGCTATGCGCTACAACTGAGTGTGAGTGAGCATGTGATAAATAGAGAGGCTCACTCTCTATTTATACTAATTCCTGACTTGACAATGACTCATTGGGGCCGAATTCTATAGGAGAGTCTAATAACCCTAGGGCCCCGCAACTACGGGGACTTTAACCCTTGAACAATATAAGGGTTACCCACAATGACTTGACATGACTTGTTTACATTATAGAACCTCCCGATAGGAACATTAGGACATGACATGACTCAATTACATTACAGATACTTCCCAGAATAAACATTGGGGTACAATACATGAGATATACAAGTGAATATACAAGTGAATACATTCCAAAGTTACAAATACATCAACACTCCCTCTTAACTAGGAAGGTATTATTTCGACACAATTTTTCAGCACTGGTATTCTTCTCTGTATCGACTAGATCATCTTGTCATCTTCATCTTCAAGTTGTCTTCATCTTCAAGTCTTCTTCATCTTCAAGTCTTCTTCATATTCAAGTCATCTTCATCTTCAAGTCTTCTTCATCACGAGATCTAGGTCATCACTAGATCTGGATCATCACTACTGGATCATCATCACTGTATCATCATCAAATCTGGATCGTCACTTGATCTGGATCATCATCAAGTCTGGATCATCATCACATCTGGATCATCACTTGATCTGGATCATCACTTGATCTGGATCATCATCAGGTCTGGATCATCATCATCAGTGCTATCTCAGAATGGTGCTATCTCTTGATTCTTCTCGTCATAGGAAGTTCTATAGAGCCAGCCCTTTTTCATGTTGCTTGTAGGGCTAGCCTTCATGTAGGTCTTCTTTAGCACTTATATCTAACCCTAAGTCAGAATGGCTCGCCTAGCTCTTACATATGACCTTATCTTGTCAGAAAGGCATGCCCAACACTCACATCTGACCTCATCTTGTCAAAAAGGCCCAGCACTCACATCTGACCATGTGTAAACACATTGTGCCAGAATGGCTCAGCACTTATATTCGACCATGTGCGAACACACCGCATAGAAAGGGCTTTGCACTTACATCCGACCATGTGCAAACACACCGCATTAAAAGGGCTCTGCACTTACATCTGACCATGTGCGAACACACCACATTGGAAGGGCTCTACACTTACATCCGACCATGTGCGAACACACCACATCGGAAGGGCTCTCAGTCCCAGATTGAGGATTCCTGGTAACTGACCAGGTGCCTCCATTCTCCCAGAGAATGGCAACTTAGCACCAAGCTGAGTATTGCTGATAACTGACCAGGTGCCTCCATTCCAAGAATGGAATTCAACACTTATATCTGATCATGTAGGAACCAATCCTACAGTCACATCAGAATGGCTCAGCACTCACATCTGACATGGAAGGAACCATTCCTCTCACCATGACAGAATGGCTCAACCCTTACATCTGACCATGGAAGGAACTTTAATCCTCTCACCATGTCAAAATAGCTCTAGGTCTCATCATTTTCCCTTGGAGGTAACCTCGATCTGGAGAACACCAAGATTCTCCCTGAAGTACACAAACTTCACTCTGGCAAATGACTTCATCAACACATCAGCTATATGTTTGTTCATCACAACATATTGGAGCTTCACTGCTCCTCTCTAGACCATATCCCTGATATAGTGATACTTGATCTCGATATGCTTCGACTTGTCATGGAACACCGGGTTCTCTGACAACTTCACCCAACTTTGGTTGTTGTTATATATACAAGTAGCATCCAACTGGAGATCAAATAAATCAGATAGTAGCTTTCTCAACCACACTGCCTCGCAACTAGCTGAACAAGCCATGACGTACTTTGTTTCAATTGTACTTAGTGCCACACAGGACTGCTTCCTGCTAAACCAAGAGATCACACCTGATCCCATACTGAAGCATCATCCTGAAGTGCTCTTCCTATCGATGGCACTACTTGCCCAATCTGAATCAACATAACCCTCCAGGTTAATCTTCTGATTCGCCTCGTACTTGAGCCCATAATCAACTGTACCCTTTAAGCACCTCAGAATATGCTTTGCAACAATCAAGTGAACATGCCTCAGATCAATCAGGAACTGGCTCAAGGTGTTCACAGGAAAGCAAATATCTAGTCTCGTGTTCGTTAGGTACATCAAGGACCCAATCATATGATGATACATCGTAGCATTAATCGCTTCTGATGAAGCATCACTCAATAGCTTCAGGTTTGATTCCATAGGTGTGGTTATGGCCTTACAGTCCATCATCCCAAACCTCTTCAGGATATCTACTACATACTTCCCTTGTCCAAGGAAGATTCCATATGCATTCTGCCACACCTCCATGCCGAGAAAACAGTGCATCATACCCAAGTCTTTCATTTCAAACTCGGCAACAAGCTTCCTCTTTGTATCAGCAATCAACCCATCCATACCTATTACAAACATATCATCCACATATAGTAGGAGTATCATTGGGTTACCTTTACTTTTGGTAAAGCCCAAACTTGATAGAGAGCCATCAATTCTGTTGTACCATGTCTTGGGTGCCTGTTTCAAACCATACAGGGATTTCTTCAATCTACACACATGAGACTCCCTGTCATGTGTCTCAAAACCGAATGGATGCTCCACATACACTTCCTCTTCTACTACACCATTCAAGAAGGCAGTCTTGACATCCATCTGATGTATCTTCCATTTCATCACTGCAGCCAGAGCAAGTACCGATCTGATGGAAGTGTATTTGGCTACAAGTGCAAAAGTTTCTTCATAGTCTATTCCTTCTTTCTGGGAGAAGCCATGAGCCATGAATATTGCTTTATATTTCTCTATGCTGCCATCTGCAACATACTTAATCTTGTAGATCCATTTGGAAGTTACAATGGAATTTCCTTCTGGTCTTGGGAAAACATCCCAAACATCATTCTTCATGATCAATTGATACTCTTTGATCATAGAATCCTTCCATTATTTTATTTCCGTTGCTTCTTCATAGTTGGAAGGCTCTTTATCAATAATGTCACATAGCAGGGCTACATAACTGGAGCAGGACCTAGTTCTCTTCCTTCCTCTGTGTGTTTCTTCTGAAGCTCCATATCTTTCTACACCTTGCATAATTTCATGTACCTAAGTAGGTTTCCTCTTGTGAGGATTCTTCTCCTGAGGTGGATACACAGGTTCTTTAGGTTCTTCTAAATCTCGATCCTCTTCTTGAATTTCTTCATTCATGGTTGTATCATGAATTCTGGGTGCTTTTGTTTCTTTAGGTTCTTCAGTCGGTCTCTTCTTGGATTTGATGTAGGCTGAATCTTCGTCAAATGTTACATCTCTATCGATGTCGATCTTCTTGAATCCTGGGAAGTATATTTTGTAAGCCTTCGAGCTTTCAGAGTATCCCACAAATATACCCTTCTTTCCTGAAGGATCTAACTTCATCCTCTTTTCTTTCGAAATGTGTATGTATACAGGACAGCCGAATATTTTGAGATGGTTGACTTCTGGTTTCTTTCCAGAGAAGACTTCTTCAGGTGTCTTGTTCTTGAGTACTCTGTGTGGAGTACGGGTCTGTACATATACTGATGTTCTAGAAGCTTCTGCCCATAGATGCATGGGAAGATCTTGATCATGAATTATGGCCCTTGCTACTTCCATGATCGTTCTTTTCTTTCTTTATACAATCCCATTCTCTTGTGGATTATATGGAGTGGATAACTCCCTCTTAATCCCTGATTCTTTGCATAGCTCTTTGAATTCATTTGATGTGAATTCTCCGCCATTATCAAATCGAAAGGTCTTGATCTTCTTTTCAGTGTGGTTCTTGATCAAGGCTTTGAATTCCTTGAACTTGCTGAATACTTTATCTTTGTTCTTCATAAAGTATATCCATGTCTTCCTAGAAAAATAATCAATAAAAGAAACATAGTATACATACCCGCTTAATGAATTGGATGACATTGGACCACATACATCGGAGTGGATGATTTCTAAGATTCCTTTCGCCTTGCTCTTACTACTTGGAAATGTCTTCTTTGTGTTCTTCCCTTTCGCACATCCTTTGCATACACATTCATGTTTTTTCTGCATTTCTGGGAGACCTTGAACAACTTTGCTTGCAAGTGGTACTGCTCTGTAATGCACATGTGCAAGCCTTCTATGCCAAAGCTCATTTGGTTCTACCACGTCATGAACCAAAGCTTCTTCTGGTTGGCCCTTCAATTTGTATAGTCCTCCTTCTTGTTCCCCAATCAATACTGCATCATCAAAAGACTTTCCCTTTGGCTACATGAGGACTTGGCCATCTACAAATGCAACCCTCATTCCTTTTGCATACAATGCAAATATGGAGAGGAGGTTCTTCTTTAGTCCAGGTACAAAAAATACATCTTTCATCTTGATAGACTTTCCACAATCTAGCTTATATGAGGATTCACCACTACCTTTTATTGGATACTGGTAGGCATCTCCAAGTTACACCTTGTGAGGTGATTCATGTTCAGATAGTTTCACAAAGGATTCCTTGAATCCTATCATATGTTTGGAAGCACCACTGTCTATAAACCAATCATTGCTGCCATGTGTGATAATTCCTATGAGAGCGGAAATCAGAACATATTCTTCATCACTTGAAGAATCATCACTGTCTTATCTAGTTCTCTTTGTGGAAGGTTCATCATCCTCTATAGCATGAGCATGATGTCTTCGCTTGTTTCCCTTCTTCTTGTGGGAGATACTATTGTTTCTAGGAAAATCTCTAGCAAAGTGTCCTCTCTCATCACATGTATAGCAAATGTACTTAGACATATCTCTTGGCTTTCTAAAGTTACTCTTTTGGTGAGAGTGCTTACCTCTGTGGTGGCTAGTTCTAGTTTTCTTGGATTGTACTATGAGAGCTTGATCTTCACTTCCCATCTTTTCTTCTCGAGCTGCTATCCGAGATTCTTCTTGAGATCATTCTTCCCATAGTCTGCTGAACTTGACTAGCTTCTTTTTGGCATAGATCCCTTGAATGAAAGAGTCCCATGCCCTAGGAAGACCATTCAAAGTGGTTATTACAATCTCTACATTCTCCACTTCTTCATCCACTGCTTCAAGTTGTTCTTTGATCTGGGAGACCCTTGTGAAGTATGACTGTATGGTCTCCACATTCTAGATCTTCACATTCTTCAACTGGTTCCTCAAGGTCATTTTTTGGTTTATGTTATTTCCTTCAAACAGTTTGGTCATGGAATCAAACATAGCTTTAGGTGTCTTAAGAGAGGACAACTGTCGTATGAGGTGATCCTTTATTGAATCAGAAATAATCCTCTTAGCCGTAACCAACTTCTTTTTGTGTAAGGCCTTAGCCTCATCTCCCTCTGGAACTAGAATCTCCTCATTGATGTAGGAGTCCAACTCATTTTCTTCCAAGACCAAGGAGATCCTATACTTCTAGGATTGGAAGTTATCAACTCCCTCAAGCTTTTCATAAAGCTTGGTATGATGAGACATCTTAACTGAGAACCTCAAATGGAAATACAAAATATTTAGATCTTACCAGGTTAAGATGTTGGATCTGGATCTGAAGCTGAATTTCTATAGAGCTGGTTCAGGAGCAGATTAGGGTTTGACTTTCCCGGATTTCTTTCCAACCAAAATCTTTGATCTTGATCTCTAAACTTTTATTTTGAGGAGGAGATCAATCCAGGCCTGGGCTCACTCAAGAATTCCACTTCTGTGGAAAGCCCTAATTTTCGGCAGTAGTGTCGGGTCAAAAACTGAAAATGCTCAGAATCAGATTCTGCTTCAACAAAAAGATGCACCCTGGGGAGGAGCTTCATCCCAACCTTCTTTTGCTGAAAATCTGTGGAGAGAGATCCAAAAAGTAGGAAGCCCTAGTTTTCACAGTTGCACAGTGTCTTCTTCTCAAGTTAGCTCTGGTCCCATGTTAGATTTTATTCATTTAAGCTAACATTAACTTAAGATCTTAACTAAGAGAATAAAAAGCACAACAATCAAACACATGAGACAATGAACACAAATATTTTCCTCGGGGAAACCATAAAGGAGAAAACCCCGCAACTTCCTCAGAGATAGAATCAGCACCAATAGAAAAGCCCCAAAAATAGTAAGATGATATCCCGACAGCAGTAGCCTCTTTCTCTCTAGCCCCAGCAACTTCTTCTTCCTCAGCTATGCGCTACAACTGAGTGTGAGTGAGTTTGTGATAAATAGAGAGGCTCACTCTCTATTTATACTAATTCATGACTTGACAGTGACTCACTAGGGCTGACTTCTCTAGGAGAGTATAATAACCCTAGGGCCCCGCAACTGCGGGGTTTTTAACCCTTGAACAATAGGAGGGTTACCCACAATGACTTGACATGACTTGTTTACATTATATAACCTCTCGATAGGAACATCGGGACATGACATGACTCAATTACATTACAGATACTTCCCGGAATAAACATTGGGGTACAATACATGAGATATACAAGTGAATATACAAGTGAATACATTCCGAAGTTACAAATACATCAACACTTATTCGACAGAAATTTGTGCCCTTCAATGGAGAGTTATCCTAACCTCCTTTTGTTGATGATCTATGGAGAGAGACCCAAAAAGTAGGAATCCCTAGCTTCTGCAGCTGCATAGTTTCTTCTTCTCAAGTTAGCTATGATATCATGTTAGATTTTTTATCATTTAATCAATATGATCCAGGATCTTATCTGAGAGAATAACATGCACAACAATAATCACAAAATACTAGAGACATAAAGAATTTTCCTCGGGGAAACCATAAAGGAGAAAACCCCACAACTTCCTCAGAGATAGAATGAGCACCAATAGAAAAAGTAAAACCCAAACACACAAAGATGATATCCAACAACTGTTCTCTCTCTCACTTATGCAAGATAATTCTCTCTCACTCATGCGCTACTATTGAGTGAGTGTGTGTTCCAAATAGAGAGTCTCACTCTATATTTATAAGTGTTTTCCACTTGACAATTACTCTCCAGGTTCGACCTCACTAGGAGAGTCTAATAACCCTAATACAACTCAATTGTGGGGACTATTGCCTGACTTAAAATGGAGGGTTAACATAAATGAATTTACATGAATTTATTATATTAATGACTCTCCCGATCAGAGGAACAAATATCTCCATCGAGGTACAATGAAATACAATATAAAATATACAAGTGAATACATTCTGAAGTTACAAATACATCAACATAGGAAAATTCGTATGGAACAATGCCAAATCACCACATTCATGGCATCTTCTCCCACCTACACATCTTTTAACGAAAAATACATTTTTCAGGCTTCCTATTGCATAGTATCATAGAAATAAAATCTCGCACTATGTGAGGAGCTGGTTCACCATCCCAATTTTTTTTGGAAAAATACACAAATGTGTCGTAGTATAACTAGAATTCAATGTGGTATCGAAAAAAAAAGTGTCTCGAATCGTATTTAGGCTAATATACCACGGTTTCAACTTACTGAACATGTTAAATGATACCTAGACACTAGGGTTTGATTCTTTGAATTCCTCGAACAAAGCAACTCCTGTCATCTCCACAACATGCGTGCAATGATCCTTATAAATGCCTCTGCCAGAACGTTGTCGCAGGACATGTTTTTGATCTGGTATAGCACAAGATGATTGTCCCAATACTCTATCACCTTCTTTATGATGCCCTCTTCCATCATGTATTTATATGCTTCTCTGCATATAAGAGCCCAACAAGCCTTCATCATTTTCATCTATCTTTACCCTTAATTTAGTGTATTCGTGCAGTGTTTTCTTGAAACGTGGGTAGTTGTAATTCCCCTATGAGTAGTGCCGATATCATTTTTTCTTGAAATTCCAAATGCAGATAGTGCAGTTGTTACATTTTCTATTACATTCTCACATGCATTTTTATTTCTAACATCCTTAAAACCCAACAACTTTGTGGCACGTTTCAATTTTTTTTGTTTTATCAATCCATGTAGAATTTGAGCTTGTCTAATCACTTATTGTTGTTCAAAGTAAAACTTGATTATGTTACTAACATGCTCTCTGATTGTCCAATCAGGGGTCAGGTTCCCAAACTCTTCTTGAGTGACATCATCCAACCCTTTTAAACAATTAGTAGCCATTCCAACACCATTGAAGCTCCCAATTACTCTTGAGAAATCAGAGGGTGCAAGATCTTGTGATGGCTGGCCAGGATCTAGCAATAAATAAATACAAACTCAAAAATAAATAGATCAAGAATAAATACAAATAAATGCAAGCTCAAGAATAAAATTTTATTTTACTTATCATATTGTCATTGTTACTTAAAAAATTAGCAAATAAATTATGCAAGCTTGAATAACATTTTATTTTAATTTTATCATATTGCCATTGTTTGTTAACAAATAAATACAAGCTTGAATAACATTTTATTTTACTTATCATATTGTCATTGTTTATTAGGAATCTGAATCAGAGTCAGAGGTTGTGTGTCCCTATGAAGGTGAGGAGTGTTGTCGATGAGGGCTTTGACAATGATGGTCCAAAGAACCAAACTGAGGGGATCTCCCCCTAAGGCGAGAGGAAGAACGTGGTGGAGAAATGATGGTTGTAGTAGTAACTAAATATGAATATGGACCTCAGTTTAAATCGACTTCCTAATGGTTCAAAAGTAGTCACTCATCCACCAAGGTTGTCTCAGGATTGAGTATTGGGGAAGTACCCCTCACTTCACGGTGCAGGTAAAATTGCTAACCGCTTTGCCACAAATGATAGCTCTTTGGTTTTCCTCATAGGTGGGAATCTAGTCAATCCAGTAGGGGTCGTTTCCCTTTTCTCTTGGAAGGTCCTCTTAATGGCCAGCTACTTCAAGGTTCCTGTGGTACTCTTCATAATGAGTTTTAGGGAAAATCCCAAGTACTTCCCACAGTTGTTGCGGATGAGACTTATGTCCCAAACCAGATGTTATTAAGTAAATTAGGTTACTCTGCCTTACCATCTCATTGACGTAAGGTTGGTGCTTCTACACGTTAATGTGATTGTAATTGTAATTGTTGGTTTTCTTTGAGATCATCATTGTCATCAATGCTTAAAGCCATATGATTCCTAGTCATTTGTACATGATTGTAATGTAGTGTAATTGTAATTGTAATTCTAACATTATTGTAATTGTAATTGTAATGTAATTATCATCATTATCATAATGTAAAATAAAATTGAAATCTGAAAACTATGAAATTTTTCATATATGAATATGAAATTAAAATCATATTAAAATCGATGAAAGGAGAGATAAGGCTATAGAAAAGATGAAGAAAATAAGTGCAATGTTAAGAGGAGAAGA
>LPNX010744299.1:88607-182154 GCA_001517045.1 Pseudotsuga menziesii
TTCAATCATAAACACATTTTCCAAGTTAGAAAATAATCCAACTGTCACATGCCCCAATTTGCAAAAACAATTTAATGTTATTAGGGAACATTGTGTTATATTTTATGCTATGTTTGTAATTGACGACCAAGTGGGGTCAAGAATAATTAATGTAATACATAATGTTTTATTTATAAATAAATAAATGATGAGACAACAGCTTAGGGAAGTTTTTAAAGAGTGTTAACTAGTCACTTGATGGAGGAGACTGGGTGGAGAGCATACTGACAAGTGGCAGCATCCTCAAACTACTTCCAACTGTTGCAAGTGGCAAATTCCCTATATTTGTGGTCATGATTCCCCAAGAAAGTGGAATTGGAGCAAGTGGCTCATTAAGTGAAAACTGACCCAGAAGAACTAGGCATTTCTATAAAATTTCCCATTGAAGACAGATGAATCTGCTCATTCTAAGAGGTGATCATTCAGGTGAATGAAGTGCACGTGAGAAATTTGATGGAGGGGATTACTGAAGTGAGTTTGAGGGCTTAACTGCTGAGACTAAACTTATTGCAGCTATTAAGCTGAAGTTCTTACTACTGTGAGCAGGTTTGTATTACTGAGGTAATTTGACCAGTCAGGTGACAGAAGGTCTTAAGGATACATCCTTCACCCAGTACTCTACTAGGAGGACCAGGAAACAGGATCAGGGGTCCTGAGGAAGCACAGACTAAGGTTTCTCTAGGAGTTGGTTGGGAGGAACAACCTCCTTAAGTTGTTGTCACCTCATCATTTGACAGGTTTCTAATTGTTTCAGGTTATTATAATTATTTACTGTCTTCAGTAGAATGTTTACTAGTTTTTCAAATATAGGCATGTTATTATTTATCTAGGGTTTATGCTAAAAAGAGTAATTGTGTATTGATGAACTTATTAATTTATAGATTATGTTAAAATAGTAGTATTTATGTTAAATGAGAAATAAATAGAAATAGATTACCATACTGTATTTTTCCACACCTGGTACAGGCAGTACTCTAGTACAGTTCATGGATTAAGCAGATGTGATTATTCTTATTTAACTCTGAATGAAAAGTGTAATAAATTATGCTATAGTTTGCATAGGATTTATTCTTTAGAAACAACAGTAACCACTTTATCTATTGATTGTATCTACTTCAGAAAAGAACTGGACATAGGTCTATAAAGATATTTAGTAATCATAGTAACTATAGAACTATTATTATTACTATTATTCATTAAACACATAGACGAAGTTAAACAAATCAATAAAAGAATAGTAAACAAACAACCACTTAGGGTTTAGAACTAGATAGTATTCGATAAATTCTTATCATAATTTATTCCCAAATAATATTTGTCTCTGTATTAAAACAGAAGTTTCTACTGTAACCTCAAGGCAACTACCTAGGTTTATGAAAGACAGATTCTGTCCTATTCACAAACTTGCAGTATCTTACCCTAATTTTTCCTTTATAAGAATTTTAACATCTGTAAAATCATTGAAGGAAGAATAATAAAACAGAGCTAAGTATGTATCTTGTAAAATTTATTTCATTTCATAACTGTAGGGTATTTTAAATAGTAACCCTTCTAAACAAAACTGAGTACTAATATTACTCGTGTATTACTCTTAACACAGTAAAATTTCCCATAAATACATTGCACTGTAAATCATTATAATTACATGATAATAACTTAAAATAATACAATAAAAACTTGTTAAAAGAAAAATCAATTAAGAAGTAATAACTCATGGGCTTTAGAATTAAAGGTTGAAGCTCAGGCCTATTAAGAAAAAAGAAACGTAACTATACAAAATAATATATATCGAACAGTAATAACTCATTAATGTCGGGTAAAAACCCTTATCAATTTACATGTCTCGACTGGTTAATAGTCTTTCTTCATCTTAAAACCCCATTTTAAAAACTAAAATTAACCAGTAAGTGGCAATTGGCCGGAAGACAAGAAGACGTTGAGTCACAGCTTGGAAGGAAAATGAGCAAACAACTCAACCACAATGAAGGATTACTCTTGTACAAGCTCTGTCAATCTTTTTGCAGGCTCAAGCCAAACACAGTCCTCGAATCCTTAAGAAAAACCATTATCTACACTCGTAGTATGCTACAATAACCTTTAAAGACCAAGAACCCCCTCACGACCTCTCTCAAGACAACCACAACATTTGGTTATGGAATCAATCTACCAAGCTGAAGGTGGTTACAGGTTTTCAATGGCCGTGAGCTCGTAGCTCAGCCAACCAAACGGAGGAACCCTCGCTCTGCAAAATAAAGTGAGTATGGTTTGAGTTATAAGTCAACCCTTTCATGGATATAACCATCCCACGTGTCCTTTGAAATATTTCTCCAATGTGGGTAGAGTTCAATAATCTTCGCTGCAACACAATGATTTATAATCAAACCTTTGATCATTATAAACTATGCATTATATGATTGCCAATAATATGATAATACCATGGTGTATCGATACTTAGTGGATCGACTATAGGATATAACATGAATATTTTTTTAATTCTAGAGTTTTCTTTGTTAATAAATCAAGTTGGATAGTTATGTTTATTAACTAGGTTTGGGTGAAAATTGTGAGAAAACAAGTTTTCACCTATAACCAGAAGGAGAGCTATTGATTCTTGGAACTTAGCCTTTGAGTTATTTTTTTTTTAAAAGAATGTTTGGTTAGCTGAAGACCAAAACGATATAAGAAATCCCAATAAATTTCTAGCAACTTAATGATGAGTTTATAGATAAAAGTATAAGTAAATTTTGGTCATTCTTTGAGAGAAGGATGTTATTAGAGTCCTATAATGAAGGTAGCTGCGAGAGACACCAAATAGTAAGGAATGAGTTAAGCCCCAAGCGGTGAACTATATTATCTCTATGTAAACTTTAAATTACCATTACTGTAAACAAAAAAAATACAAGTGTTCTTTAGAGTTTTAAATTATAAATATTCAATCGATTGGAGGAACATTGGATAATATTTGTTCTTGCAATGTTTTAACCCATGTTTATGTAGTTGTGTAAACGTCATTATGGAGTTTGTTATAAATAGAAATTATGGAGATGTAACTACAAAAATAAGATCAACATTACCTCCTAGAGTCAAGATGATCTTAAATAGTCTAAGACTAGCATCTTATTCATGCTAGGGAAGTATCCTCTTGACTTGAATTTAAATAATACTCTATTGGATCTTAGGTTTACCTGCTAAACCTGTACGGAACCAGCAATCCAATTGTGTTAGCTAAAAGCTAAGTAAGCCCCGATCACACACAATAATTCTTTCCCTACTTGACAAAAGAAAAACATAAGTATATTCTAGCAGTAGCTTAATACAAGTTCTTTTCTACTTCTGAAAGAATTACAACTGCTAAGTCATTAACAACACTAATACAAGTTTTTTATATTACACCTTTAGTTTGCAGGTTTTTATAAAGAAGCAACCCTTTGTTCTTTTTTTTAAACTATTTCATTTTCTGCTAACCATTAGCAGGTACTTAGTGGCAACTCTAGACATTTTATGTCACTTGAAAAAATTTAAATTTTAACGAATTTTTGGGTTATTACATGTGGTATCAGAGCATAAGGTTCAAACACTAGACCTGAATATAGCTCAACTTGCTTATGTGGAACAGTAAATTTAAATAAACATGCTGATGTTGTTTTATTTTGAATGATACATCCAAAGAATTTTGTTTTTGAGTTAATGATATGTATGGATAGATGGGAAGAATATGTGGATGAGGAATCTCCTTACATTGAACGAAATAATCTTCAAAAAGAACCTATACAAGAAGAGATAACTAATAATTCTTCCAAACTACTACAAACAGTTAAGGAATTAAAATCAGAGATGGAATCGGTTAAGAAATAAAATGAAAGGATTCTGAGGGCTCGGGAGGAGTTAAATCAGATTTTAATAGAAAGATTTCATATTGAGGGAAAAGATAAAAGAATTGAGTCTGAAGATATAGGTTACTAACCATAAAGATAAAAAGACTAAACAAGTTAAAAACGAAAGTAGCTCATCTTCTGAAGTATATGGTGATTTACATAAACAAAACTTTCATTATACTAGTGACAGTAGTGAAGATAATCACCATACTAGGAAGAGAAAGTTTAAACCTTATGAAGAAATCTCTAGGGAATTCAAGAAGATCAAGCCACAAACCTTTAATGGAGAAACTAAGAAGGGGGAAGAAGCAGAATCCTGGCTGTCTGAGATGAAGAAATACTTCCAAATTTATAACTACTCTAATCAACTGAAGGCTAGGATGGCTATTTATAATCTTATAGGAAAAGAAAATATATGGTGGCAGGACTTAAAAAGAGTAAAAGGTATAAGGGAAAAAAACATAAATTGGAGTACATTTAAAAAATATTTCAAAAAGAAATTTTTATCTAAACAGTGTTATGAGGAAAGGGCTAAGGAAGTTTATGAGCTAAAATTGGGAACAATGAATATGAAAGAACTAAATAGTAAGTTTCTAAGTCTACTTAGGTATGTGCCATATATTGTGGACGAGAAACCTAAGGTACAACGGTTTCTCAGCTTTGTACCTTATCATATAAAGGATAGAATTGAGTATGACAATCTAAAAACATTAGAAGAGGAAATGAGAAAAGAAAATTTCTGTTATGAACGGAATCGTAAAAAGGAGAGTATGGCTAACTGGAAGGCCAAAAGGAATAATAAATTTGAACAAAAAAGAAAGAGTTTGTGCCTAATTGAAATTTTAAGAATAATAACACAAGAAATTTTCCTAGTAAAAATTTCCAAGGGAACAAAAGTAATTCACAGACCAATCCAAATAATCAAAGGAATAAAGAATCTGCTAATAACCACAGTAATTATACAAATAATTTTGAATGAAAGGAACCCATAAAGTGTTAGGAATGTAATGGTCCACATTGTGCATCATTTTTCCCCAATCGGAAGAAGACTGTTAGCAACATACACACAATATAGGAGGAGATGACTGTTGGTGACCTAGCGAGGACAATGCCCGGGATCAATGCAGCATTAGAGAACCGGTAAGCAGATTATCAAACTTCCATGGTGGAAATGGAAGGTAAGATAAATCAAATACCTATATTTATTTTAATTGATCCAAGAGCCAGTTTAAGCTATATTTCTCCTAATTTAGCAGAAAAGTGTAAGCTTTCAGTTGAAAAGTTTGCAAGTTCTTGGTTAGTTCAACTAGCTACTAGTGCAAAGATAAAAGTAATTAGCTTTGTTAAGAATTGTGCACTAACTATGGATCAGTTTGAAACCTTTGTTAAACTCTATGTGTTACCTTTAGGTTCATATGATATGTTAATCGGTATGGATTGGTTAGAACAACAAAAAGTGGTCTTGAATTGCTTTGATTAAACCTTCACTTGCATAAATAGCGATGGAAAGTTAATAAAATGTAAAGGGAATTCCCAGGAAAATAGTCGTAAGGAATATTTGTGTTTTGCATATTAAGAGAGCTGTTAGGAAAGGCTGTAAGGATTTCCGTAATAGTAATCGATGAAGAAAACATTAACAACATAGATAAATTAAAATTGGAAGATATTTCGATTCTAAGGGAATATTCAGATGTATTTCCGGAATAAATTATAGGACTGCCTCCGAAACGGGAATTAGTTTTACTATTGAGCTGGTACCTAGTGCAGTGCCCAGTTCAAAAGCCCCGTATCGGATGAATATATTACAATTAAATGAACTTAAGTCACAGTTAAAAGAACTTATTGATAATAATTACATTAGACCTAGTGTGTCTCCCTGGGGGGCACCTATAATCTTTGTTAAGAAAAAGGATGGAACTCTACGACTATGTATAGATTATCATCAACTAAATAAAATGACTATTAAGAACAGATACCCGTTACCTCACATAGATGATCTGTTTGATCAGCTACGTGGAGCCATGGTGTTTTCAAAGATTGATTTACGATCTGGATACCACCAGGTCTGAATCAAGGATGAAGACATCTTTAAAACAACCTTTAGGACTCGATATGGACATTACGAGTTTGTCATTATGCCCTTCGGGCTTACTAATGCCCCAGTTGTTTTTATGTGTCTAATGAATAATGTAATGCAAAAATATCTGAATAAATTTGTGGTCGTATTTATTGATGACATCTTAATTTAATCAAAGTTTGAAGAGGAACATAAAGAACACTTAAAAATTGTCTTGCAAGAGTTACGAGAGCATCAACTTTTTGCAAACTTTAGTAAATGTGACTTCTTTAAGGATAAAATCTAGTATTTAGGACATATGGTGACTAAATAAGGAATTTATGTTGACCTCAAAAAGATAAAGGAAATCGAATATTGGCCAGTCCCAAAAGATGTAACTGGCATGCGATCATTCATGGGGATTACTGGTTATTATCGGAGATTCATCGAAGGGCTTTCAAGAATTGCAAATCCCATAACCTCTTTGCAGAAAAAGGGCAAGAAAAGTGTGAAGACAGTTTTAAAAAGTTAAAAAAATTATTAACCACCGCACCAATTCTAAGAATTGTTGACCCTAATAAAGATTTTATAGTATGTACTAACACATGCAATGACAGTTTAGGTGGAGTATTAACTCAGGAAGGACACGTCATTACTTATGAGTCTAGGAAGTTGAAGATTCATGAGAAAAATTATGCAACCTATGACTTAGAATTAGCTGCTGTCATATATGCCTTAAAGATGTGGCATCATCATTTAATTGGAAGGAAGTTTATATTAATGACAGATAATAAAGGATTGAAATACTTGTTAGATCAACCTAACTTGAATACTAGGCAAGATAGGTGGCTAGCTTTTCTAAGTGAATACTATTTTGAAATTCAACATATTAAAGGAAAGGAGAATAAGGTTGTTGATGCATTAAGTAGAAATGCAAAGCTGAATTTTACAGCAGCCATTAGCACTTATACAACAGACTTGGAAGAACAACTTAAAGCTGGAATAGAATAAGATGAAAATTACTGAAAATTACTAGAAAAAGTAAAAGAAAATTTAATAGAAATTCTAAGTACAGGTTACAGCTTGAATGAAAAAGGATTATTACTGTATAAAGACATATTATACGTACCTAATGTACCTAAGATTAAGCTGTTGATTTTAAACGATATTCATAAAACTCCTTATTTAGGGCATCCGGGTTATCAGAAAACTATAGCCATGCTAAGAAAGGATTATTTCTGGCCAAACATGAAAAATGAATTAGCGGAATATATTGCTAGATGCTTCGAATGTCAGCAAGTAAAAAATGAACATCAGCATCCAGCTGGGCTACTTCAACCATTGCCTATTCCTAGCTGGAAATGGGAGATAATTAGCCTTGATTTTGTCACGGGATTACCTGATATCAGAACTTAAATGACTCAATAATGGGAAACTCTGAGGACGAGGAATAAATAACATCGAGGACGATGTTATAAATTAAGGGGGTGTGTATATAACATGCCTCAATTTGCAAAAACAATTTAATGTTATTGAGGAACATTGTGTTATATTTTATGCTATGTTTCTAATTGATGACCAAGTGGGGTCAAGAATAATTAATGTAATTCAGAATATTTTATTTATAAATAAATAAATGATGAGACAACAGTTTAGGGAAGCTGTTAAAAGAGTGTTAGTTGGTCACTTGATGGAGGAGACAGGGTGGAGAGTATATTGACAAGTTGCAGCATCCTCAAACTACTTCCAATCGTTGCAGGTGGCAACTTCCCTATATTTGTGGTCATGATTCACCAAGAAAGTGGAATTGGAGCAGGTGGCTCATTAAGTGAAAATCGACCCAGAAGACCTATGAATTTCTATAAAATTTTCCATTGAAGACAATTGAGGCTACTCATTCTGACTCGGTGATCATTCAGGTGAATGAAGTGCACATGAGAAATTCGATGGAGGGGATTACTGAAGTGAGTTTGAGGGGTTAACTCCTGAGATTGAACTTATTGTAGCTATTAGGCTGAAGTTCTTACTACTATGAGTAGGTTTGGATTACTGAGGTAATTTGACCAGTCAGGTGACAGAAGGTCTTAAGGATACATCCTTCACCCAATACTCTACCAGGAGGACCAGGAAACAGGCTCGGGGGTCCTGAGGAAGTACAGACTAAGATTTCTCCAAGAGTTGGTTGGGAGGAACAGCCTCCTTAAGTTGTTGTCACCTCATCATTTGACAGGTTTCTAATTGTTTCAGATTATTATAATTATTCCCTGTCTTCAGTAGAATGTTTACTAGTTTTTCAAATATAGGCATGTTATTATTTATTTAGGGTTTATGTAGAAAAGAGTAATTGTGTATTGATGAACTCAGTAATTTATAGATTATGTTAGAACAATAGTATTTATGTCAAATGAGAAATAAATAGAAATAGATTACCATACTGTATTTTTCCACGCCTAGTACAGGAAGTACTCTAGTATAGTTGGTGGATTAAGTAGATGTGATGATTCTTATTTAACTCTGAATGAAAAGTGTAATAAATTCTGCTATAGTTTGCATAGGATTTATTCTTTAGAAACAACAGTAAACACTTTATCTATTGATTGTATCTACTTCAGACAAGAACTGAACATAGGTATATAAAGATATTTAGTAATCATACTAACTATAGAACTATTATTATTACTATTATCCATTATAAACATAATAGACGAAGTTAAACAAATAAATAAAAGAATAGTAAACAAACAAACACTTAGGGTTTAGAACTAGATAGTATTTGACAAATTCTTATAATAATTTATTCCCAGATAATATTTGTCTCTGTATTAAAACAGAAGTTTCTACTGTAACCTCAAGGAAACTACCTAGGTTTATGAAAGATAGATTCTGTCCTATTCACAAACTTGCAGTATCTTACCCTAATTTTTCCTTTATAATAATTTTAATAGCTGTAAAATCATTGAAGGAAGAATAATAAAATAGAGCTAAGTATTTATCTTGTAAAATTTATTTCATTTCATAACTGTAGGGTATTTTAAATAATAACCCTTCTGAACAAAACTAAGTACTAATAGTACTCTTAACACAGTAAAATTTCTCATAAATACATTGCACTGTAAATCATTATAATTACATGATAATAACTTAAAATAAATCAATAACAACTTGTTAAAAACAAAATCAATCAAGAAGTAATGGCTAATGGCCTTTAGATTTAAAGGTCGAAGCTTAGGCCTGTTAAAAAAAAAAGGAAACTTAACTCTACAAAATAATATATATCGAACAGTAATAACTCATTAATGCCGGGTAAAAACCCTTATCAGTTTACATGTCTCGACTGGTTAACAGTCTTTCTTCATCTTAAAACCCCATTTTAAAAACTAAAATTAACCAGACAGAGGTCGGCAGCCTCGTTATGGCTTAGAGCTGAGCTTGTTCCGGGTAGTAAAAGAAGTTTACATTATACAGGCCATAAAGGAACTATCCTAAAACTATATTATCACGGCTACAATAGCCTTCAACTTCCCTGCACAAAGTACCCTCTAGGGTTTCAAATTCTTACAAAAACAAGCAATCAAGAAGCAACAGTTAACTTGTAAACCAAGGCTGTGCCATAACCAACCGCAAAGAACCTATCTTCCAACCACCACATCAAATTGCAGGAAGAAACCCTCATTTGCAACCGGGGCTTACCAAAAGTATGCCTAAATGAACAGTTGAAGGAGTAAGCTCGTTCCTACCTATAGAGCCGAGAGGAGGGCCTGCAAGAATTATAAACCATTTGTTTATTATTACAAACTTTACTTAAATTTTAAAACCCTTTTATAAAAACTAACTTAAAAATGAAACTGGAGTAAGTTGTTACCTGCAAAGCTTCTCTTTCTAAATGAAGCTGAGGTAACCGGCCACCTTAGATCATTTTTGGCACCTGGACAGAAGACAAGAAGATGTTGAGTCATAGCTTGGAAGGAAAATGAGCAAACAACTCAACCAGAATGAAGGAGTACTCCTGTACAAGCTCTGTCAGTCTTTTTTTAGCCTCAAGACAAACAAAGTCCTCAAATCCTTAAGAAAAACCATTATCTACACTTGATGTATGCTACAATAACCTTTAAAGACCAAGAACCCCCTCACGACCTCTCTCAAGACAGCCACAGCATTTGGTTATGGAAGCAATCTACCAAGCTGAAGGTGGTTACAGGTTTTTAATGGCCGTAAGCTCGCAGCTCAACCAACCAGACGGAGGAACCCTCGCTCTGCAAAATCAAGTGAGTAGGGTTTGAGTTATAAGTCATCCCTTTCATGGATATAACCATCCCATGTGTCCTTTGAAATATTTCTCCAGTGTGGGTAGAGTTCAATAATCTTCACTGCAACACAATGATTTATAATCAAACCTTTGATCATTATAAACTATGCATTATATGATTGCCAATAATATGATAATACCATGGTGTATCGATACTTAGTGGATTGACTATAGGATATAAGATGAATATTTTTTTTATTCTAGAGTCTTCTTTGTTAATAATCAAGTTGGATAGTTATGTTTATTAACTAGGTTTGGTTGAAAATTGTGAGAAAACAAGTTTTCACCTATAACCAGAAGGAGAGCTATTGATTCTTGGAACTTAGCCTTTGAGTTTTTTTTTTTTTTTAAGAATGTTTGGTTAGCTGAAGACCAAAACGATATAAGAAATCCCAATAAATTTCTAGCAACTTAATGATGAGTTTATAGATGAAAGTATAAGTAAATTTTGGTCAATCTTTGAGAGAAGGATGTTATTAGAGTCCTATAATGAAGGTAGCTGCGAGAGACACCAAACAATATGGAATGAGTTAAGCCCCGAGCGATGAACTATATTCTCTCTATGTAAACTTTAAATTACCATTACTGTAAGTAAAAAATACAAGTGTTCTTTAGAGTTTTAAATTATAAATATTCAATCAATTGGAGGAACATTGGATAATATTTTTTCTTGCAATGTTTTAACCCATGTTTATGTAGTTGTGTAAATGTCATTATGGAGTTTTTTTATAAATACAAATTATGGAGATGTAACTACACAAATAAGATCAATGTTACCTCGTGGAGTCAAGATGATCTTAAATATTCTAAGACTAGCATCTTATTCATGCTAGGGAATTATCCTCTCGACTTGAATTTAAATAATACTCTACTAGATCTTACGCTTACCTGCTAAACCTGTAAGGAACCAGCAATCCAATTGTGTTAGATGAAAGCTAAGTAAGCCTTGATCACACACAAGAATTATTTCCCTACTTGACAAAAGAAAAACATCAGTATATTCTAGCAGCAACTTAATACAAGTTCTTTTCTACTTGTGAAAGAATTACAACTGCTAAGTCATTAACATCACTAATACAAGTTTTTTAGATTACACCTTTAGTTTGCAGGTTTTTATAAAGAAGCAACCCTTTTTCTTTTTTTAAACTGTTTCATTTTCTGCTAACCATTAGCAGGTACTTAGTGGCGACTCTAGACATTTTATGTCACTTGAAAATTTTTAAATTTTTATGAATTTTTGGTTTATTACACCAACAAATCAATTACTTCCCTAATCATCGTTTTTTGTTGAGTTTGAGTGTACAGTCATACCTTTGATTTACTCATATATTTTTTGTTTTTATCAAAGGGAACCTTACAAGCAAGATCTTTGGGAACATAACTTTATGAATGATGTTTAGTCTAAAGAAACTATACATTCCCCTGTGGGGCAGGTTAACATTGAAGCATGCTTGGAAGGCCATATCACTTCCACAATTCATGAACTCAAGTTCTAAAGATGAGGCCATTGAAATGTAGTGTATCTATTTATAGTCAATTTTTGGGTAGCATTGTATACTTTTTTAAGGATTCTGTAAGGATCACATTGTTGAGCTAGAACATACTGAGATGTTTGAACCTAAACTTGATTTGTCTCACTTGGTATGGATCTTTAAAAGTGGAGTTATATTCACTTTTCCAAACACTCTTATTTATATCTTCTTTGAGAGGAGTAAACTTGTGCAAACTATATGTCCTTATAGTTACCACAAACTAAATGAAATGTGAACTAATAACACCCTCAAATGTCAGGTTTAATGTCATCCTTGCAATTCGATCTCAAAATCTTCAAATATGCATGAATTACTAGAACCCTTTAGTTTTGGCAAGGTTATATTATTATGTATAAATTGAAAATGAATGGACCATATCTCCTAAAATTTTGCACCAATGGATCTAAATTTTGAAATTGTAATAACTTTAACCCTTATTGTGATTGGATATCATAATTTCTAGATATACACATTAGATTGAAAATAACTAGTTTAGCAATATTTGACGACTAGATAGAAACCATAAATACAGATTTTACCATCTAGAATTTTGCAGTAATGGATGTGCAAGTTAAAACTGTAAGACCCTTAGATTTCTTCTTTTAATTGAATAGAGGTTCACTACAATTGGAATTATATGAGTATAATTAATACCACAAAAGTTTGGAATGTACAATTATAGATTATATTAATAGCGTTGTGGTGTAACCACATAAAATATACAACGATAAGCCCAAGTCGTGCGCCTTAATACATGAGAAAAATGACACTCGGCAATGTTAAACCAGCTTCTAAATGCTTGAAAAGCTAACACTCCTACTTCTATAAAGTTGACCAGATTTAACAGACCAAGATAGTTTTCCAGAGATAGAACATATTCAAAAAATAATTATAGAATTTGACCGACCATAATCAGATTTCTTCACGGCCATAGGAATGGGAAGGATTTCCCTATGGCGTATTGGTGCCATTGTTCCTCTCCATGTCCATCTTTGATAACTTCAGCATCAACCGTTAAAACCTTATCTTTAGAGCAGCTAGAAGATTCAACGTCTCATGTTCTGACTTCAATATGGTTCCAGCAAGATCGTCATGGATCTAGATCAAGTATTTCTCCACCATTTCAAAGTGACGACCTCCTTCCTCGTCGAACTGCGGAAAGAACCTCTTCTGAGCCCTGAGAGACCTACGATATACCAGGGTTCTTCTTTCAGCACGAGGGATGGAGCAGCTGGAGCTATTTATTTAGAGATGGAGGCCATGGCAGCATTGGAAAACATGGTAATTTGAAAAACAGTAAACGATTCCTGAACTGAATACAACACACGGTGTATAGATCCACCCCCATTGGGGGATTTAAGGCATGCACAAAGCCCTTGAGATCCTCTGAGTTACCCATAATACCCATAATCTTGTCTGAGTACATAACATGATCTAAAAGCTGGGACGAAACATGAGGAAAAGGACTATGGCACGGGGAGCACTGAGATAACCTGCTCTCGGATCCATCAGCTGTTGATGGGAATGATGTTATTTTATGTATGAAGGACCAAAAATCCATGCTTTCATGCATGGTTCCATGATCCCGCATGAGGGATCCCAGATTTATCTGCCACCGTGATGTTGAGAACCACGTTCCTGAGAACTTAACACACTTCTCCAAGCCCTTGGTCCTATGGTATAGGATAGAAGGTGTTGATTCCATTGAGCATAAGGATCCCTTTGTTGGATTCATCATTCAATCCTCTCATTGGATGCTTATGTGGGGTTCATAAACTATGTAAATTGGATTCATTGGATTAATCAATTAATTATGGAATTTCATTTTTATGGTGGAAATTATTGGCTAACAAATGCAAGGTTAATTTATTATGTGATTATGTGAAGTGGTAGGTTTTAGATTTCTGTGGTGGAATGTATTGACAAGTAGTGGTATTTAGGTGTGTATGTGTGCATTGTGGTGTGTTGGAACTTGTTTGTAAATGGAAGGAATCTAAAAAAACCTTGAAATTGTTAAAAATGGAAGCATAATCCAAAGTAAAACTTTTATTTTATAAATAAGTAAACAAACCTTCAACCATATTTTTCAATGATATTGCATGGTAGAGTATGTGAAGAGAACATCCAAGAAGGTGTGCCTCTAGCCAATTAATGTTTCCATAACTTTGCAAATTAGCCTAAACTATTTTAATATTGAAAATGAAGGTAACATGATGTGTCTGTTTTGAATATTCTTGAAGGAAATAGACTAAAAGCAAACATTAAAAGTAAAATGCTTTCTACTCAATGAGGAGATGGGAAAACCTTCTAATTTAATTTTGATCAGCCCAAATGAATCACTTAAAAAAGCAAAAGTTAAATAGCATACACAAATGGAATAGGTGAAGTACTATTAAATTTTAAAACAATGAACACCATCCAATAAATATATGTTAGTTGAGATATATAAAATGTAGCATGTGTTGTGGGTATAGAAGATGATTTGGAGGAAGGAACGCAACATCTAATGATAAATGTTAAGATTCACAAAGAAAACAAAGATAATTTAATTAAATATGATGGTTTCATTGTGTCTAAAGCAATTAATTTATCCTGTATTGGTTTTCGTTTCACTCAAAGTAGACCCTATTTTCTCTATCTCTTATTTTTGGTTGTTCCATGATGGGTATTCCAAGTGTGGATGATTCTCACTTAGATGTATGACCTTTCATGTTGCTTATGTGGCATCTCATCTAGTTGTAACTTAATTTAGAGCATATATTTTCAGTAGTGTCTACTCTATTTTGGCAAAATGCAACTAATGACTAGTGGTAAATCCAATGACATTGATTATTTATATTTTACCTCATCAAATATTCATGACAATGATTAAATCATTGGGTGCAAGTATCTCGGTACAAAAAAAGAATATTTGTGCGAGATGTGAATTACAATTTATGTCACGATATATTCTCACAATGTACAATATTTGTGGATGTGTGATATTGTATGCATTTTTTACCATATTGCGAGGCAAATGAATATTGTACACTATAAGAACATATCACCGCATACACTAATTTCTAAATGCAACCAAATGTAGTCAAGTAACTAATGTTGCAAAGATGAGGTCTTGCAAACATGTTTCAACACTAAGACATGAAGAATTGCATGTTGTAACCCATGGTAAGGCATAAAAAATTAATATCAATGTACTTCTTACTTCTTCTTATATAATGTACTTATTACTTCGGATTAAAAAAGATCTACCTTTGTTATTTATTTTTGCTTATACAATGATGATAAAAATATATGTGACAGTATAACTTGAGAGAGATAAAAGATTAAAGTCATTGGTCTTGTTGGACCTATGGGTAAAATGGGTTGTTTTTCCACCTTTACGGTACACCTTGGTGTTGTGGGTATGGGGGTTTCCTACCATCTTGTTGTGACCCATTTTATTGACTTATGGTCCTTCATCTTCTATTTGGTCCTACAACCCTTATTTTGTGTGGCACCTTGACCATTTTTGGTATGATTACTTAACCTTATTACTGTTATTGTTTTATTAATATGTGACCAAATGACCTTTGGTACCATTTTCTAAGTGTAGTCAACTTTTTTTTATGTTTTATTATGGTGTTGGATGTTATTTTGACACCTATTTTGATTCCTTAACCCTTCTAGCCATCTCTTCAATCCATTATGTTTCATCCTTAAACCCTCATATTTCACCCATAAAACCTTGAATCTCATCAAACTAAGGTATAATTGTTGCTACTTTTAAATGAATCGAATTTTGTAGTTTTTAAAGCATTTAAATCTAAATTTTGATAAAATTACAGGATTTGCTAACTTCCCGTAAATGCTCCTAGGTTTGGATATTTGCAAGATGACTGGGAGAGATTTGAAATATGTAGGAGAATCCTTGATGTACAAGGATGGATTTATTTCCAACAACTTCACAAGATAGCCCTCACAGGTGTCGAGTCAATGTGGGTCAAAGACAACCACTTGTGCTGCCAAAAAGCATAAAAACGAGACTGTTTTAATATTTCAGAAATTTTCTCCTATTTTTGTAGATCTGAGGGCGAGCTTGGGGTTATGGAAAATTGTCATTATGATCTATAGCACTATTGTAGCATTTCAGTTTTAGAACAAGTAGTATAAGTATTTGTATTCTTTCCATGTAAATCCATGCGACAAATTGTGTGAAACTCTGCATTTTCAGCAATAAGAATTCATAATTCAAACATTTGTGAGTGAATTTGTTTTGGCATGGTATGAAATCGATTTAGCTATTGGCGATCGTATAACTGGCTATGTGTGAGCAAAGCAGTGGAGGGCCCACTCTGCTAAGCCTGCACACACATTATTTTACTACAACGTTTGGTATGTTTTAATTTCATGTAGATGCATATTTTAATTTCTTGTAGATGCACATTCTAATTTCCTGTAGATACGTTTTCACTGTTTATAATATTAAATTTTGAAACCACATTCGGCAATACAACTCCATTTAAATTTCAAGGCAAGTGAGTTTTAAACTGTGAGCTATAGGTAGGGTTTATGATTTGGCAGTAGCATACGTTGCCTAGGAATTGTTTTAGTTTTATTATAGAAATATTCTGTTGTAGAAAAAAACTAAATACATTGTGAATCAGCTGTTCTTTTAAAGGAACACAGTGTTTTATACTTTCGGCAATGGAATAACATTGTTATAGCTTTTTACACTTTTATAATTCGTGTTTTAGATGTGGTTGAGTTCAAAAATACCAATGCATATATTTTTTGTAAGGGATTTTGGTAATTATGTACTTACAACATTTAAAAAAAATTAGGATTATTTTTTAAGCATAGTAGATTCCAAACTAGTCTAGTTCCAAGTCCATAAATTTTGGATGTGCTTCTAAGTCTTAGGACACCAAGTTGAAATTTAAAACTTAAGCTCTAATTTACGACAGTAGATTGGGCCAACATTTGGCATTGTTGTCGGGGAAGCATATTTAGAAATAGACTTAGGAAGTTTATCTCCTTAAAAAAACACACACACACAAAAACACAGAGCGAAACTTAGTTTTTTTTATGTCAAGACAAAGAGACGAAAAAGGTAGATTTGTAAAAAAATCCCCCAAAAATAGAAATAACAAGGTTTTCTTCATCTGAGAAGAAATAATTCATTGCAACAATTGTTGATACTTTCAAAATGGCTAAGGAAGAAACCTCTAAGAAAGGAGGACTAACTGCAGAACAACATAGGGAGTATGAAAGAAGGATGGAGATGGAAAACAAATGAAGAGAAATGGTTGAGGAAGAAGTATTTAGAGGACCAAATCCAGAACAACGAAGAGAGTATGAAAGAAGTTTGGAAGCTGAAAAAAATATGAGAAGATAGAAGAAATGAGAGAGAGGAAGATATAAGAAATGAAAGAGTAGAAAACAGAGGAAATGAGGAAGAACAAAAAACTACCTTTAGATTTCCAATCCTAGATACTAGTATCATCCTAGGAGAAGAGGTAAAAATGAAAAACATTCCACCATCTATTTTACCTAACTTTTATGGTATGACTTCTGAAGATCGTGACTCATTTTTATTTGAATTTGATCTTTTATGTCATACTTATGTATATACTGATGATACACATAAGCTTTTTCTATTTCCTGCTACTCTTAAAACTGCTGCATTGAAATGGTTCATGGGATTAGGAGAATACACTATCACTAGTTGGGATGACATGAGAAAGATTTTTCTTAAAATATATCAAGCATATTGTAGATCTAAAGATTCAAAAGATGACATTTTTAAGATGTCTTAGTAAGAAGATGAAAGTTTGGAAGAATATCTTGAAAGATTTCTGTATAATCTACAAAAATCTAAATATACTTCTTTGACTTCAAACATCATCAGCACAATCTTCTTGAAAGGTATCCAATATTAGTATCTTGATTTTATTAATGTAATGGGGAAAGGAGATGTTTCCTACTTACCTTTTGATGAAATTACAAATTTATGTCAAAAGTATTCAAGAGGAAGAACCAGAAAAGGGAAAAGAGATATCACTTCAAAGACAACTAAATTAGCAACAGGGAGTATATCAAGAGTTGAGTTTGGAAGCTTGTTAGAGGATTTTAAAATTGATATTCTTAGTATTTAGGGACACAAGTAGAAGTCTTAAAAACTAAGAAAAGACAAGAACAACAAGATCAACAAGATCAAGTTCTATCAAGTTTATGTCCTAAATGTAGGAAGAAACATCCATTGAAAGAATGTCCTTTAAATAATGTTTAAATTTGTGGGTTATGTGTAGAAAATAATAATACTGATGAATGTTCTAGGTTGAAATAATTACAAGCATCTCAAGTGGAAGAAAGCCAAAGCATGGAGTCTCTTTACCTTATGTCACAGAAAAGACCATGGCAGCCACATTTTCCAGGTATGTCTCAAGACCCTATGCAACAATTCTTTCCAAGATATCAATATCCTATTCAAAATTCATGGAATGCACCTATTCCTTGGAAGACTTGGTCTCCTCAACCAAACAAAAAAAAAAACTATTGAAAATTGGCGAGGATATGCTCATGGAAACCAAACATATCAATAGGCCTATCCACATCCTTTCCAACAATCTTTTGCTTACCCACAATACTAGTAGAGTCAACCTTCAATTCCTCCACAACCAAATCTTGTTCCTCATTTGACCCAACCTCAACAACTTCAATTCTCATCTAACCATCCTCCACCTCAACCAACACAGCTACCAACCTAGCCAGTACCAAAGCCTAATAATAGAGTGGAAAAACCCGTGTATAATATTGATGAAGGAACAACAGTTTCATACTCATCCTTCCTATTCAAAATATCCATTTAAGGTCTGGAAAAATATTGGAAAAAGAATCCCCTGTTATCATAAAAGAATAATCAGAAAAAGAGAAAATTCCAAAAAAATATAATACATAAAATTTACAGCTAGACAAACAAACTTAGAAGGATAAAATGATAATACCTCAAACACCTCCTTTTCCAGAAAGGTTAGTCAAGGAAGAATTTATAATTTCTCTTCTTGAATTTAATGTCTTAGATGAATTAAAAAATGTATGTGTAAAAAATCCCTTATTGCAAGATATCAAGGATATCCCAATCTATACAAAAGAAATTAAGCAGTTATGTTTAAGCAAGACTAACAGACGAAAGAAAGATCCACCAACAATTCATGTGCTTGGAAATTTAGTAGGCTTAATGTCAAATATTGTTTTTGTTGAAAAAAAATTGATCCAAGAATTCCAATGGTAACGATAACAATCAACAACTTTTGAATTTCAAAAACATTAATTGAATTAGGTGCAACTATTAATGTCATGACACTGGAAATAATGAAATATCTGGATTTGAAGAATCTTAGACCAACCACTACAATCCTTGATCTAGATGATATATCTAACATAGAACCAAAAGGGATACTTGAAGATATCATAGTTTCTCTGGATTCCTGGGAGTATCCAGTAGATTTCTTGGTTCTTCAACCAAAATCTAACTTAGGGTGACAACCACTTATTCTTAGAAGACCCTGGTTAGCTATAGCTTATGCTTTTATTGGTTGTAGAGCAGGAAACATGATCATTTCACATGGAATAGAAAGGAAATACATTACACTATATCCTTCTGCTCAAAGACCTTCTACGACAGATCAGTTATCTTGGATTAATGAAAAAAAAGAGCAACAAGAAGAAGCAATTCATCCTATCTTAAGTATTAATCAATATTTCGATTTTCAAGAAGAGAATAATGAATATTTGCTAGATTACCTCATTTCAGACCCTGATATCTATGAACAATTAATGAACATGCAATATATTGCTGAAAATCAGGTCTTAGGCCAAGACTTTCAAGAAAATTGCGCAATTGATTCTTTGGAAACATCTTTTGATGATATTTTTCTATTCATTCCATTACAAATGCTCAATGCAAAACCATTGAGATCAGTCCTAGAAAATACTTAAGTATTGGTGCATATCTTGCATTATCATAAGAAGAACAGTTGATTGCATTACTAAATAAGTATCACAAAACATTTGCTTGGGAGTACACTGACATGCTAGGAATTCATCAGGAAACATGTAGTCACCATATTTACACAGATGAACATATAAGACCTCTAAGGAAACCTCAACGAAGAATGAACCCCATCCTGAAAGAAATAGTCAAAGAAGAATTGCAAAATTTATTAAAGGTAGGGTTTATCTACCCTATTTCTGACAGTCAATGGGTTTCTCCATTAGTTGTTGTTCCTAAAAATAATGGCAAGTGGAAAATTTGTGTGGATTATAGGGAGTTAAACAAAGCAACACTTAAATATTATTTTCCATTACCATTCATTGATCAAGTATTGGATGCACTAGCTAGAAAAAAATATTTTTCATTCTTAGATGGATTTCAGTGGATACGATCAAATCAGAATTGTATTAGAAGACTAGGACAAAACTACTTTCACATGCCCCTGGGGTACATATTCCTATAAAGTTTTACTTTTTGGTCTATGTAATGCTCCAGCCACTTTTCAGAGAGCAATCTTGGCTATTTTGGCTGATTTAATTCATGAATGTGTCAAAGTATATATGGATGATTTTTTTGTGTATGGCAACAATTTTGAAGATGCATTGGACAATTTAGAGAAAATCCTCAAGAGATTCATAGAATCAAATATTTCCCTTAGTAATGAAAAATGTTTCATGATGTTAAATGAAGGGATAGTGTTATGTCATCATATTTCATCATCTGGAATAAATGTGGATCCTGCAAAAATACAACTCATTGTGAATTTATCAAAACCTAAAAATAAAAAAGATTTAAGAAGTTTTTGAAAATTTTAGTAAAATAGATTTGCCACTATTCAAATTACTTTCAAAATATATAAATTTTCATTGGGATACTAATTGTCAAGTTTCCTTTCAGACACTTAAAGACAAGTTATTATCAGCACCTATCTTATGGGGGGCGGATTGGACATTGCCATTTCACATATCCACAGATGCATTAGACACTGCAATTGGGGTAGCTTTGGGTCAAAAAGAAAAACTTATGACTTATGCTATTTACTTTGTCAGCAAAAATATAACCCCTGCAGAAATGAATTATACAGTTACTGAAAATGAGATGTTGATAGTAGTACATGCCGTGAAGAAATTTCATCATTACATTACTCGTTATGAATTCTTTGTCCATACAGATCACTCTACCTTAAAGCACATATTTCATTAAATTTGGAATTAAACAGTGGATCTAGAATTACAAAATAACAAAAAAACTCAATTCTGGCATTGTTCTTGTAATAAAATATTTCCAAATTTAATGAAATATGTGTTTTAAGGTATTTAATGAACAATCCCATCACTAATGGAAAGATAACAAGGTGGCTCTTATTGATGCAGGAATTTAACATTACTGTCCTAGATAGACCTAGAAGGGAAAATCAAGTGGCAGACTTTCTATCTCGATTAAGCAATTTTGGTGAGGTTGTTCTTGTTTCAGATAATTTTCTTGATAAACACTTATTTTCTATTTCTGTTATAACTCCATGATATGCTGATATAGCTAACTACATATCATCAGGAAAACTACCACCCTCTATGACATCAAAAGAGAAGAAAAAAATCATTAAACAAAGTGCTAGACACATATGGGTGAATCAAGATCTTTTCTAAACTGGATATGATATTATCATTAAAATATGTGTTAGGCAAGATGAGGTTTTAGACATTTTAAAAGCTTGTCATGATGAACCATGTGGTGGCCATTTTGCAGATAAACGGACAACATACAATATACTCAACCTAGGGTATTATTGGCCATCTATTTTCAAAGACTCCAAGAAATATGTTAGAAGCTGTGATATTTGTCAAAGGATGTGAAGACCAGTACCATCAGACAAGATGCCACTTCAGCCACAGGTTCTGTTAGAGCCATTTGAAAAATGGGCTCTTGGTTTCATTAGACCAATCAATCCACCATCAAAAGGAAAAAGGTATATATTGGTATGTATTGACTATGTTACAAAATGGGTGGAGGATAAAGCACTACCAAGAGCAATTAAACAAACAATAGTCAATTTTATCTTTGAATAAATATTTGTTAGATTTGAAGTTCCTAGAGAAATTGTTACAGATCAAGGAGCACAATTTACTTCTAAGCTGGTGCAAGAGATAGCAGACAAGTACAAAATAAAGCACAAGAAATCTACCCCTTACCACCCACAAGACAATGGCTAGGTAGACTCCACCAATAAAACTTTGGAAACAATCATGACCAAGACAGTTCAAATGCACAGAAAAGATTGGTCAGACAAGCTTCATGAAGCTCTATGGGCATACATAATTACTTGGAAAAATAGTACTGGTTTTACCCCCTATCAGCTAGTTTATGGTAGGCAAGTGTTATTGCCAATTAAATTTCAAATTCATACTTTTAAATTAGCAGTTGATCTAGGGGTAGAACTTTCTGAAACACAAAAAGAGAGGATAATGCAGTTAAATGAATTAGATGAGATGAGGCAGGATGTAGTAGAACAAAAACATTTGGTACAACAAGAAAGAGTACAATGGCATGATAACTTCATCAAGAAAAAGCAGTTTAAGGTAGGAGATTGGGCCTTACTATTTGATTCTAAATTCAAAAAAATTAAAGCAAAGTTCACAACTCATTGGCTTGGTCCATATGGTATCGCAGAAGTATATGACAATGGCTCAGTCAAATCACAAACAATAGATGATGAAGAAAGTACATTCATAGTTAATGGACATAAGCTGAAAATATACAACAAGCCTATCAACAAAGAAGCTTTCTGACAACAAATTTATCAACAAAGGGAGATGGAAGTCCTGGACAAACACATTGGTGTTTCTCCTTCACTTCCTCCTAAATAATTTTGATATATATTTAAGAAAAAAGAAAAAAAAACAACAACAAATTTTAGTTGTGAAAACCAGGAAACCAGCATAACCTAAACTTGGATTTTCATTGGAAAACCAAGTTTACTTGGCCATTTCAAATTCTCAAAAAAACAAAAAAAAAAATATTTCCTAGTTGCTTTACATTACAGTTTTTCAGTATTAATGACTTGAGGACAAGTCAATAAACAAGGTTGAGAGGGCCTTCCAAGCCTTCTGTAGATGACATAATTTGATTTTGCATCTTAAGCATAGTTTAATTTCAATAAAAATCATAAATATTTCAGAATTACAAAGGGACCTGGAGTAGAAGAACCTAAGAGGATATTGAAAAGAAATTACAGTAAGTATACCAATTTGCAGAGGGACTTGATTTTTAAGCCTAACAGTGGGACCTGAGACAAATGCATGACAAACCATCCTACCTTGCAGTAGAAAGACACACCAAGCTATTAGAAACAAGAAATAATTGCATGAGGGGCACATGTGAAGATATTCATAGAATCAGATAAGCTTCAGCAATCCAAACAAGTTACATCAAACAACATGAAGAGCACAAGGGATCAGTAAGCAAATCTGTAAGGATTTTTTATTTTAATGTTTTAAATAGTTTCATTATTCTTCAATTTTTAGTAAGTGACAAAATGTCATTTTACCCTTGTATAACTTTGAATATCTACCCATTCACTCTCAGCCTCACCACTTGGAACATCCATCCATTCATTCCCGTACCCCAGGAATCAAAATTCGTAGTTGAGAAAAAAACAGTTGCAGGTGTCATACCTAAGTTGCACTTTACAGGTAAGCTTCAGAATTCATTTTGTATTGAATCATAAAAAAAAATATCCTAAGGTTTTCATTTGTATACCTTGAAAAAGGTCAAACACATGATACTTTATCTTAAAATAAAATGGTTCATAAACATAAATATAGAAGCCAAGTTCAAATCATAATTATAAAAGAGGTGGGAAATGACCAGTTTTAAACATGATTACAAGAAACCATTTCCTCATTCCCACGCATCCTGCCAAACATTTCGCAGTTCAAGGTTTATTCCACAATTACAAAGGCAGTCTGTCATCTCAGTGGATTTTCTCACTCCCATGATCGATTTATGATTGCAGTGCTAGTGTTCTTCATTATCTCAATTGATTTCTCATTTCCATGATCGATTCATGATTGCAGTGCTAGTATTCTTCATTATCTTAGTTGATTTCTCATTGCTAGGTTCAATTCATGATCACAAAAGCAGTCTGCTAGAATTTTTCATTATATCAATTGATTGCTCATTTCTAGTTTAAACTCTCACAACTGCAAAGAAGGTGTGTGAAAAATGCATGGGGTGTTTTGTTCCATTCTCACACTTGCAGAGACAATTTATGAAAACGCAGAAGGTTTTTTTCCATACTCACGCTTGCAGAGACAGTTTATGAAAACGTGGAAGGTTTTATTCCACTCTCACCCTTGCAGAGGAGGTTTTTAAAAATGTAGGAGTTATCCTGCTTATAGTTCCACTCTCACGATTGGGGCATTCCCTTTCAACTACAGAGATAAAATTATTGAGAGGAAGAATTATGCTAGCATATATGAAGGTTGGAATCGTTCTATGTAAACAACAGAAAATATTAGAATGATATTTGCATGTACATAGGATTCATTGTGAAGAAGAAATCGCTTGAGGAGAGGTAAGCCCAATTTGAAACAAGCAATTTCTGTTTTTATCAATTAAAATTGAAAGCAGAACAGAGCTCTTAAGTAACATTGCAAATCTTTGAGTTGAATTATCTTTTGAAATATTTGTTGAAAGTAAAAGAAAAAAATGGCTTCTAGAATAGAACCAAGAAAATTTGACTCATCTACTATTCATGAAAAATGTTTAGAAATTTTTGAAAAAAAATAGTGGATTCCCTTCTTTGAGAAATTTAATGGATATAATGAAAAGGTTAGTTGGGAATTTTCCCACACATTTGATGGAGAGAGGGACACAATAGGAAATTTTAATTTCAGGTTGTCTAAAGATATCTTGGCACAAATTATTGGATTGCATCAGCAGGGGGAGAGGTTCTTCAAAACAAAACAGTTTGAAGAGAAGGCATGGGTACCTTTCCTATGCAGGTCAAGGGCAGGCTCAATGAAATGGAAGAAGGGGGTACCAAGGAGTGTGTTAGTTCATCCTTGGGATGAAGTGGCATATATTATTTAGAAATTTCTTACGTGTGAAGGAATATTTAGTATCATATACCTCTACCATATTAAACTGATGCAACATTTGAGGGGTGATTGTGAGATCAACATACGCTATTTTTTGCTACAGAGCCTTTCCAAAATGGCTAAAGCTGTTCGGAAATGCACTGAAGACACTACCTCAATCCTTTTTCATTGTGGGCTCATTAAAATTATCCTTACACATGAATTACAAAAGCAAAGTTTGACATAGCAACATTTTGTAGTTCATTATGAATTTGAAGAACCAAAGGAGCAGTTGGATGAAGGATTGAAAGAAGATGAAGTGTTAATGCTAACATACATTGAATATGATATAGAAGACTCCGAGGAAAAAATATCAAAACATTCTCAGAGAAGAATAAGAACCAAAAGCATGGTAAAATAAGAATTGCAATTCCAAGAAAAAGATAAAATCCTTACCACATATGAAAGAAGGTCAAGAAAACATCAGCATGGATAGAAAAAGAAAGCAACAGAAAATAGTGATTAGGAACAGTAGGAATCCCTAGAAAGTCAAGAGGAAAATCCAATAAGAGGAATTGGGAAAATTAATGAAGAGGTAAATATCATCTTTGATCAACAAATAATAGAAGAAATATTGGAGTTAGATACTCAAACAGTTGAGAAGACTCCAACTGAAAAAAAAGAGCAAGATGATGAAGACATAGCCATTATTTCTCCTATCTCTGTACAAAAAACCACAGAAAAGGAGAAAGAAGAGTGCCTAAAGAAAGAGATTGAAAAATTGAGGAACAAATATGATGAAATTGAGATAGATATTTTTTCCAAACAACCTATAACAGGTAAGAAAAAAAAACCTCTCTAAGAACAGTAAGAAGGTTGAAAAGTTAAAACTAGAAATGAAGGAATTGGAATTGGAGAATGAGAGGTTGAGGAGAAATAATAGAAAGCTTAGAGTTCAGAATATCCAAATCTCCAAGCAAGCATTAAAATTTTATCAGCAAAACAGGGCACTCAAAGCCAAGTATCAAACATTAAAGGCCCTTCATGTAGTTCAGGTTAGTGTTGATGCATCATCGCAAACAGGATAAGTGTCAGAGGATTAATAGCAATAGAGAAGCAACAGTTTTGTGCATTGGAATATGCAGTTTCAGTTTTGAAGACACTCTTTATGCATGAGGGCATGCAATACCTTCCTCTTGGAGAAGATGTTGGATGTTATTTTGACACCTATTTTGATGCCTTAACCCTTCTAGCCATCTCTTCAATCCATTATGTTTCATCCTTAAACCCTCATATTTCATCCATAAAACCTTGAATCTCATCAAACTAAGGTATAATTGTTGCTACTTTTAAATGAATCGAATTTTGTAGTTTTTAAAGCATTTAAATCTAAATTTTAATAAAATTACATGATTTGATAACTTCCCATAAATGCTCCTAGGTTTGGATATTTGCAAGATGACTGGGTGAGATTTGAAATATGCAGGAGAATCCTTGATGTCCAAGGATGGATTTATTTCCAACAACTTCACGAGATATCGCTCACAGGTGTTGAGTCAATGCGGGTCAAAGACAACCACCTATGCTGCCAGGAAGCATAAAAATGGTATTGTTTTAATATTTCAGAAATTTTCTCCTATTTTTGTGGATCTGAGGGCGAGCTCGAGGTTATGGCAAGTTGTCATTATGATCTAAAGCACGATTGTATCATTTCAGTTTTAGAACAAGTAGTATAAGTATTTGTATTCTTTCCATGTAAAGCCATCCGACAAATTGTGTGAAACTCTACATTTTCAGCAATAAGAATTCAGACTTCAAACATTTGTGAGTGAATTTTTTTGGAATGGTATGAAATCGATTTAGCTGTTGGTGATCATATAACTAGTTGTGTGTGAATGAAGCAGTGGAGGTCCCACTCTCCCAAGCCTACACACCCATTCTTTTATTGCTGCATTTGGTATGTTTTAATTTCTTGTAGATGCACATTTTAATTTCTTGTAGATGCATATTTTAATTTCATGTAGACACACATTTTAATTTCTTGTAGATGCACATTCTAGTTTCCTGTAGATGGATTTTTACTATTTATAATATTAAATTTTGAAACCAGATTTGACAATACAACTCCATTTAAATTTGAATGCAAGTGAGTTTTAGACTGTGAGCTATAGGTAGGGTTCATGGTTTGGCAGTAGAATATGTTTCCTAGGAATTGTTTTAGTTTTATTATAGAAATATTCTGTTGAAAAAAACTAAATACATTGTGAATTAACAACTCTTGTAAAGGAACTCAGTGTTTTATACTTTCAGCAATGGAATAGCACTGCTATATTTTTTTACATTTTTATAATTCATGTTTTAGATGTGGTTGAGTTAAAAAATACCAATGCATACATTTTTTGTAAGGGATTTTGGTAATTTTGTACTTATAACATTTAAACAGTTTCAGGAGTATTTCTGAAGCATAATAGATTCCAAACTAGTCTAGTTCTAAGTCCATAAATTTTGGATGTGCTTCCAAGTCTTAGGACACCGAGTTGACATTTAAAACTTAAGCTCTAATTTACGACGGTAGATTGGGCCAACATATGGTAACCACCCTAAAACCTAGGGTTTCCTTAGTGACCATTCTAAAAGACATACCAAGTTTATATATTATCTTCATAACTTCACTCTTAGATTATCTTGGCATGAAAGAAGTATAGATCTGATATTTGATGGATGCATAGGGTTATTGTTGCTGTAAATTTGAGTACACTTAAAGTAGGGTACCAAAGGTCATATGGTACCTCTTCTAGGGATTCTAGAATTGTGTTGTGAATTTTGTACCGCAATCTCCAACCCATGAGCTCCAACCGTGAAATTTGAACCTAAACTATCAACACTCTAACTCTCTCTCTCTCTCTATGAAGGTATGTCTTCTGATAGCTTATCCTTACAGTGACAAGAGCTGAATCAAAATGTCTGAGTATAAGGTAGATCCAAACTACATCTATCTAGCATTATTATTGTTCTTTACTTAGTTTTCATTAGTTAAACTTCATTGTAATTTTTTTATTGTTTATGTTTTGTACATTGGAATTGATAACTCATATCAAGGACCAACTTTAACGCATCTTTAACGCAGTGACCAGTGGAGCGTTAAAGTTGAAAGAGATGAAAATTATGTATGAATTTATTACAATAGTACTTTTCTAGATCTACCTTTGTTATTTACTTATGCTTATACAATGATGATAAAAATATATGTGGCAATATAACTTGAGAGAGAGAAAATATTAAAGTCATTGGTCTTGTTGGCCCTATCGGTAAAATGGGTTGTTTGTCCACCTTCACAGTACACCTTGGTCAAGATATGCATTTTCAAGATTGGGGGAGAAATGCTAACTATGTATGATGATAGTGGAAAATGCATGCCTTAATGGCTTGTATTCTCTAATATGAATTATGCATACACAAAAAGGTCCTATCTAAATTTTTTTCCCATGGTGCAGGTAGAACCAAATAGGTATTTGTCAGGTCTTTCTTCCTCGAGTGAGAGGATTTTAGTAAGACTAGATGAAAGTCATACATTCAGTATGTCTACAAGGGATATATCAACTACATGTCAAAATATCAGAAGAAAATTCCATAAACACATGGAATTGTTTTTCACTAAAGGGGGGTCATGTTCCTATGATGATGAGGCAATATGCGACATCGAGGTGCCCTTGAGGTGCAAACACCTAGAGAAACAATGGGTACCCAAGGATATTCCTCAACTAAAAATATATTTTTTGTGAACGAGAGGATCTATCGAATTGCACCATCATTAATACATGGTTTGGGGTTGTTTTGCATGGATGGCATAAAGTTCGATTACAACAGATGTACATAATTGATGGAGCATGTTGGAACCTGTTACAACTACAAAGATTGGTTGCACCTATTCCAATATACACGAAGTATGCGTAGATATGGATTGTCAGCAAATTACTTACAACTGAAAGACAAAGATAAAAATAAAGGAGCAATGTTGTACATTGACAGAAGGCCAAAAGCCACAGGGAATACTGCGAGGTTTATAAGAAGTACACAACCAGATTCTACAATTAAGCAAACCAACTTCATATTTGAGGGGTGTGAAGGAAACCGTGTATTTGTATGTGCTATTAAATCAATAAGTGCAAGGGAAGAGTTGCTTATTAATTACAATTTGAATTGAGTAAATACAATCATGATTACTATGGGAGTGGTACATCTAACAATTTAGCCAACCTTTTATTAATTAGTTTAACCTTTTAAGGATTTTTCGTTAGTCAATCGTTATAATTTTATTTAAATTTTCTATATTTACTTCACAGGGTAGTGATCAGAGAATCTCCCCAGCAGCTGGTCAGGGGAGTAAAACTTCCTCGAGGAAGAAGGTATACATCTTTGTAATAATACAGATATAATTTGAAAAAAGATCTTTTTTTCCTGTGCTTTTTCATGAGTATATTTGGTTCATTTAGATAATGTTATCTAAATAATTGTTTCCGAATTTTGATCAGGGAAACCACCTGAATGTTTATCAGACTACAACAACCTCGAGGAAACAAGTATACCTGATTGTAAATGTACAATTTAAATACGTCAAAATGTTTTCCTTTTATGTTGTTACCGTGAGTAATTTTCTTTTGTTTGGATAATTTTTTCTATGTTTTTTAAGAAGGGTGTTGTAAGGGGCACCTCCATAGCAGTAGATGATACCAGACCTCCCTCAAGTCAGCAGGTATACATCAATGCAATTGTATGAATTGAATATGAACACAAAGAATTTTTTGTTGTGTTTTTTCATGAGTATATTCTATTCATTTAGATAATGTTATCTTTATACTTGTTGCAGAGCGTTGATTGGGGAAACTACCCAGCTAGTGTTGATTATAGGACAACAACCTCAGGGAAACAAGTATACCTGATTGTAAACGTACAATTTAAATACGTCAAAATGTTTTCTTATTATGTTCATAACGTGTTTATTTGATTTCTTTACACAATTTTTTCTATGTTTTTTATGCAAGGTGTTGTAACAAGCACCTCCGTATTAGTAGATTGGGGCGGGTCCTCTATAACCATTGATCCGTTGAGTAGACGATCTTTGAGGCAGCAGGTATAACTCATTGGAATTGTACAAATAAAATATGAAGCATAACATTTTTTTAAATTTCTTTTTCATGTCTATATTAGTTTCATTTTGATAATGTTTTCTACTTCTTTTGGCAAGGGGGTGATCAAGGCAAGTCCCCGGCTATGGATTAGACGACACCAGCATCGAGGCATTAGGTAAACCTAATTGTAATTTTATGAATATATCATGATCGATAAGTTTTGTTAATATTGTCTTTTCCTCAGTCTATTGCTTTCACATCATTAATGTTTTATATATTTTTGTTGCAGACCACTGATTTGACGTTTGAAATTGCGTCAGAGAAATCGATATCTTTAGATGTGGATGAGTTGATGCGCAATTCTAGAATTGGTTATTCTCTATACCTGATTAAGATGATAGAGAAGGACTTGAAAAAAATTAAAGAGGACATCCTTCGTCTGCTATTCGCAGTGCCACAACAAATGAGATTAAAGCCAAGGTTGATGGTTTGGTAAAGAGATTGCATGACTTACAAGTAAGTTGCAAAATCTTGAATCATAATATAAATTCATTTAGTACTTTATAAATTTTACTTGTATATGATGGCGAACTTATAAAATATGGTTTCTATTTACAGGATTTTCTGCGACCACACATTAGTGGTCAAGGCGGTGTTGGACCCAGTGATGCTCGTGGAGAGTCATCACATGAGAAAATGAATCCACGCTCATCTCATGTGCCACTATTGTCGACTGAAGAGTCTGCAACACATTTAGCGACACCCCCAAGTCCATCTATTAGTGCACCAACTAGTGATCGATGCACACTAGATCATGCAAAAGTAGGGGTCGATGCAAAGCATGCTAGTATTGATATTGTTGAAGCAACATTTCCTAGATCTTCCCATGTCACTAGTATGGGTACAATATCTACCACATTGTTGGTATACGAAGAGCTCGTTCCAATAAATATAGAGATCTCAGGTAATTATTATGCATTGTTCAAGTTAGTGTTTATAATTTGATTGTCTATATACCGATAAAACATTATCTTTCAACTAATGATGGCATGATTGTTTTGCAGAAAATGACATTTCTTATAAACATCTAAATGATTTGTCCTTGGAGATATTTGGGCTCACCATCCGCACAAGGTGGGATAGACAAATTAAAAATTCAAAAGATGAGCTCACTAATTAGTTAGTTGGCATGTTCGGCAATGAGACCTTTAATACATTCGCGGTCCTAAAGAAGGCTAGACAACAAATGAAGATTGTCTGGGACCAATATAGGGTTCACCTAGAAAGGAACCCTAGGTATGAGCGCCCTCTCATGACTCCATCTAGAGAGTGGAAAGGCCTAGTGGAAGATGGAAAGGACAGGGCTCTGAGAAAAAAAGGAAAGCTACAACCAGCCACAAGGAAGTATGCAATACTTTCTACAATGTAATTCTAAACCTTATTATTATTAATTTATATATCTAATTTGGAACATCTAACCTATGTCAACACTTTCATAGGTTTCCTGAAACATTAAAGGCCACAAAGGCAAGACAAGAAAAAAATGGTTAGCACAAGCTTGGGCCTGGTGGTTATTCAAATTTGGCGGCACGAATTGTAAGTATCGAAAAACTAATAATGCATCCAAATAATAAATTGAAAATTATTTTTGTTTTATTTCTCCGCAAAGGTTAAATACATGATGTTATGTAAATATGCAGGCCAATCGATTCAATAAAGTGCCCGCTGAAAAAGACCTAAATCTTGGCTTCTAGCACGGCTTTGAAGCTATTGTTGAACGCTGACAAATCTTGTCTGGGAAGACACAGTATTCTGGTGATCCACCTTACGCACAAGTATATAAAATCTATATAGTTTAATGAAGATTTATTACTTGTGCAATCTATTCGTTATAAAAACTACTCTAAAATATTGACTATGTTTTGAGCAGGAAACCAACAATCCAATTAATTTCAAGGTCAATTGACAACAGCCAATCGAAGATCATGCTTCGAATCCTGGTAATGAATTTATTCATATGCTACGTAAATTTTAAATATTGCATTAAACATGGTGAACATTAATTGTACTTTTCCATGTTTAAATAGGAGAGCATGTAGAGGGTTACACTGTACAAGTTGAGCCTAGAGAACATGAATAGGAAGTACATAATGTGGCCACATCAGGTAAAAAAACAACTTTGTAATTTTCTTTATAAATGAAATACTTTTCATTATAATACCAAAATATATCAATGTAACATTTTCAAATTATTGCAGCAAATTCGGACCCCTTGCCGCAAAATCCACGACAAGTTGTTGAAACACTAAGAACTGAACAACAAGTTCCAGATGATGAGTTTCTTCTTGATTTTGTAAAGAGAAAAAAAATAGAAAGAAGTGACTGAATAAATACTGTGAAATTATTTTCGATAATATAGTGTCATGAATATTTTTTTCCGTACTAAATGAATGAATGGTTTAATGAATGTTAGAAATGGTAAATGTTTCTTTATGATGAAATCTGCATGTTTTCACATACTTTTTCTTCAAGTACATGCATTGGGTATGGGGAATTGAGAGTGATGTGAGGGGGTGGAGGAGCCGTAAGAGCTTTCACCTTCACATGGTTGGTCCTATTCAATTTAGACTAGTAAATTATTCGCAAAACAAAGAGGAGCTCAATGAATGGATATGGTGGTGCCTTTCTACAACCCACTCATCTAAATTTTGACAATTTCCTGGTTACATTCCTAGATAATTCATTGAGTGAATACCGTAATATACTTTTTGCAATAGGTACAATGATAGAATTTAATCTTTGCATTTCTTATTTATAATGGAACTAGGATGAACAAAATTTATTACATTGGTCAGATGTATTAAAAATATACTAATAATATTTCAAATATTATGTAGTTGTGAGGGACCCTTCATGATGTCTTTCCAACCAAATAGAGAATATGGAGAAGATTCCAACTATAAATATCTAGGTTTAACAAAAGCGCAAGGGTAAGTTCAAGATGCCACCACTCCCTGTAAATGGGATACTAGTTTTTGAGCTTTTCCAATTCTTGTTATTATCTTTATTTCTTATGATTACTCGTATTTGTTGTAGGATATACAAAACTTATACTACCTAAGATGTAAGCATAAGACGCATCAATAAAACTTACTTGACATCCCTTTCTCTACAGGTATGACATATTGTATTGTTGTCCATAATTTTCTGTAATAACTGTCTTTGGAAAATTTCATTGAAAATGCTATGGATATTAGGAAAATCCATACTATTGATGATATTATCTATAATTGTTAAATTAGAAAAAATACTTTGAAGAATAATAACTAGTGATTTGTGTTGAAGGTGTCCAAAATTATGTAGAAACAGGTATTAGTGCCCAAAATGAGGTAGAAACAAGTATGATTAGTGATATTATACCCTATGCAATAATAGTGATGTAGAAACAGTATATCAGTATTTACATATCCTAAGACTATGGGAATATTACTAGGTATTAGATTTACCTATTCAATTACAGTGTTTTATCTAGTACTTTTTATTGTAATCATTACACTGGAATCACACTTATAGTTTCAATACTATTAATGATTAAGTTGCACATAATATAGAAACACACATGCTCTTAGTTCACATGGTTATGATTGGAATGATTACATTTTTTTACCAATGTTTCCCTAATTAGTAAGGTTTTAGCATACTAATTATATGTAAACCATACTTATATAAGTAATTAGAATATGCCAATTCAGTTGGAATAGTTGAGCTTGTAATCCCATTGATTATGATGAGCTAAATGATAGAGCTTAAACTAGCTATGATTATCTCATATTCTGAAAGTGAGAAACCAATACATTGCAAAAAATTGTAATCAAAGAATAATAGAAATGCAGTTTGGGATTCTATAAAAAAAATTGATGCATTTTTATGAATATGTGATGAATGTTCATGAGATCAATTGTTTGCTTCTTATATTGTTAAATGCTTAATGAAGAAAGGAATATAAACCATAATATTCATTATGGGTAGTAATTTTGTTTTAACAATATCCATGGTGTAGATTCATAGGGTGATTTTTTACTTGCCCAGTAGAAAATGGATCCACTTTTTCATCAATCTTCCTTACAAGAGATCATTGATCATTTCACATAGGTCTATGGCCTTATTTTATTCACTATTGGAGTGGCTCTCCCATAACTATATCCACAACAACGGTACCTTCTCAATTGCATTAATTCTCTCCTTTTCAGCAAACACTTCGTTAATTATGCTAAACATAATTTTTGCATGTTGTGCATTAGTTTTTTTTTTTCCTTTTCGAGCATTAATTCTCGAAAACACTTTGTAAGACTAATTATTCTATAGCCTTCCTAATATTTGAGGGAAAATGCATATTGAATTTTTACTATGAACGCATTGTGTCAATTGATTTTCAAATAAAAATACTTTTGTTGTGCCTAAATTGCATTATGCTTTAATAGATTTTGAAGCTGAGAAGTTCTTAGCAGACAATTTATGAAAGGATTAAATACTTTATTGGCAATGAATTTTCGTTCTTACCGTCTTTATTGATTATGGAAGGCTATGGTAGACGCAATGTTGTCAGACGTGTTGCAAAGAGCTTCGGTCTTCATGTTGTTGAATATAATTCTTATGATCTTTTGGGAGCTTCAGAAAGGAAGACGTCCATTTCTCTTGGGAAAACATTTAATATTGCTCAGAGGTGATCTTTGTTATCCTTTTATCTTAAAGTTTATAATATGTCCTTTGAACAATAGATGGATTAGATTTTAGGGAAAACATTTTATCTTGCATTTGAACTAAATTTCTTACTAAGTTCTTGCATATTCATGTTCTTTTTACAATGAGAAATGTTTTAGTTGTAGGTTGTTTTATGGTTCTTTATAAAAATAATGGTCTTTAAATGTGTCTAAACAAGTAAAGGTGTTGCTGCTAGTTTTCATAAAATTGGAATCTATGATTTAAATTATAGTAGTTTTTAGTAAATACATATTTTTATCATTGATATCTCAATTTCAATTGTCATTATCTTCATGGGTCTCTAATTATATTGTTTATATCTATGTTCCTTTCTCTGAGTACTTCAATATATATGATAAAGATACACATGTAATGGGATTGTGAGTGATACATACAATTTCTTTTCATTTTATGATGCATAAACATATATTCTCATGTTATTCTTCTATTACATCATTTTAATCCCTTGTGAAAGTCTTTAATGAGTGGAAATATGTCATCTGATCTGACTAGGTATACCTCTTAAGTTGCTTTTGTTCTTCACCAATTTACTCAAGCCCAAATGAAAAAGAAAGAACACAATATTTATTTTCATTTTATGATGCATAAACATATATTCTCATGTTATTCTTCTATTACATCATTTTAATTCCTTGTGAAAGTCTTTAATGAGTGGAAATATGTCATCCGATCTGATTGGGTATAACTCTTAAGTTGCTTTTGTTCTTCACCAATTTGCTCAAGCCCACATGAAAAAGAAAGAACACGATATTAATGTGGTTTAAATGAAGGATGCACTTGTAAGACATATTTGATATTATGCTTTTGGTTCAAGTGGGTTGTTCTTGTTCATATTTTAAGTCTTAGCTCCTACTTTATGAAAACGCATTTAAGCAATAATTGTGTAGTTTACTTTAATGCAAAATGTATCTAAAACATGGGGATTGAAAGGCATAGTACTCCTAGTTGTAGCAACTAGAAGTACTGAGGATATCACATCCTTTATTACGCATTGCTTTAGTCATCAGATAAGTATGGGGGCTCCTATAGAGACACAATTGATCAAATTGCTCTCTCATTCTACTCATAGTGTGGCAATTTGTTTTGAAAATGTGAGGAATACAAAATTGGTTATCGTTTTACCATTTATTTTCTTCTAGATATCTAATAAATTTGATTTATTATTGTAATTGTGTTAACAATTTGAATAATTTTTTGTTGCTAGCAGGATAGTATTATCCTTATTTTGAAGGACATTGCTAGACAAACTTCATTATTCATGCCTAGGTACATTTGAGGCATAATTGTTAATGTCAAGATGGCATAAACAAAGAGGGGATGTTCAAATATATAGTTTCTTCGTGGATGTACTATGTGGAAATGTCGACACTACCAAGACAGTAGATGGAATCTAGTTGTACAGTTTTGTCATTTCCATTCGTCTCATACTCCATTTTCTTGCATATATTGGTAGAAATTATAGTACCAAAGAGGATATTCCACCAAAGACGGTCTTTTGAAAATGGTGTTGATAAAAAAAAATCCATGGTAGAGGATATAAGACATTATCAACATTGAATAAAAATGGTACTGCAACTATCCAATGGTAAAATCCTAGAAGAAAAAATTTCAAACAACACATACCCTTGGCCCATGAAAAGCCTACAAATGTTTGCATTCAACAGAGTCACTTCATAGCCTGTATTCAATAGTGTATCCTCTCATGCAAGATATTTTGACAAGATAAGTGAATTCCAATGTCTATGCATTTACAGAAATTGAATACCATATGTTAAACACCACTTATGAAGCTCACTAGTATTAGAAACTATGACTTTGAATCATAGAAATCAATGAACTACTTATACTTGTTTCTAACAGAATTAGACCAATGAACTAGTATTTTTTTTAATATTGATTGTTGTCGGATATCCAATGGAAAACCCCATTGTATCCGATGAGTATGTGATACCACCGATGGTAACTCTCGTCAGTTATTCTCTTTTACTTCATCGGATATCCAACGTTATCCCCATATTTTCGATAGTGATGCCATACCTCGGACACCAAATGTCGTCGGATATCATTCCTTCGAAATAGGATTGTGGGTTGAATATCCAACAATTATTTCGTAGAATATACAACAAATACATCTATATAATATCTGACATGTAGATGTTGCATAACCAACATTTATATTAATATATATATATATATGGTTGGAAATTTGACGATTTATTATTGAAAATCTGACTAGACCATATGTCGGTCAGAGATTTGACGAAAATCAACCAAATTTTCTAAAAGTCGAGGCATGCCAAATGGTCGCCAGATTGATGTTGAAAATCAGACATATGTGCCGTCGGATTTTGGGTTCATATTTTGTTATGGTACATAAAGTATAAATAGAATGCGCCTCACTTCATTTTGACAACAAGCATTCATGCAAGTTTTCTCAAGTGGAGTAAGAAGTTCGCTACTGTTATTAGGAGACTGTTTTTGGAATTCTCCATCTTTGGAGAAGTTTCTCTTATCTTTTCTTGGGGTTTATGTTACTATTGTATGGATGTACATCAATCTCTATTGGAAGGTGTAAGCTCGAGGGAGACAATAGTTTGGTCTATGGTTAGGATGTGATAGATCATCACTATGGTTAAATGAGCTCTATATTTATTATTATTTATGTGCTTTGTCATTATTTTAGTGATCCTACTACTGTTGTGCTATTATCTTCATAAACTATAACATGGTATCATATCAGTGCTAAAAGAAACCATTGCTAGAAACTAGGGCTCCACATTTTGGAGTGTTTTCAACTTCAAATTGTCTTGAAAGGAGCATAGAGAAACCTTCCCTAGGAGGGCACATATTTATGTGGAGGCCAAATTGAGTTTGGAAAAGTTTCATTTTTTGACCTAATATTGTCGGGGTTCATACCTAGGGCTCCTTGGATCTATCCCTTCTATCCATAGATTTGGCTCGATTTTACCTTAATCCAACTTTCCTTGGTAGGGTGCAATTTTATGTGGATTCAAATTTCCAAGTATCCATACTTCATATTTTACCTAACCTCTTCTAGGGTTTCTAAAGCAGTTCTTCAAGTTGAAGTCAAGGAGATCAACATGAAGGGTGGACTTAGACTTGATGGGGTTTCCAAGTCTAGGCTACCCATTAAGAGTGTTGATGAAGAAGCTTCAGACAAGAAGTTAAGGAACAATGATCATACAAAATTCTTCTTCATCTCATCTCTCTCAGGTACTATTCCCACCATTAATGATATTTGATTGATGGATATTGGTGCATCCATACATATGACAATATATAAGGAGAATCTTTCAGAATTGATTGAGAAAGAGTCCCATCTTCGAGTGGTACTTGGAGATTATGCTAGATATACCGTGAAGGAATCAAAGGCTACCTCTCTCCAGTTAGAGTCTAGTGATACACTACATTTGAGTGATATATTAAATGTTCCTAGGATGAAAAGGAATCATGTCTCCATATCAACTTTGAAGGACAAGGGTTACAAAGTCTCATTTTCTGATGGGAAGATTCTTGCATGGCTCAAGGAATCTAGCATGGATTCAGTTTGTGTGATTGGTGTTTGAGAGGAGATATTATACAGGTTGAGTACACAACTAGTTCAAACATTGGTACATGATTCTACTAGTTTGGGTGATCTATGGCACCAGAGACGTGCTCATATACATTATAGAGCTCTTCCATCATTGAGGACGATGGTGATGGGACTTCCAATCTCAACATAGATTGTGATGGGGTTTGTGGAGGATTTTCTCTTGGAAAGAATTCTAGAGATATTTTTCAAGCAGTGAGAGCAGGTCCAAGGGGATTTTGGATCTAGTAGATTCTGACTTATGCATACTCATGAATGTTGCTTCATTAGGTGGATATCACTACTATTTGATCTTTCTTGATGATTATTTTTGAAATAATTGGATCTACTTCCTCAATTCTAAGGAATCTGAGGAAGTGCTATGCATATTCAAGGAATTCAAGGCATAAGTCGAGAACCTCTCAGGGAAGAGGATCAAAGTCTTGAGATTAGACAATGGAGGGGAATAAACCTCTACATATTTAAATGATTTATGCAAGGAAGCATGAATTAAGAGGGAGTAAATATTTCCTTAAAACCCGCAGCAAAATGGGGTTACAAAAAGGAAGAACATAACTATTATTGAGGAATCCAAATCCATGATACATGATCAGGGTATTCCTATGTTCTTATGGAAAGAATATTCTAGTACGACAGTATATGTGCAGAACTAGAGTCCACATAAGATCTTAAAGAACACTCCAAAATAATCTTTCAAAGGTGCGAAGCCAAAAATGGGCCAATTACATATCTTTGGTTGTCCAATCTACATTCATGTGCCCAAAGAAAAGAGGACAAAGCTATAACCTTTAGGAAAGAAGGGACCATTTATGGGATATAGTGATTCTTCAAAGGATTCCAAGATTTACATCCCAGGATTGAGGAAGATTGAAGCCAGTAGATATGTCTCCTTCGAAAAGGAGATGGCCTTTATATATGGATATTGATGGTGAGGAGCTGGTAGATATGAAGGAGATGCTGTCATCTCCCCTTCCAAAAGTGCATAGGGAGTTAGCTGAGAAATATGATCCAATTGATCCCATTGATCCATTATATCTAGTTGATATTCCCAGAGACATTGTAGTTGTTCGAAAAAGGCCTAGATGGGCACAACATACATTGTAGGATGAAGAGGGGCCTAAAGCTCCCCATGGTACCTTCATAGAAAGCAAGAGACCTCAAATATTCTCGAGCTATGTAGCATTGATGAGAAACATCATTGATTCATAACCCACTAGCTATGAGGAGGCTTCCAACCAGCAGGTATGGAAGGATGCCATGATAGAAGAATACCAATCCATCATGAAGAATGATTTGTGGGAGGTTGTGACAAAACCTAAGGGGAAGTTAGTAGTGACTTCTAAGTGGATTTACAAAATCAAGTATGGAGCAGATGGAAGTGTTGAGAAACATAAGGCAAGATTTGTGGCTAAAGGATTCTGTCAAAAAGAGGGAGTTGAGTGACTATGACAAGACATTTTCTCCCATGGCTCGAGACACTTCTGTCAAGGCTATTATTTCTATTGCTTCAGCTATGGAATGGAAGTTGCATTAGATGGATGTGAAAATTGCCTTCATCAAAGGTGTGATTGAGGAAGATGGTGTGATTGAGGAAGAGGTATATATCGAGCAACCAGAGGTATTTTTTATCCATGGGAAGGAGTCCCATGTATGCATGCTAAAGAAGGCCTTATATGGACTCAAGAAAGCACCACGTGCTTGGTATGCTCAGATAAATGGATACTTGGTGATATTTGGATTCACCAAGAGTGACATAGAACCCAACCTTTACTACAACATTATGGATGGTGAGCCACTAATTTTTGTACTCTATGTTGATGATCTGTTTCTCACCAAAACTGAGAAACTTATTGTATGGTGTAAGGAGATGTTAGCCTCTGAAATTGAAATGAAGGATCTTGGATTGATGCATTACTTCTTAGGATTATAAGTATGGTAGATGCATGACGATATTTTCTTGAGCCAAGGAAAGTACATCATCAATATATTGAGGAGATTTGGGATGTTGGACTGTAAATCCATGTTCACAATGATGGATGTGAATTTGAAGAAGCTGAGATATTTTGCTTCTGATTCAGATTTGATTGATCCCACTATGTATCGCCAGTTGATTGGATCAATGATGTATTTGGTCAACACTAGACCAGATATTTGTTTTGAAGTAAATGACCTCATGCAATTCATATGTGAGTTGAGACAAATAGATTGGATTGCTACAGAAAATGTGTTGAGGTATAAGCGTGGAACTGTGGGATATGGCCTGAGATATGCTTCAAGTGGTGACTTGATATTGCAGGGATTTTCCTATTCTAATTTGGTTAGGAGTGTTATGGATAGTGTAATGTCTCTGACCCTCTGACCGATGAAGAGGATGCTACGATACATCAAATCATCTGGGGATCTAGCCCCATGAAAATGAAAATACATATACATATAATGTTGAAGCATGATACTTTAAATCATAAAAACATTTTACGAAGAATAATCATTCATCATTAGACAGCACGGAAGCAGAACATATCAATCAACACTTCATGCATATACAGATCGGCATTTAACATGTATATCATCATTCATCAATGATAAATATGATTGCAGACACAAGTTAGGCAAGAATACTTATCTTATAAAGAGGATGTTCCGCAAACAGCTATGTCGCTGCAACGTTCCACCCAACCATAGGTCTGCATGCTCTTTAATCTCTCAACAACGCTGCCACCCTTGAGCCAGGCATGATTCCCCAAGGAATAAGGAACAAACAAGCTTACACATAGCCAAGGATAAGAACACCACAAGGGTACATAGTTCAGCCAAGCCAACACAGTTGGGTTTATCAAGTAAACCACGGATCAGCCAAGCCAACAAAGTTGGGTTTATTAGGCCATCCAAGAGCTGGGAAAGGCTAATGCTAAGCTAGTGAGATCATTAAAGAGCTATAGACACCAACACCAGAACCAGTCTGGCTTCTAGAACACCCACACACACCCAACACAAGGAAATTAGTCCCTTCTCTACAACACAGTCCCTTCGAACCTGATCTCCCTTCCAGTGCTATTAAGGGCTGTGGAGAAGAAAGCCAGCTTAGTAGCTTTGTCTATGTGGTTCTCAACCCACCAGGTTTATCAAGCACTTCAGGCCCTCATTCACCACTCCAATGCAGTCCGAAGACAAAACCACTGCATGCAAGCAGCTAAACATCTATTCAAGCCTTTATAGGGGAAAAACACAGTCCAAAAATCATGGTAATTAACATCCCATGAGCAACCTTGAATCCACAGCACATGATCCTTCATGCAATCGCTGGAGAGAAAATTACACAAACAGAAAATGGGAAAAATCACCGACCACATAGCGCAGGGACTCACAGCACCCAATTGATCCTCAATACAATCACTGTAGAACTTGCACATACCGAGGAGTGGGATAAGGAATAGAATACCACTCTATATGGGGAAGACATAACGCAACCCATCAAGCTATCCTAGAAATCCCAGCCTCAAATCAATGATGAACATAACAGAACAATGCCCAGTCTGAATTTGATGGGAAAAATACAAAACTCTACGTGAACAGAGGAAGAATGTTCTCTAATTAGCAAGTGGTGTGTGTAAAGAAAATGGAAAACCCCAACACAATGGAGGTAATACATTTTATCCCCTCCCTGGATGAGAAAGATGAATAACCACCATCCGAGAGAGTAGGCAGAACGGTCCCTACATCGTGGAGAGTGAGAGAAGGTGTGGGCATGACCTTTCTGCCAGCAATTTGCTACCTCAACTAACAAAATGGAATAACTAAGGGTGGTGGTGACACATGGCTTTCCCCCATATCTCAATGTTCAACATTTCCCTTTCCTTATCCTTTGGAATCATGCCCCTTCTCATTTTAGTTGCTGCGAACATAGTTGGTTGGGTTATTTAATTAAAATGTGTGTTTACATGATGCCACAATTAAATATATGTCGTATGTCCCAATATACCATCGGTGACGATCCAAATCCGAAACACAACATAACCAAATTGATAGTGGGGCTTTTGCCTTTAGCTCCTCACCATGATTATTTACAATATATGTATCATGTATATTTAATGCAAGTGGGGTTAAAACCAGGGTATTACATTCCCCTCCCCCTTCAATAGCAGTGTCCTCAGTGCTTTACAAAATTTGAACAAAAATGCTACACTGGTACCGCCTCAGTGTTCCGCAGGATTGAACAAAAATGGATGTGCCAATCGCATGGCATCCTCCAGCTCCCATGTAACCTCTTCAGGTCTGTAGTACTCCCATTGCACGTTTACCTGCCCTATGTCTTGGTTCCAGAGCATTGTGACCTTCCTGTTGAGGATACGCATTGGCTTGATTCAGAACTCTCCCTCGGGTTCCACCTAAATCACATCCCAATTTATCACATGGTTAAGATCAAGTACATATTTCTTAAGCAAAGAAACATGAAAAACATTATGAGCTCTAGTACTAGAAAGCAATGCAAGTCTATATGCAATAGGCCTTATTCTTTCAAGCACTTCAAATGGCCCACAATATCTAGGTGACAGCTTAGCACAACTTCCAAGCTTCAAGGAACTTTGCTTTCACTCTGAGGTAAACATGATCCCCAACACTGAAATCCCTATTCATTCTATGCTTATTTGCATGGCTTTTCTATCTGTCCTGTGCTACTTTCAGATTCTGCCTAATCTTTACAACCTCTTGCTCTATTTCCTTGAGCAATTCTAGTCCAAGCACGACTCTGTTCACTAGGTTATCCCAAGTCACTGGTGTCCTACACCTTCTTTCGTACAAGGCTTCATACGGACTCATCCCCAAGGATGCCTACTGTCCATTGTTGTAATCAAACTCTACCACGTGTAAGTAATATTCCCACTTGGTTGGTTTGTCCATCACATACATGCGAAGCATATCTTCAAGCACCTAATTAACTCTCTTTGTCTTCCCATCTGTCTGAGGATGGTATGCAGTGATGAAGTTTAGCTTTGTACCAAAATCTGTAAACAATCCCTTCCAAAAGTTAGAAGTGAACTTGACATCTTTGTCAGAAATTATTGCCTTCGGCAATCCATGCAATTTGAAAATCTCCTTCGTGAAAATATTGGCAATGTCATCAGTCTTATGTGTAGACTTCACTGGAATAAAATGTGCTTCCTTTGTCAACTTGTCTACTACAACCATGATGGAATCATGTTGTCTCCAAGTCATCGCCAATCCTGTAATAAAATACATGGAAATAACTTCCCATTTCCATTCCGGAATTGGCAAAGGCTGCAACAAACCTGCTAGATGTTTATGCTCAACCTTTACCTGTTGACATTTCATGCACCTTGAAATGTATTCATCCATGTCCTTTTTCATACCTGGCCAAAAGTACTGCTTTCTTGCTGTAGCAATTGTCTTCTAATATCCTGGGTGACCAGAATACAGAGCTTGATGGATTTCATCCATAACAACTCTCCTCAAATTAGCTACATTCAGAATATAAATTCTGCTTTTATAAGTGAGAAGTCCATCTTCTTCCAATTTATATCCTTCATACCTCCTCTCAAGAATTTGCTGCTGCAATTTGTCTTTTACCTACTCATACAACTCATCTCCGGCAACATGATTTGCAATATGCTGCTTCAAATCTGATTGGCAAATACTAAGAGATGCCACATGCATTCCCTGTACCTTCCAGCTAAGTGCATCATCTACCTTGTTTTCTTTTCCTTTTATGTGCTTGATTTCGAAATCAAACTCACATAAAAATTCCAGCCATCTCGCTTGCCTAACATTCAGAGTAGGCTGATCAAACAAATACTTCAGTCCACAATGGTCTGTCTTGAGCTCAAATCTTCTACCCATCAAGTAATGTCTCCACATCTTAAGAGCATGTACTATGGCTACAAACTCTAGATCATGAGTGGCATAGTTCTTTTCATGCTCCTTCAACTTTCTTGATTCATAACATACCACATGGTTGTCCTGCATAAGGACCCCCCCAAGCCCTTGTCCACATGCATCGATACATACCACAAAATCTTTCTCTGGGTCTGCAACCTTCAATACTGGTGCACTGGTGAGAAGATTCTTCAACCGCTAGAAGCTTTCTTCACACTTCGAAGTCCATTCGAACTTTATCCCCTTCTTCTGCAAAGAAGTGATGGCATGTGCAACCTTGAAAAATCCTTCAATGAATCTCCTGTAGTATCCTGCGAGTCCCATAAAAGATCTTACATCCGTGACATTTCTTGGATTAGGCCAATTCATAATGGCTTCGATCTTCTCAGGGTCTACTGATATACCCTATTTTCAGATAATGTGACCCAGATACTTAATTCTATCCCTGTAGAAGTCACACTTGCTCAATTTTGCATACAACTGGTGTTCCCTGAGCACTTGCAATGTCAATCTCAAATGCTCTTCATATTCTTCCTCATTCTTGGAATAAACAAGAATGTCATCAAGGAAAACAAGAACAAACTTTTTCAAATACTTACTGAAGACACTGTTCATAAGGAACATAAATGTAGCTGGTGCATTTCTGAGACCAAATGGCACCACTACAAACTCATAATATCCATACCTTGTCTTGAAGGTTATCTTATGAATGTCTTCATCCTTGATTCTCACCTGATGGTAACCAGACCTCAAGTCAATCTTGGAAAATACCTTTACTTTTCTCATTTGGTCAAAGAGGTCATCAATCCTAGGTAAAGGATATTTATTCTTCATAGTAACTTTGTTCAAGTACCTGTAATCAATACATAACCTGAGGGTACCATCTTTCTTCTTCACAAACACAACCGGTGCTCCCCAAGGGGACACAATCAGTCAGATATACTTATTTTCCAAAAACTCTTACAGTTGCATCTTCAACTCTAGAATCTCTAGTGTAGTCACCCTGTAGTGTGTTTTGGACACTGGTGCTGCTCCTGGCACAAGTTCAATGGTGAAATCGATGTCCCTCTGCAGAGGAAGCCCTGGAATCTCATCAGGAAACACATCCTTGAATTCCTGTAACACCTGATAGTATTCCAACCTAGGAGTCTCATCTCCTGTTGGTTCTAGAATATGAGCTGCATACAACTGGAAACCTTTCCTACAGAACTTCTTCAACTGCATTGCTAAAACTTGTCTTATTGAAATTACCTTCGGAATACCTTTCACAACTACTGGGTTTCCTTCTTCATCCATGCCTTCAAAATTCTTGTTATAATAGTCAAGCTTCACTCTGTGAGCTTCTAACCAATCCATTCCAATGAGAACATCATAGGAACCAAGCAGTAGAACATTCAGATCTGCATAAGTGTTCAATCCATTCATGACCAATGGACATTTCTCTATCATGTCACTGATTTTTCTCTTAGTCCTAGTGGCAAGAGAAACTAACCAAGGTTTCCTATGCTTGACCTTCTTATAAGCACAATTCTCCACTACTCTAGGAGTGATATAACTGTGAGTAGAACCAGGGTCAATCAAAATAGAAATAGATTGTTCAACAATCTTACCTGCAACTTCAACCATAGTTGACTGATGATCTACCCGGCGGTCTTCCAGTGCTGCATAAATTCTAGGGACTGCTCTGGCTACCTAGCCCACTATTTCTGCTTCCTGAATGTTATAAGCTGGCCTTGCACTTTCATTCTCAAGTGGACAATATCTACACAAGTGAGGTCCTTCACACTTCCAACATTTGAGTGGACCTTTATTCTGATGTGGCTATTTAGGCTTCCCACTTATCACTCCAGCTGGATTACTCGTAGCTTGGGATGGCCACTTCTGCTGATTCTTGAATCTAGAAGGTTTGAACCCTTTCTTTCTTTGGTCATAATTCTCATTCTTCTTGTCATTCCATGCCTTATGGTAATCAGGTTTACCCTTGCTTTGCTCATAGCAATATTTAGCCTTCCTTGTTGCTTCTTTGAGAGTTCTTGGTTCGTAGAACTCAATTCTATATTTGTAAGTTTGAGGCAATCCACTTAGAAACCATTGGATCTTCACTTTTCATCTCTGATGTATCGGACATACCTCAACAATTCCAAAAACTTATTTGCATATTCATCCATCGTCTACTGTCCCAATCTCATCTCATGGAACTCCTTGATCTTGTCATCATAATACCTGTCAGAAAGGTATTTCTTCCTTAAATACTTCTTGAACTGTTTCCACTTCAGTTTTCTCTCACTGATCCTCTTTACTTTCTTGAAATGTTCCCACCAAATGGATGCCCTTCCATTCAGATTGAATATGGAAACTCTTGCCTTCATGTTTCCTGAATAATCCTGCACCTGAAAGTACTTCTTTATCCCAAGAAGCCAAGCTTCAGCCTCTTGTCCCATCTTTATCTCACCATCAAATGTAGGAGGTTTAGCTTTCCTAAATTCATCTGGATAGTGATTCCTATGGTGCCTTCTTCTTTTATTTTTATGATAATATGAACTTCTATCTCCACTAGATTATCCAAAGTGAGATGATCCAATGGAAGTCTTTCTTGTTCTCCTAGTGCTGCTCTTACTGCCTTCTGGCCTTAATGTACCTCGTCCAGAATCTATTTTTTTCTGCAAGTCTGTCAAACTCTCCAATATGGCAGCATTCAACTGATGCTGCTCTTCCTGGGATTTAACCAAGCTTCTCATGGTGGTTGCAACCTTGGAAGGTGTCCCCTAGAATCTCCTTCCATTAGATTCTATGTTATCATTTCTATTATAGACATTTTATCCCATGGCCCATCTTTTGCACGCTCGTAAGAATCCTAGGCATCATACCCATCATGGGTTCTCATGACTGAACCACCTCTTTCTTTACCACACTGTTCTTTCTGGAGTACTACTCTTAGAAATTATCTATATTTTTACAAATGTGTTAGTAGAAAACTGTTAGATGCATACATTAATATAAATCAAATCTACTTACCTCTTCTTCTAGAAATTTATAAAACAACAATTATGCTAAAACACAGAATTTTCTCTTTTTCTTTTCATCCCTATGACCCCTGATAATTTGTTGTAGTTTGCTGAAAATCGACTGAAAGGCAGTCGAAAACTGCTTGAAAAATTACTGAGAAATTCTTCTGAAAAAACAAATCTTCCTAGGTCCAATCGGACCTCCTCCCAACTAATTCTCCGACATTGCGGTGGTCAAAACAACTACACCTCCGATATGCATCAGCAGAAAAAAAAAATGTATGTTCATCAGCGGTTTGTTGTTTATTCCTTTCCTGCGTTTCGATGAGAAAAATGACTAAACTCCTACTCTGTATCGGTGAGCAAATCATCTGTTGATCAGGTGCACAGTCTCTTTAGCAGTTGCAACGGCAGAAAGTATTCTTACTTTGGTTTCCACGGAGATCTTTTGGTTAGTGGGTCTCCTCCCTGCTAACGCTCTGGCATTTCGGTGGTTAGAACATCTAATTTCCTCTCTTGTGTCGGCGGGTCATTTGTCTATTCCCTTCCACCGTATCGGGCCTACAATGGTCTATCCCCCCCGCAACAGCGACCAACAATCCCTTTATAATTTCCGCGGATCATAGTTTTTCCAGCGGTTCGAGCGTCATCCTACTGTGGCATCGGACTCTTAGTCCTCTAGGCATCCACAGCGGTGGCAATCCAATCAACTATGTTCCGTCGATCGATGCTCCCAACCACTAACTTCTTCCGCATCAGACGTCGGATCAACTATCCATCGGGTGGTTAGTCTTCTCGATCTCCACAACAGTGGACGTTCAACAAAATTTGATGTAGCTCATTGGTGACCGCATCCTCTGATCATTGACGATGTGATCAACTGACCATCGTTAATGGCCGATGGTTCCATTGACTTCGAAAAATTTTGAACAATTTTCTCTTTTGCTGATTCATTTAACTTTCGGTCAGCGGGAGCTTCCTTTATCTTCCGTCGACTTCATCGGATCCATATTCCCTTATACGTCACTGCATCAACTAACAACCACCCCGGCATCGGCAAGTGGAATTTGTAACCGTTGAAGGTTTAGTGGACTAGGATTCCGCAATAGTAGCGCTTTGTTCCACTAATTCCTTCCACTGTAGTCGCCAACTTTCACCACATAGGCAACATGATCAGCTGTGTGTCGGCGATGCAATCAACTAATCATCGTCGATCGCCGACGGTCCTGTTACTTCGTCAAATTTTCAAAAATTCCCCAATGTCGGTGGTCGCAGGCTCTATGCGTCGAAAGCATAGTAGTCTAGCCATCCGCAACGGCAGGTGCTCGATCAACTAATCTTCGCTGATGATTTCAACACTTAAACATAAATTTCAAAACTTTCTTCTTCTATCGGCGGTTGGAAGCACTAACACTACTGCATTGACGTTTTAGTCCCCACGGCAGCCGTAATGACGACAACCCATTCAACTAACTCTTATCGATGTTCATCAGTAGTTTCCTCGTCTAAACATCGGCAATGAGAACAACTATCTTCCGTTGATCGCCGATGGTCAGACTTAGAAAAATTTTCAAAGTTTTTCCCGGTTATCGTCCGTCGGGTGGCCTTCCCACTAAGTGCCCGCTGCATCAGAAGATCGTATCACTAAGTCTTCCGATGGGCCTATAGTTCTGGTACTTGGAAAATTTTCTGAGTTTTCCTGCCACAATTTTTCTGATTGCTATTGGGCAGAAGGAAAAATACCTCTGCTATCCGATCTGTCATGGCCCATTCAGGCCCATGCTGCAACCAGAGCTCTGATGCCACACTGTAACATCCCCGACCCTTCGACCGGCAAAGAGGACGCTACATACATCAAATCATCTGGGGATCTAGCCCCATGAACATGAACATACATATACATATAATGTTGAAGCATGATACTTTAAATCATAAAAACATTTTACAAATCATAATCATTCATCATTATACACCACGAAAGCAGAACATATCAATCAACACTTCATCCATATACAGATCAGCATTTAACATGTATGTCATCATTCATCAATGATAAATATGATTGCAGACACAAGTTAGGAAAGAATACTTATCTTATAAAGAGCCTGTTCCGCAACCAGCTACGTCGCTTCAACGTTCCACCCAACCATAGGCCCACGTGCTCTTTAATCTCTCAGCAACGCTGCCACCCTCGAGCCAGGCATGATTCCCCAAGGAACAAGGAACTAACAGGCTTACACATAGCCAAGGATAACAAAACCACAAGGGTACATAGTTTAGCCAAGCCAACATAGTTGGGTTTATCAGGCGAACCACAGATCAGCCAAGCCAACAAAGTTTGGTTTATTAGGCCATCCAGGAGCTGGGAAAGGCTAATGCTAAGCTAGTGAGCTCATTGAAGAGCTACAAACACCAACACCAGAACCAGCCTAGCTTCTAGAACACCCACACACACCCAACACAAGGAAATCAGTCCCTTATCTGCAACACAGTCCCTCAGACCCTAATCTTCCTTCCAATGCTATTCAGGGGTTCTAGAGAAGAAATCCAGCTTAGTAGCTCTGTCTGTGTGGTTCTCAACCCACTAGGTTTATCAGGCACCTCAGGCCCTCATTCACCACTCCAATGCAGTCCGAAGACAAAACCACTGCATGCAAGTAGCCAAACTACTATTCAAGCTTTTACAGGGGAAAAACACAGTCCAGCAATCGTGGTAATTAACATCCCATGAGCAACCTTGAATCCAGAACACACGATCCTTCATGCAATCGTTGGAGAGAAAATTACACAGACAAAAAATGGGAAAAATCACCAACCACACAGCGCAGGGACTCACAGCACCCAATTGATCCTCAATACAATCGCTGTAGAACTTGCATAGGCGGAGGAATGGGAGAAGGAATAGATTACCACTCTATACGGGGAAGACATAACGCAACCCATCGAGCTATCCCAGAAATCCCATCCTCAAATCAACAATGAACATAACAGAACAATGCCCAGTCTAAATTTGATGGGAAAAATACAAAACTCTGCGTGAACAGAGGAAGAACGTTCTCTAATTAGCAAGTGATGCGTGTAAAGAAAATGGCGAACCCCAACACAATGGAGGTAATACATTTTATCCCCACCTTGCATGAGAAAGACGAACAACCACCATCCGAGAGAGTGGGTAGAATGGTCCCTACGTCATGGAGAGTGAGAGTAGGCATGGGCGTGACCTTTCTGCCAGCAATTCACTGCCTCAACTAACAAAATGGAATAACTAAGGGTGGTGGTGACACATGGCTTTCCCCCATGGCTCAATGTTCAACATTTCCCTTTCCTTATCCTTTGGAATCATGCCCCTTCTCATTTTAGTTGCCACGAACATAGATGGTTGGGTTATTTAATTAAAATGAGTGTTTACATGATGTCACAATTAAATATATGTCGTATGTCCCAATATACCATCGATGACCATCCAAATCTGAAACACAACATAACCAAATCGATGGTGGGGCTTTTGCCTTTAGCTCCTCACCATGATTATTTACAATATATGTATCATGTATATTTAATGCAAGCGGAGTTAAAATCGGGGTATTACAGATAGGAAGAGAACCTCTAAGTTTTGCTTCAATCTGGGATATTTCCAAGTGCAACAGGAAGTAGACCTTGGTAACACTCAGTACTCTAGAGGCCAAGTATATTTTTGTATGAGTTGCGTCTCAAGAAGTTGTGTGGCTTTGCAAACTTCTTGCAAGATTGTTTGGCCAAACTCTAGAGCCAACATTGATTCACTATGACAACTAGAGTTGTGTGAATCTGGTATTCCACAACAAGTCAAAGCATATTGAGTTTCAGTATCACTACATTTGTGATATGATGCATAGAGGTGCAGTCGAGATACAATATGTCATGACATATGACTAGACTATAGACATTCTTACCAAGATTCTTCCCAAGATAAAGTTTGCATAATTTCGTAAACGACTTGGTGTGGTAGAGAATATATCCCTCATTGAGAGGGAAGGTTAAATTTGTTTCCAGACACTCTGAGATGGAGTGGGGAGGTTGGATCCATGATTATATCCCTCGCTAAGAGGGAAGGATGAGTTATGTGTGGAATCCTTGTCCTATGTGGACTGTGGTTATGTGTGGACCAATATGAGTTATGCGCGAAATCCTGAGTTCTATGCGGACTCCTTGTCCTATGTGGACTGTGGTATTGTGTGGACCAATAATATTTATGTGTGAAATCATGAGTTCTATGTGGACTCTATGTCCTATGTGGACTATGGTTATGTGTGGACTGATATGATTTTTATGTGGACTATGGTTCTGTTTGGACCAATATGAGTTCTTTCTGGACTCCTGATTTCTGTGTGAACTCCTTGGTGCATGTTCCTTGATAAACTGGGTTGAGCTGAGGCATGATGAGTTGGTGCATATTCCTCAATGGACTGGGATGAGCTGAGGCACATTCTCGATGGACTAGGTGGAGCCGATACACGTGGACACTTCTCGACAAAATCATATTGTGTTGGAATACCTTCCTTATGATATAGATATGTTTGATATAGTCATGATGTACTAATGATATCAAAATGTGGTTCACTGTGATGATTCCTCCCTAGCTAAGACGGAGTGTTGTTGTAGTAACTACATGAGGCACATCCTCACAAGTCAACCCCATTATAATTATCCAGAAGGAAATTTTACACACATGAGAAAACAACTCGGCCCCAATAAAAAATTAAATTGCCAGCAACATATATTATAAATAGAAGGTGCCTCACTTCATTTTGAAAACAAGCATTAAAGCAAGTTTTCTCAAGTGGTTAAAAAGTTTGCTACTATTATTACGATACTTTTTTTGGGGTTCTCCATCTTTAGAGAAGTTGCTCTTATTTTTTCTTGGAAGTTTATGCTACTATTGTTCGGATGTACATCGATTTCTATTGGAAGGTGTGAGCTCGAGGGATACAATAGTTTTTTCTATGGTTTGGAGGTGATAAATCATCACCGTGTTTAAATGATTTCCAAAGTTTATTATTTTTTCTATGCTTTGTCATTCTTTTAGTGATCTTATTATTGTTATGCTACTATCTTCATAAAATCTAACACCAACTTTAGATTACTTTTATGATTAGTTCACAACAAGGTTGTTTATTGGTTTTATTAGTGCATGGTGAGAATACTTGGTAATGTACATTGGATCATGTATCCTCCTTTGTTATAATGACATATTGGTTGATGTCCTAGTTATTTGTGCCAAAAATTTAGTGATTGTTGGTTGTTTGTACAAAAATATTGGATTGAAAGGTGGAAAGACGCTCGAACACATCATCATCAACATAACCATATCTTGTCTTTACTGAGCTCAAAATGAATGTTGTTTTTCTATTATGTCATCATAATTAATAAACCAAATACCTCTGAGATTTCATTACATTTAATAAACCAAATACCTTAGATGTCATTTACCTCGGATGTGTTTTTACAATGGCACCATCCCTACATGACTCATTAATTGATGTTTCAAGTGACATTTGCATGATGGTGTTGATAGTATTTCTAACATGACATCATCCCTCCATCACTCAATAATAATACAAGTTTCAAGTGATAGTGGCATGATGGTGTTGACAGTTTTCTATAATCGCATCATCCTTCCATCACTCAGTAATTGAAGTTGCAAGTGATGATTGTATCATGGTGTTGATTGTATTAATACCAAATTTGATGCATGGCATGGGATTGTCATTAGACTTGGTTTGGTGTTAGTTTCCTAATTTGAAAACATGGAATAAGAGGGATTGCACAAGAATGGAACACAACAATTGTTGGTTAACATTATAAAAACACATATGAATATATGTTTATTTCATACATTTACTAGTTTGAGAGAAAATACCTTACATACATCCATTCTAAATGGAAATAACAATACTATTATTAAGAAATGCAAAAAAAGAATCATAACATATATAATATGGATCTATATCAACCACTTTTTAAAATGTAGGTGTGCTAATTATGTTGATAGGCATTTAGATGTTAACTTAAATTTTGGACTTGCTTGAGCAGATCAACAAGATTAACCCAAGTGTACAACATGGATTCATTCCATGGTTGTCCTATCTTGTTATGCTTAAATGAATCGTGATTAAGATTTAAATAAACTTCAGTTAAAGAGTGGTTATAGAAACTGGTAACAATTTGTTTTTCTTTTTTCATAACCCAAATGTAACAAGTGTACAACATGGATTCATTCCATGGTTGTCCTATCTTGTTATGCTTAAATGAATCCTAATTAAGATTTAAATAAACTTCAGTTAAAGAGTGGTTAAAGAAACTGGTAACAATTTGTTTTTGTTTTTTCATAACCCAAGTGTAACAAGTGTACAACATGGATTCGTTTCATGGTCATATCTTGTTATGCTTAAATGAATCTTCATTAAGATCTAAATAAAGAAGCCCCTAATAATTTGTTTTTTTTCATATCTGTTTATTCTTATTATTATTATTAAATAGTATTTGATTTGTGCTTCTATGAACTCTAACAATAACGTATGAATAATGGATATAAAATTTATATTTTAGCCTATGTTTAATAGCCAAATATCTTCACAAAACTAAGTGATTGATTGTACTTGTTAACATTCACCAGCTATTACTTCTGGTTATGCTAAATTATAAATATATCTTAATTTTTTATTTTATTTATTTAAATAGTAATAATTTGTAATGATAAAACTTACCATATATGAAAACATCTTTATAATATTAATATTGAGTTGTAAAAGATTTCCATTCACTAATTTATTGGTAAAATTATGTAAATTGTCCGTTTTAAATTAACTCAAATTATAAAAAAATAAAAAAATAAAACTTTTAATTACATATAATATCTCTCGGTATTGAGATTCCAGCTATCTTTCATGTTTTACCGTTTATGAAACTCACAGAAAATAACCAAATAGAGTGAACAAATATATTGTGTTTAACGTCCCGTGTTTTCAATCTAAGCAATGGGACTGTCAAGACATATAAAACAATTGGACTTTGGAATATGAAATGACAGATTAACTCCATCTAGAGTTCCACAACTAAACAACGAAAAATGAAATCTTTGTGCTTCAAAATACTCGAAATATTTTATCAAAATTCAGGAGTGTTGAGACCTTGAAACAATGGAGAAATGGTACAGGGAACCAACACAATGGACAAATTGGAATTTGGACGATAAAATGAGGGATCAACTCTCCCTAGAATTTCAAACTTAAACAAAGAAAAATGAAATCTCTGTCAAGAAACATGAGATAAAATACTTGGAATATTTCAAAGTTGAGACCACAGATTCCAGGATTATATACTGTTTACTACAAACAAACAAAAGGAACCCAAAAGCCATACCTAAAACAAACAACAACAAAAATCCAACAAAAAAAGGTCAAATACATAGATTGTCTTCTACAAATTGAGTAGAATGCCTCTCCAAGTGGACTAAATAAGGAATTTGATTAGTGATGATGGTGATTTGATCTTTAAGAACTCTCAAACAACTATAGAAGGTAATTATGCAAAGTCCTAGGAAGTATATTTGATGTACTTATCTACTGTTTTTCACTGTCCAAGTGACTCGCATTCCTTCGCACAAGGTAGCAGCAGTTTGTCAGCAATGGAGATCTGCATCTTTTCACGAAGCTGTTAGTTAAGCACTGTCCATGTCCAAGTTCTTTGAGTCTTGTAAATCTCTTCAAATGTAACATTCAATATCTTGAATCTTCTTTTCTTTCAGGGGCACTAAGAGAAAGATTCAACATATCTAGTGTTTCATTTGAAGAGACTTACATCAATCTTGGATAGATCGAGTGTTTCATTTGAAGAGATTTACATCAATTAAATGTAGAGAAGAGCATGAACTTTTTTTTATGAAAATCAAGGTATGACCAGATTATACAATCATAACATAAAGCTTAAATAAGAACATTATGTCACCTACAAACAAGAACCTACATGGGAAAGTAACAATCATTCCTTCCAACCACTCAAACTAAATAGCTTAAAAATTTAAATAGATTTTATATAATAACCTAGTAACTTAGTAAAATGAAAAGTCCAACTGAAGCTTACCTCCAAGAAAAAATGTTTCCATTAACCATCACAAAATAACTATTTAATTAAATACACAACCACACCTACCATCCACCATCAAAATCAATTTCAAGATTCAATAAAAAAACTCATATATTGAAATATAACAACAACAAAAATCATCTTCAACAATAACAGAAAATCCATCTTTAAAAGATTTAACAATAGATTCAAATACTCAACAACAACAAAAATCCATGTTCAAAAATAACATCAAAATATTTTCACCATCAAAATCATCTCAAAATATCAATAATATATCAATCTTCTCATATATTGAGCTTCAAAGATTTACCAACACTAAAACTGAATGAAGGCACGTTTAAACCCAAAAAGAAGATTGAGCTTCAAAGATTCAACAATAAAAATGAAAGGACCTTTAAACCCAAAAAGATTACAGCAGAAAACTAGTATTCAAAAATAAGATACAACAAAAGAATTTTCACCACAAAAAACATCATGCTTCAAAGATTAAAAAAGAAGATTTAAACCCTTGACTTCAACATACAATTAAACAAGTTTATAGATCCTAACAACCCACATACATGGCAAAACCAATTTGTTCTTGATTTTTATTTCACATTATCAGTCTAAAAACTTTAATCATAAATAAAGCCCAACACTCCACCTCCACTAACTAATTAACACAACCAGTTATGTTCTATTGTTTTATCTGAACAATAGCGATCACGGTCCTTAAGCATTCCACAGTATCTGACTTAATATATGTGGTGCAAACAGATCCAAACCAATCCATGTCTTCACCATCATAAATGGTTATCCTTAGGCAGTTTACAAATTTTCTTTCGAGCCTTTCTCACTATAATAAGAGAATGAAGAAAAATAAGTTATCTTGAGATGCAAATCTATTTTACTATAAAGTTCTCTAAAAGTTTAAATAAATTTCATCACACCAAATACCATGAGTAAATACTATGGGCTATTCAATACCATAAAGTAGTAACCATCAATGGCTAACCTATCAATGATCAAATACACATTAACCCAATTACCAAGTTAATGTTAATTACAAAACTCCTCAACTCAATCAATAACTAAATACACATTAACCTAATTACCAAGTAAAAATTAACCTAACATCATGATGCTCCGTCCTTATATTATCTTAATCTTGTCCCCAATTATTTTAAATAGATATTCAACCATCATCAAGTCTCTTTCATCCATGATGAAGTTATTTATCTATTTATAAAGTCAAAGTCACGTTAGATATTAGAGAAATCTTTTTTAAATAGTTACAAGACTACTTTTTATTTTAGAGTCCTATATTGGATTATGCGTTGTTAAGTTAATAATGGAACAATGAGTTAGATATTAGTTATGTAATAACTAGAATTTAATCAATAATTGAGTAAAGTGTAACTATTTTACTTATGAGGTATACATACCCTACCCCCTCTCCGATTTGAGTCTATGACCTCCTAGAAGGAAACACATTTTCTTGAAGGTCACGTCCACTCAAGTTGATAATAAAACAATGAGTTAGATATTAGTTTTCTAATAAGTACAAATTAACCTCCATGGATCCCACTCAAGTTGATAAAAAAAATCTGAGTTAGATATTAGTTTTCTAATAAGTACAAACTAACCTCCATGGATCCCTCTTAATTGTGTCTCTATCAAGCATACAAAGGGATCAAATCCCTTAGGTGAAAACTCCTTTAGACTCATAAACTTGAGGAATTGTTTGCACCTCAATGGATTTGATCCCTATCAACAATTCATAGAGACAAAGCTCAGATGGATATTTGCTAGTATATACATATACAAGTTATATATTTTTTAATTACGCATATAAGTTCTCTAATCTCACAAGCTACTGTAAAGATTGGTATATCTTTTCCCTAATAACAAAGAATTATCATTCTCCAGTTCTCTTTTTTTTTGCGCTGGCTGCTTGAGGGCTCGTGGCCTTAGTTGTGCGCGCGCGTGGGCTAGGGTTTCTGGCAGCTATGGCCACCCCTGGGGGCGAGGATCTCCTTCCTCCCCCCCTTCTTGCAGAGATGGACGCGTTTCGGAGGCTCGTTGCAGGCGGAGGGAAGAGGACAGGACCTCCCCTGGTCCCTAAATTCATCAAAAAACTTGTTGATATTCCTGAGATCGCCCTGCCAAAGACATCCTCGGTTAAGATTGCCCTGGCTCTATCTGAAAGAGGTCTGGTTGGTCAATTTATGGGGCTTTGGCCTTTAGCAAAGACCACCGACGACTGGATCCAAAGAAATTGGAAGCCGCATCTAAAACATGGAGTCACCTGCTACCCCCTGAGCAGTGGCTACTTTCTCTTTGAATTTATTGATAAGGAGGACAAAGATCTCATCTTCCAGAATGGCCCATACTTCATGGGATCCCAGGGGCTGTATCTTAACCGCTGGACCCCAGACTTTGATCCCTCGGTGGATTTTCCTAAGGAGGTGTCGGTCTGGGTCAGGCTTCCCAATTTTCGGATCCATTGCTGGAACTTCGAAGCGTTGCAGAAGATCGAAAATGGAATAGGAAAGTTTGTGGATAAGGCAGACAACAAGAACATCTACAACTGTGCCAGGATTTGTGTGGAGGTGAACCTCGAAGCAGGCCTACCAGAGGCAGTGAAGCTCAAGGTGGGCACTTGGACCCACTTCCAGAAAGTGGACTATGAACATCTTCCGTTTAAATGCAGACTCTGCCAAGAGCATGGGCATTTTCAGAGGAATTGCCCAAAAAACCAATCCCTGGACAAGGAAGAAACTGAAGGATGGCATAAGGTTAAGAGAAACAAGCCAGCCTCTAAACCCAAAGAGCCAAGGCTTGACCATACGCAGAATCAGCCACAGGCGAATGTGAATCCGCCAAAGGAGCCCCCGGCAAAAGATACAAATCCTCCAAAGGAACCGGAAAAGGAATGTATAGAGATAGCATCTCACTCAACGGCTTCTTCAGAAAACCCAGCCAGGAATAACAACGACCCAATAGCAAAAAAAGCTCTGAAATCGGACGAAGAAAATATCACTTTAGACTCTAAAACTGGAGCTGATTCAGACGGGGGGGCCACTGAGACCAGCAGCTCGATAGGAACTCCTGAAAGGAATCCAAGAGGAAGGAAGCCAGACAAAAAAAAATGAGAGGAAAAATCATATAGAGATGTAACAGCAGGAGTCCAGCAAACCATTCTGGACATGATAGAAACTAGATCCTCAAAGAAAGGCCAAGCTCCGAAAGGAGCCACCCCTCCCTCCTCCTGACCCTAATGTTGTTCGTCTCTTGGAATTGCAGAGGGATGGGAAGCAAGTCCAAAGAAGAAGCAATCAAATATCTTGTTCGAATGAATTCCCCAGAGATCCTTCTGATCCAGGAGACGAAGATGGAGGCGCTTGAGACCATTCAGGCCAGCAAAAAGTTTTGGAAAAAAGGAGAAGGAAGAGCTGTCAGCTCTAGGGGAGCCTCAGGAGGGATAGCTACCTTCTAGAACTCCTCCATGTTTGATTTGCTCGAGGATTATGGTACCACCCATTGGATCTTCACAAAATTGCAGCATCAAGACTCGGGGCAACAGATCGGCCTGTTCAATATCTACGCCCCAGTCCTCCTGTCAGAAAAGAGAGAATGCTGGGACTCGCTGAAATTGTTCCTTTCAGCAAACCAACATGACAACCTGGTGCTCGTAGGAGATATGAATGTAACCCTGGCACTCTCGGAAAAGAAAGGAGGCTCCCCCGTAAGAGATCCGGCGCGGGAGTGGGTAGAAGATATCATTTCAGGCTGGGATCTGGAAGATATCAAACCCAGCAAAGGCAAATTCACATGGACTAATAAAAGAGTTGGTCCGGGTCATATTGCTGCCCGCCTAGATCGGTTTTTGGTTCACTCGTCCTTCCTAACGCTTGGTCTTTTTTCCAACTCAAAAATCCTGCAGGCCTGCACCTCTGACCACAAGCCTATCTCTCTTGCTCTAACCACTGGAGAAAAGTTGGGGCCCATACCCTTCTGTTTCAGCCCACTCTGGGTCTCCATGGAAGGTTTCTCAGATCTGGTTTCTGAAACATGGAGAAAGGCAGTCTCTGGCTCGCCGTTCTACATTTGGGAGGAGAAATTAAGAAGACTCAAAGTGGCTCTAAAAGCCTGGGTGAAATCCTAGCCCTCCCCTATCTCTGAAAGACTGCTAGCCCAACGAGCTCTTGGAAATCACCAACTTCTCATGGAGGAGTCCAAGATCACCCCGGAGCTGCTAAATGAGGAAATCGACCTCCAAAAGGCTCTCCACTCAGCGCTGAGAAGAGAGGAGCAGTACTGGAGAATTAAAGCGCGTTGTCTTTGGCTACAAGAGGGCGATAAAAATACCTCCTTTTTCATAAGCAGGCAGAAGCCCGGAAAAATCATAATAACATTAGAGAAATTCATTTACAGGATCACGTGATCAGCAACTTTGAGGAGATAAAGAATGCGGCCCACTCTTTCTTTAAAGAGTTGTTCACAGAGGAAATGGACACGCCCCCTCTCTTGGATCGATACCCTCTTTCTGAGATCCCCAAGCTGATCAACGAGGAAGATAATCGCAGGTTAATGGCTCCAATCTCGACTGAGGAGATAAGAGAAGCTATTCACAGAATGAACCCGAACAAAGCTCCTGGGCCAGATGGATTCACGGCAATATTCTTCATAACCTGTTGGGACATCATTCAGAAAGATCTGGTCAAAATGGTGAGGAAATCCCAGAACTGCAGTAAAATCGGTGGGAGCACAAATTCCTCTTTCCTGGCACTAATTCCTAAAGAAAAAGGCGCCCAAAACTTCTCCAGATTCCGGCCCATCTCGCTCTGTAACACGAGATATAAAATCATCAGCAAAGTTATCGCAAACAGATTAAAAAAAATCCTTCCAAGGATCATCCCGGAGAATCAGGGGGGCTTCATTCAGGGCAGACAAATCCAGGATAACATCATCTTGGTCCAAAAGGCAATCCACTCCAGCTGTCAATGAAAAGAAAAAGGTATGATAGTAAAGCTTGACCTTGCTAATGCTTTTGACAGAGTTTGTTTAAGTTTTCTGTTTGCTGTTATGGAAAAAATGGGATTCCATTCTCAGTTAGTAAACTGGATCAAAGCCTGCATTTCGGAGCCCTGGTTCGCCCCCTTGGTGAACGAGAGACCGGCCAACTTCTTTCAAGCAACCAGGGGACTAAGGCAGGGCTGCCCATTATCCCCCTTGCTTTATGTGATTCAAGCATCGGTCCTCAGCTTCCAGCTTGACAAGAGAATCCAGCCAAGGTCTCTAATGGGGCTGGCTACCTCTCCTAGAGTGAAGAGAATGAACCATGCCCAGTTCGCTGATGATTCCCTCCTCATGGGCCGAGCAAATCTCTCCACGGCCAGATCCTTTAAGAATGAGTTGGATGTCTTCACAGAGGCCTCTGGAAGTGAAATCAGCTTGAGGAAAAGCAAAATCTATAGCTGGAACTGCCCCCCTATCGAAATGACTGAGATCTCTAGGCTGCTGAACATGGACGGGACCTCCAGGTGGGATTCCATAAAATACCTCGGAATTCCTCTCGTGAAAACAGCCCCTAGAAAGAGCCTTTGGATGCCCCTGCTTGAAAAACTCAAGAGTAAGATAATGTCATGGGGGGCCTCATGGCTGAACAAAGCTGGTAAACTAGTTCTCATAAATTCAGTCCTAACCTCCCTGCCTGTTTACCAAGCCTCGCTCATTTTAGCCCCTAAAGGAATAGTGCTAGAAATTGACAAGCTTTTGAAAAAATTCCTCTGGGAGGGGGGAAGGAATGAAGGAAGGAAAATGCATTTAGTAAGCTGGAATAAAGTCAAAGCCCCAAAATGGGAAGGAGGGATGCAAATTAGAGATGTGGCCACTCAGAATTTAGCCATGGGAGGAAATATTCTTTGGAAAATGGTCAGGGGGAAAACCACTTGGAGCTCCAAAGCGTTGAGAACAAAGTACTTCAGAGACCACAAAGAAAGGTGCCTAGACCACCCCCCAAGGACTACGAAAGGCTCCCCAATCTTCTCCCTTTGTCTTAAGTCCCTAAACATGGTCTCTTCCAACCTTACTTGGATTCTGGGAAATGGCGCCAAAATAAAGTTTTGGGAAGACTCTATTCTAGGATAGCCTCCTCTAAATGGATCGGATGGTTTGGAGAACATCAAAAACTGGCTTCACTCAAACAACAAATTTTCCCTTTGGGATCTATCTAGGTGGGGGCTGGATGACACTTGGCTCGAGTGGGATCTGGGGCCTGTCCCGCCTCCTCTTGAATTGGAAGCCCGCTCTCTCCTAGATGCTCTTCAAGGTCTCTCCCCAACTTCTTCTAAGCTGAAAGAGAAAAGAGGTTGGGGTTCTTCCTCAGGTAGGTACTCTGCCGCTGCTGGTTATGCAGCCCTTAAAGCAATCCCGTGGGCTGCTCCGGATCCAACGGTTTGGAGAAACCTGTGGCTTCACCCCTCCCTTCACAAGATCGATCTGTTTTGTTGGTCCCTTCTGCACAACAGCATTTTAACCTGGGATAATCTCCTTAAAAGAGGATGGGAGGGTCCCTCTAGATGCCCTCTATGTGCCAGCCATGAAGAAAACTCACTTCACCTGTTTCTGCAGTGCTCTTTTGCTATTGATCTCTGGAACATTCTCCTTGATCAGCTGAACCTGATTCTCCCCTCTTCCATCTTCTCCCTGTTTGCCTATTGGTATGACTTAGCCCCTTTTCCTCTCTCTAGATTGAAGCTGATCAAATTGTGCTGGATGTGGGTTCCCAAAATATTCTGCTGGAAAGTTTGGTTGGAACGCAATAACAGAACTTTTCGAGACAAAGTAGGTACTCCGGCCCAAGTTGCCACCAAAGTGAAAGCCTTGATAGGGGAGCTGGTTTCTTCAAATCCAAATTTATCTAATGAATCCACTCCAGACCATAAGGAGCACAGCTGGTTCAATGAGATAGACCCATCAATTCTCACCAGAATCAAGCTCTCTACGAAGCATCATGATCCCTGGGAAATTAGATTAGAAGAGCAGGAGTTTATTAAATGGAGATCCGCTTTGAATGAGCACATTCTGCAGGTGGACGGGGCCTCGAAGGGCAATCCAGGGCCTGCAGGAAGTGGAGGAGTTATAATTGACGATACCAGGAGGATTATTCTTAATTTCTCCTGGGGCCTGGGCAATAAAACCAACAATGCTGCTAAAATTCTTGCCATCTGGCAGGGCCTCACTCAGGCAAGAGCGCTCTCCATCAAGAAGCTCGCTATAATAAGTGACTCCCAAATCACCATTCAGGCCCTCATCCGGAAGAAGGCCCCAAATAATATGGAGCTGACCCACATCTACAGGAAAGTCTCATTAAAGATAAAAGAGTTCGAAGAGGTGAAGTTCTTCCACGTCCTCCGGCATCTTAACCAATTAGCTGATCATGAAGCAAACTTGGGAGTCCAGTTGATCAAAGGAGAACTCAGTCTAAATGGAACCATCAATCACGTGCCCATTCCTTAGTCAAAGAGATGATGTCCTTTCCAGCTCTGTCCAGGCATGTCAATGAGAAACTCGTGTTCCTTAAGCATAGTGTTGGTGAGTACCTTGAGGATTTCGAAATGCACAAAGCGCAGGAGTAAATCAAGTATGCAGCAGAGTTGGTATCATGACCACGATTCTCCATGTATTGGGTCTGGAACCAAAGGTAATGTCCTCCAATCGCCATCCTTAAGGAAGACCCACCTCCAGCAGGGTAAATCTACTTTTCAGCAAAGGAAATCTCAGGAAATCGTTGTGAATCATCCCACAACTCAGATGAAGTCAAAATCTAGAGCCTATATCAGACAGCAATCTCCTATTATCTCCTTCAATCTCCTCTGTTTTTTGCTAAAGGAAATGCTGAGCTTATTTTAGATCGTGAGCAAAGAAAGTGGAAGGAAGCAGATCGATATGGCCTCCAGCTCGTCCTCCACACTTGAATCGCGCCTCTCTCAAATCCAGGCAGACCTGAACGAGCTAAAGTCTGTAGTCAACAAAGTGGAGAGCAAGCAAGTCAGGATGCAGACTCTTGGAACCAGCAGATGGGACAGCATGAATCTGGAACTAAAAGAACTGAGGGACCAAATCTATGAAGATAAGCTGAAAAACATAAAGGATTTGGCAGATGCTGCTGGAGGAATTGGTTTCCGGCTGGCAGAGCTGGAAAAAAAGGTAGCAGAAATGCTCAAAGAGAATGGAAAGGCGCCAAAACCTGAACTCTGAGTTTCTTCTCCTCCATTCAGTTTCCTCTCTCTGTTTTCAAGTTCTTCTATTCATGTTTACACTCTTAAGTATTCTACTTCTGTATACCTCGCTCCAGAACTTTTGTAAAGGGCGCAATCTATATAAGGAAGCCTGTATCTCTGGAACCATGCTTATGATAGATCAGGTAACTGGATGTAAAGCCTCTGGCAGCTGTTTTGCCAGTTGATAAATAAAAAATCTCCATAACCGTTCTAGTTAAAAAAAAAACAAAGAATTACTATCCACCTCACCCTCCAATAGCTACCAACTCTTCAAAAATTTCTTCAAATTTCCTCTATCAAGAATTATTAAGCCCTTGTGATCTATTCAACTTCCACTCATATATTTTTAACATATGAATGTCTTACTATGTTTGTATATCATCCATTTTCTTTAGTTTTTCCATTCCTTCCCATGCTAGAAAGTTTATATCAATACCTTAGTTTTCTTTGGTCTCTTACCTTCCATAACCTTTTCCACAACTAGACTCTAATTCCCTTATCCAATGAGAATTGTGATTATATCACAACCTTGGAGAATTATAACCAAGCATTTGAATCTTTATCCAAATTATTGATTCTTCTTCCTCAATTATGATTACAATACTTATTTATAGGTTTCCAACATAACCATTCCAAATTACAACTTCCTAAGATATAAGAACAAGATATGTTGCCCTTTTCCAACCATGTTTCCATATATTATTGTTCTCTTAACTATCACTTTACATTGCAACATTTCAATTAACCTACCCATTACCTTGTATTCATTTTTTCACTCTACCCAGGGATCGGTCCTACTTTTTTCGATGTCGTCATCCATACATTCCATACAAACCATTTTCCTAACAAAGAAATTGACCAAACCAAATCTTTTCAATGTGTAGAGACATTACTCATAGGATTTCACTCTTACCTAATACAATCTACTATTATTCCTAGACTTATGTACATTTGGATAATAATATATTTTCACAAACTATCCTAAGAGATAAATATCCCTAAAATATTGGATTCGAAGGATTTCTAACTTCTTACCCAATAATCCTTTCAATATGACTTCCTCCCTATCCACAAGAATCTAAACATAATTTCCCTTGTTCTCTTCAAGATGGATTTTGGAATATTTAGAAGAGTGCACCAAATAAATTGAATTTCCTCCCACATTGATCTGACCAAATTCAATCTAAATCAATTAGATAACATATATTATCATTGATTCGTGCCTCTATTTTTCTGACTAGCCATTTGCCATATCCATTACATTTTAGAGAGAATCCAAACTATTTTAAACCTTTAGTGAAATTTATGATTTTAGAGGGAAAGATATACATTATTTGTTGTTGATTCTCCATGTGAACCTAAAAGGGATATCATGGAGAAAGAGGAAACCTCTTCCTTATTAGTCCCTACCTTCAGGCTGGCAAAAACTGTATGAATCAACAAGTTGGCAAGGACTCTATGAATCGACTTTCTGTCTTTCTATAATAATATGCACATAAATCTATACATTTCTCAATATTTTATCCAAAGTTTTAATAAATCACTTGTTTATATATTATTTTTATGAATTTTATATTGTTTTCACCAATTTTGAGTTCTTATTTGGCCTCAAATCAAATTCAAACAATCATATAATCTTTAAGTTTATGGTTAAAGATGCAAACTGGTTTTGAAGTATCAATTAAATAACAAGAAGTTAAAGTAATACTAGGTCAAACTACTACAATCAAATAACAAGAAGTTGAAGTAATACTATGTAAAACTTTAACATTATGTAACATATCAAATAACAAGAAGTTGAAGTAATACTATGTCAAGCTTTAACATTAGTTAGATTTTTTATGTAACGTTTCATTTTAGTGCCCCTTGCAAGTGTTGAGGATCTAAGATCAAGTTGTCTTGTTTGGAGACACATGTCTAGAGAGGATAGACTTGTAATTTAACCAAGTTTCCATATGTCTCAAGCCTAAAATAGAGATTTTGTGTCGAGGTTTCACTTCCAATAGAGTAACCCAAGAAACGTTGCAGAACATACTCGAAGTAATGGGAGAACTCATCTCAACACATTATCAAAAACCTAAAACATGCTCGCATTCACGTGCAGATTCGCATTGAAGGCCACAATGACAAATTTAGGTTCAAAATAAGACAATAAACAGTAAGTGCAGGAGAAATGTTTGATTATGTATTTAAAATAATTTACAATAACTATATAACTTTTTTAGTCTATTTTTTCATTTAGATAGATGTGGGCTCAAGCTATGTGCGGCTTTTACTAGGTCACCTTTAAACATTGAGTACTATATCTATGCATCTTTGTACAGACATCAAGCTTTGAAGAAACACACCAGGTTGGGAGTCATCATGTACAATATATCAAGTAAAAATTACCATGTATAGTATATCTAGATCATTGCTTCAGAGATCCCATTAACTATGAAAGTTATTATTGTAGTACATAAGAGAATACTATTGCTCAACGTATTGTTAGCCTTCATATTACCATCTATCAAAAAATCGATANTTTGGTCATAAATAGCGATATCTCAATTGTGAGCAATCTAAGCTTGAGAATTGAAGCATTCTAGCACCATTTCAAGCAACATCTCAAGTTGTCTTCTGGTTTCTAGCATCTTTCTATGCCAATTTGACTATTTGTTTACCCTTTTAATGATGGAGGATCTACTTGAATTTGAAACTTTAAGAATTAAACAAATAGGCATGCTAATAGCTAAAACAGTTATTCTTGGTTCTGAGGAGTTCTCTTCCCCTTTCTTTAGTCATTTCTCTAACCTTAGTGGCACCTCCTAGTGGGTATTTGCAAGAGCATTCTCCAGCTGGTGAAAATTCTCTTGCATTTTAGTTTCTGGGATTTACTTTAAATGAGAACTGAGAGATTTGGGATATTTGAATTTAGTATTTATGTTGGTTTTTCTCTTGTACTTGTTAAGCTTGAGCTCCTCTACAAATGGAATGTCTAGTCTGTTGTAATTGAGCTTACAATCTCAATAAGAAATCTCAATACAAACCTAAAGCTTCTTATTACGGAAAAGTTATAGGGGATTTATAGAGGGTGAGGGACCAAATGCTTAACTAGGGGGAAACTCAGCCTCAAAAGAGGCATGAATAATTTTTCTACCAAATCCTACTAGAAAACTATTTGTTCTAAGAAAATAGGAAAAACCCATGAAGTTCAATTGAAGATTTATTTGTTATCAATTGAAAACCCCATGAAATTACATTAAGAAAATAGGAAAAACCCATAAAATCCTCACCTGGTCCATCAATATGAAGAGTTATTTGTTATCCTACAACATTTTCTAAGATATGTTGGGGGTATATCTTCAAAGTCCACCGCACCTTTGAAAAATTCTAGGTATTCAATAATGAACTCCTCACGGTTGTCACAACTCTTTGTCTAGTTAAATGAACCATGTACCTGTTATGCTACCCTCAATCATTTAATAGTTGGAGAGAGGTATCAACCAATGAATGGGAATTTCTATGAATTTCTATGGAGGCATAGAATTAGCATAATATTTCACATCTACAACAACCCACATTTCAATACTACTTACATAGTTCCATGCTATTCATCGCACTATGAATAGTCACAAACTCATACATTCAATATTCTTCATCGCTGTTTGGAAAATCTCATAGTCACAAACTCATACATTCAATATTCTTAATCGCTCTTTGGAAAATCTCATTTTTCAGGAACAAAATATCAATTGCAATCTGGATGGACAAATATAAGGAAATCCAAGAGTCCCATCATGTAGGGTTATTACCGTAGATTCGCCTTTCTATACCTAGATAGATTTACTGATTGGACTGAAACGAAGCTAGAGACGTCCACTTTCAATGCCAAGAGTTACTGCCATAAAAGCATCTTGTTCATCCATGCTAATAATTTATGAAATTATGATGTTACACCAAATGTGGTTGATGAAATGAAGTTAAGGTGTAAGGAAGAATACAACATGTGTACTACTTGTCAATAGAATATTTGGCGCTAGAATTGTATTGACAATTTGTAAGCTAGTTAAACCAATATGCATTTTGTGTCTCTATGAGATCATGCTAATCATTGCTCTTCTCATTTGTATTTCAGTTTAGTCCTTAGATAACACTGGTTTGACAGTCCTACCACCAACTAATTACAAGTAGTTCTGAATATTTGTTCACAATGGTGGTATGTTCAATAAGATGTAAAAACAACAGAGGATTCTACTTCTACATTCAATAGAAAATCGTTTTATGCAATAGGAACGCCTCTTTATAGGCATTCTCAATAAACTCACGATTTGAAGCTCTGTGACCGCTTTCAAAATATACCATGAATGGAAAGTTTACCTATTTTTCAGAGTCCATACATAGCATTTGCTTAGGATTTAACCTTTGTTGAATACAAACACCCTTGTGAAGATACTCAATATGACTTTGAATATGCAGTAGAGATTCTTGGGTAGGATACAAATTATCTTCTAGCACTTTATTTGGTTATATGATGATGATAGATTCACCTGACCCTGGAACTGGATCAAATATTTTAATTTTGGCCCCAATGTCGGCTTGCAAACTTAGAGAATATGATGTTGCAATTTGAATTTGATGTTGAGCTTTAATGCACCACACACATCCATTAGATTATGATGTTGCAATTTAAATTTGATGTTGAGCTTGAATGCACGACACACGCATCCATTAGATTGGCAATTGTCGTCAATTGAGGGTTTCCAATGCATACTTTTTTAACATTCCCAAGTGCTTTAGCAATGACATAACTAGAAAATACACATGTTAGATCTGAATAAATTGCGGGTACAATCATTTTTTTGGAAAAACCACTTTTCTTTCCACCCGAAATAGCCCTTTTGGTATGGTTTTCAAATTATAACATCATATGATGACATGGAAGTTCAATCTAATAAGATAATATTCATTGAGCATGAGTTTCACTTGCCTCTTTAGATCTCACATGATAACAATAAGGCTGGAAAATGCTTCTTTTGCAAATTGTCTTTCTTGGTGTTCATATCTGAGCAACTTATCCAAAAAAGTCAACTTCCTCAAGAACAACTACATGTTGATTGTCAAAATTAATAAAATTTTACCAAGGCTTTATGCTATTCCTTCCAACAAGTTTCTCAAGAAGAGGATCAATCTTGTCAACATTAATAAATGTTCACCAAGGCTTTACGCTATGCCTTCCAACAAGTTCCTTGAGATGAGGATCAAGCTTTATTTGATATTTGTTCAAATAATCATTTAACTTATTTATGCCAAGGACCTTCGCAATCTCAACAACTCTATCATAATTGTCATGGCCGTAGAAGAATGGCTCCTTCTGAAATAGAAACCCTACAAACATATAATCAAGCCTCCACGTATCTAGTGAGTAATCATAGTCTTGCAAATTGATAAGGAGCTCTAGACCTTTAAAATCAAATATGGACATGGCAACTTATAGGCACTAATGTAGACATTATTAAGATTCAAAGATTCTCAAGTCGTCTTTAAAATAAAAAATTCTCAATACTTCTTTAAAATAGAGTAATCAACAGTATGATTGTTCTTCAAATAGAGTGATAACAGTCTAATAGTCAGCTACATTCGAGCCTAAGGAACAAGGAAATTCTATGTATTAGTAAAACTTATAACAATGGAAAGGTGTTTGTTATAATTATGAGATGGAATCTTCAACCATCGTGTATGCAGCAATCTTCAAGGAACCCACATGATCCAAAACCCTTAGAACAATTATTTGAAAATCCTTAAAACTACCATTTCGTGTAGCCGGTGGTTTTGTGTTAATCGGTCTGCATAGTGGTGGAATATAGATCCACAACAAATGGACATGCTGCAGTTCCATTCATGGAATCATAACATGATGATGTAGTAGCTTCTATTCATGGATTTGTAGCATGATGGTGTAGTAGTTGGAACTTGCAGATATGTATCATTCATAACAATTGCAATTGAAAGACCTTTAACATGTGCAACATTGTAGCACCATTTCTAATTCTTGAGTAAAACAAAAATATAGGAAATTCCCTTTAATGTGATAATGGAAGTCAAAGAAATGATTAATTATGAGGGAAAGAATACATTTTCATAAATTTCCCAATTTAGGTAAAGGAAGGATAAAAATTGGTGGAAAATCATAGGAAAAAAGATAACAAAATAAGACTCATCATCTCTCCTCTCGAATGAAGCCTTCCTCCCATCCTACATAATATCCCAAATTTATTTCTATTGTCTGTCAAAATTGTTCCTCCTCCTAAGGTTCCCAGGTGTAAGTGTATTGGTATTGTGGTGTAGGGCACAAAATAAAGGTGAAATGAAACCTAAATTCTATCCATTTTGTCCCAAATTTCTTCTTATAGTATATGTACCTTTATAATATTAATTCTTGCACAGAAGTTGGGATAACTTAATGGATCCCTTTTTGGTAAGGTATCCTCCAAAAAATACCACCTATGTTAGCAAGCCAATAAGGATTCTAAATGTGCAAGACTAATATGATCTTAAGGATTCTAACTGTGCAAGACTAATATGATCTTCATAATCAAACAATGTGATTTGTTGGGTCTTGTGAATAAAAGGTTAATGAGGTTCACTTGCTATTCTCAAATATTCTACAACTATACCATGTGTAGGAAAATATCATCCTCTAATCTCCAGGTTGGCACTATATTCATTAACATCTATTGAAGAGTCAGATTAATTCCATTGCATTTGATGGTTAACAATGAAGTGAATGCTTTTTGTTACTTATCACCCAAAAAATGGTTTGGGTTCCATTTATTGTAATGAAACAAAAGAATTGTTTGCTAATATAACTCGCAAATTATGTTCTTGTGTTCTTTAGTACTCTAATTATAAGCTTCCAAAAATTAGTCTTGACTCGTAAAATCACGAGGTCTTTCCTTAGCTAAATCTATGATATGAAATGATAGCCATTTTTCTTGCAAAAATATTGTGACGGACAAGTGAAGGATGTCTAATACCAAGGGTTGCACGAGTCAATTATTCATTTGTTGCTTCTCTTTTATTAATGTTTTCCCTTGAGCTTATAGCTTAGGTATTCTTTTTCTTCCAACTTTAATAGATATCCACTTCTCTTTATTGACAACATAACATTGTTCCCACTTCACTTTAAAAGCATCAATAATGTGGTGATGGTGTTGCACTGAGACAACACCCTTTCCCAAGAATAGGGAAGTTGTTTTCTATTTCATAACCTCATCCCTCAAACCACTTCCATAAAACTAATTACTTCCCCCTCATTAGTTTTGGTGTCTACTATTTGAATTGTAGAATATGTAAAGATCCCTACTAATTAAACAATAGGCCTTATTTGGTGTAGGGGATTATTAGCAATAGTCATGGTTGGGGTGTTTGTAATATTTTGCACATTTTAAGGTCCTATAGCAATTGCTTTATCAAGAAAGTTTGTACCATTTAGCTAAATAGGTGGATTTGTATCCATAAGTTCATCAACCTTTTCTCAAGAAAAAACTTCAATGGTCTTAACAAGGTCAATTACCAATTCATCAATAGGTTCAATATTATCAATGGTTTCAATAGGATTAGTAGTGTCAATGATGTGAATGGTCTCTATAGTATCAAAAACCACAAAGGAAGCGACAATGAGTTCAACAATAAGTTATATAGTAGTAGAATTAATAGGCATATTCTCATTTTGGGCACCTTCATATGATGTAGAAGATGATTGCACACACTCATCAATAACTTGGACCAATGTTTTCAAGCTAGCTTGGACCTTACAAGCCTTTAATTTTCCTCGGGAAATATCTATATTTTGGCATGGTATTTTGTTTTCCCATTTCAATTTTCGATTAATCTTTAAAAGGTATCCTAGGAGGGATTCAAATGATGCTTACCCAAAAACAAATTAACTTTCCTTTTGATAGTGCTTGGTCTTTTCTTCATAGTATCAAGTTATTTTTGGACAGTTTCCTCTATGGCCTGGAAATAATGAGTAAGTATTCTAACAACTTATTCATTATGCACATGTGGAGGAACTATTTCTAAACATATTCTTCTATTACTACATTGGGTTCTTGTGGAGAAACATGTTCCTCTTTTGCAACAACCTCTTCATCATATTTTTGGGTTGTCGCTATTTCTTTCACTACTAGTTCACCGCATGGAGCAATATCTAGTTCTTCTGTTGTTGGTTCCTATGGAGTAGAAACTAGTTCCACGACTCGGTTCTTAATAATTTAGGTTGCACTAAAGTAGAAGCTATATTCTTGGATTTATGTTTATTTCCTTGTGAAGGGCGTTCTTAATATGAAGGGTCATCTTACACCTCTGCATCTAAAGGTCAATCATGTTCTTTCACAATGATAGTCGGTCCTTCTTCCTTAATCTGTATCTCTTCATTATGTAGTTCTACTTGTTTATTCCTAGGTAGTCTAGCCATGAATGAATCCCAATTCTGTTGGCCATGAGAGAGAGCATCCATAACCAATAATTTAACTAACCCTTGATGTGTTAAACTAGTTACAGAGTTTCAAGTTGATTTAACCATATAGGTTGTGAGATGAAGTGATTAAAGCATAAAGTAAGGCATACTAAGAAGTTTTGGGTGGATTTAATGGTTTAAAATATTAAATGATACAAAAATAGTAAATTATAGTGGCCTTAAAGAGTGATACACTTATGGACAAAACATATCGTCTCAACCCATGGATGAGCAAAATACTATTGTTTAATTTACAAATAGAACATTATAAGCTTGAAAGTAGGTTGTTACTTGATTTTTTTTTTGTTATATTCACTAATATTTTGTGGGAGTGACTGATAACAGGATAAAACAAAAGTCAAAAACTGACTAAAGGAATTCTGAGGAAAGGAAACACCTTTGATTTATATTTCTTTTTTTCTCTTTTTACATTCATGTTCTGTGATGAGCATGGATATGATTGTGAATGAGAAATACATGTAAATATGCATAAATTCATTCATAATATTGGTATGAGGTGTTTAATAATGATAGAATGCTATAATATAATGTACATAAGTGTGCTTAAGCATGTAATTGTTTGTAAGGTTTCATGATTAATGTTAGAATTTTGACTTAAAAAGTAATTATGATAGACTTTCATTCATTTAACATGTTACATCATAATAATTGCATGCATAAGGATTACTGAAAGAAAGACATTCAAAAGTAGACACAAAGACAAAAAAAAAATCTTCTTTGGGAAACCCTTCAAGGGAAGAAAACACAACAAACTTCTTCAGTATAGATTCGTCAGTAAGTAGAATGTCAATTCAATAAAACAAAAATCTAATCCTCTTCCACACAAATATCACAAGAATAACCAAGATAATAAAATCCAAAGATAATATATCTTCTCTAAGTAGCTTCTCTTCCTCTGACTCTATTGAAGGTGTTCTTCTTCTCTATAGCAAACTTGCTTGAGTGAGTGTGTGTCAAATGAGAAGTGCACCTCCCATATTTATACTTATCTTTTAGGGTGACTTTTCCTTATGGGAATGACTTCTATTCAATGCTTGGGCTAACTTCACTAGGGAGACATTAAATCATTTTTTGTTAATATTTATTTTGGATTCTTCTGAGCTGACTTTACAAGTATTGTTTACAATTTCTTTTTAGGAGTCTTCATATGAATAAATAAAAATTGAATATTTCCCAAAAGATGCACAGCAAGAATATCTTCTGAAGTTGCATAATCTTCAAGACTCCCTCTTAACAAGGAAGGTGTTCTTCTAACGTGATCATCGTCATTGTTGTTGCAACTCTGTACTCTGGCCATTGAATTATGACATCTCTCAAATCTATGCATCACTAAAAGTTCTCCACGAGCAAGCCATCATCTCAATCATGCATCAGTCACAATCATACATTCAGGGGAATTACAGTAGAAACACATCAGCGAGTCAGGAGCACACATTACATCATTACAGGAATTCATCTAGCCACACACATTCAAATAGATACATAGCTTAATTGGATACGCATAGTTGGTTGGATATGCAAACTCAGCTGGATACACATACTCAGTTGGATTACGCATACTCTACTAGATACACATACAAAAGTATGGTCACTCTATCCAACCATCACAAGCATGTTCACTCTGTCCAACCATCACAAGCATGGTCACTCTCTCCAACCCTCGTGAGTATGGTCCCTCTCTCCAATCCTCATGTGTTGTTCATGCTCTCACATTCACTGGATAAACATACTGTTAGGATTGTTAATTAATCCTCCCTTGGCCACCATAGTCTAATTCATATTTATTGGCTTACGAGTATATTGCCACATCACTAGTGCCATGGGGGACTCATCTAGGGGCCACCTAACACTTGATGCGCTAGTCTACATGAGTTTAGGAGATCCAGATACCAATCCCTATAATTTAGGAACCCACATTGAGTGCCACCAGCAATCACTAGTAGTAGTTATCTTCAGTTATGCTACGATTCCCATCAATTAGTTCATCTTTAGTTAGTGTAGTGCCACTTTGTATGATTTAAGGTATGTTGGGTGCATTTTCTTAGCTACCTTAATCACTTAACTGGTTGTGAGATAATTTAGTTGTCCAAAGTTAGCTTAGTGAGCTCTCAATGGTGATTTGCTCACATTTAGTTATTATTGGAGTCAGTCCAAGTTGGTGAATTTGAATCCTACCTAGGGTATTCAAATTATTCCTATTGTATCATGATTGTATTACAGACAAGTGAATTATATTGAATGTAATGTTATGCTGACCACTTTTGTCTCCATGTGTGTGCAATTTTTCCATGAATGTTTGATCAGTGCATACTAAATTCGTCCTCTCTCTTTCAACCTTATTTCACAATTGAATTCATTCAGTCATGAATATCCTTAGCTTTACAAAATTAAACATGGTATCAGAGAAAATAATCATGCCAACTTAAAACCTCGGGAACTTCCATTGATGTACCAAAAACAATTGGGTTCCACATAATTTTTGATATTCTTGCCTTGCTCCCTTTGGATTTTGTCCAAAGAATTCTAGCCAAGTGTGATGCATCCATAGAAAGTGAACATGTCGAAGTGGAGAGTGTTTGAATTGGTTTGACTTCTAATTGAAGTATTTTTGTAATTTAATTAAATAATTTTGAAGAATTTTGATGTTCCTTGAAGCTGCAAGATGGAGAATTCAGCAGCCTTTACCCCCAAGATCCTCACACCCTTCAACTATCTTGATTGGAGGTATGAAATGCAAATAGTTTTGTGCAACAAAGGTATGTACAAGGTTACCATGGGTAGGGAGGTTGAACCCCAACAACGTCTTGAGAAGTTGAAGTATCTGAATAAGTTGGATGAAGCATTTGGCTTCATGTCCATACACATATCCAAGGAGTTACTCTTCCATCTTGATAGACTGAAAAATCCAAAAGAAGTATGGGAGAAGCTCAAGTCCTTGTTTAGAAAGCATGATGATCTAAGAGGCCATATTCTGGGGAATGAGTTGATTGATATGTATCCCAACAACTTAAAAATCCAACAATTCTTCTCAAAATTCAAATCCCTTGTCATGCAATATTAGCAGTGTGGGATTGGCAAGATGTTAGGGTACACAGGGCACTCCCAAAGGACCGAACACCAAGAGCAACCACTTTACACAAATGAATCACAGATCAATACACCAATGTTTGTCACGTGGTTAAAAATCTCAAGAGGGAAACAGTCCATGGCCCCAGCCAAATAGCTACTTTGAGCAATTTATTATGCAAAAAAAAGAAAGTTACATGAGCTTCTCATAATCGATCAATTAGCCAAGGACCCTCTATGCTCTTTAAATAGAGATCATAGACCAATCGGGTGTTAAGCCACGGATCAATCGTAGGTGTGATCTAAGAGAAGTTGAACCATCGGATCACTCTATGTCTAGAACATATTGTGACCGTCGGATTAGAATATTTACAAATGCATACTAATGCATACTAAAGAAACAAACTTTTACCTAACGGATATATTACACAAGTTGATCTTAACTAACTCCTAAGTGTCTAAATATCCTAACTTCACCCCTTAAGAACAACTTGGGATAGGATTGAAGGATTTACAAAAGTGACACTATTAGGAGAAGGAAGGAGGCATTAGAGCCTATCCCCCCTTAAGGACACATTTCTTAACTCCTAACATAGACCGAAGTTTAGAAAACTTTGCTTCTGTAAGAGACTTGGTGAAGATTTCTGCAACTTGATCATCTGTAGGGCAATAGAGCATTTCAAGAACACGATCATGAACAAGATTTATGATGAAGTGCATGTGTAGCTCAATGTGTTTGCTGTGTTGATGTAGAACTGGATCTTTGGCAAGATTGATGGCACTTTGATTGTCGCACCAAAATGGAGTAGGTTGTTGCTGCTCGAATCCAAACTCTGAAAGGATCTGTCGAAGCCATAAAGCTTCCTGACTGGCATTAACTGCGGCTCAATATTTTTCTTCTAATAAAGAATGAGAAAGAGCTTGTTGTTTCTTACAAGCCCAAGTGATAGGTCCAGATCCCAGACTGAAAACATAACCTACAGTAGACTTTCGATCATTTTCCCAGACTGAAAACATAACCTACAGTAGACTTTCGATCATTAGGATCGCCAACCCAATCTGAATCAGTGAAACCAATCAACAAAGGTTCCCCCCCTGTACTGTAATGAATCCCAAACTGAATTGTACCTCGAATATATCGAAGTATTCTTTTTGCTGCTTTCCAGTGACTTTCATGAGGAGTTTGCATATAACGGGAAACACGACCAACGGCAAAGGAAAGGTCAGGACGGGAATGAGTCAAGTATAAAAGGCTACCAACAAGCTGACGATACAAGGTGGCATCTACTTCAGGGGAAGTACAAGTGGCAGAAAGTTTGACTCCAGACTGGAAGGGAGAAGGGGCTAGTTTATAATCTTCCATGTGGAAGCGACGAAGTAGGTCACAAACATACTTAGACTGGGAAAGAAAGATTCATTCTTTGGTTTGCAAGACTTGGAGACCAAGAAAATAATACAAATGTCCTAAGTCTGACATTTCAAAAATTTTCTTAAGACTTGATTTCACATGGGTTATAAGTTTAGGGTCACTACTAGTAAGGATAAGATCATCAACATAAAGAACAAGTATGATGAGATGGTTTCCTAATTTCTTGGTATAAACATTGGGCTCATAATGGCATCTAGAAAAACCAGTGTCAAGGAGAAAGCTATCCATTTTGGCATACCAAGCTCTAGGAGCTTGCTTAAGGCCATATAAGGATTTCTTAAGGAGACAGACAAGGCTAGAGTTATCCTGAACATATCCAGGAGGTTGTTCCATGTAAATTTCCTCTTGTAAATCACCTTGTAAAAAGGCATACTTGACATCCATTTGATGAACTTCCTAGTTATGTAAGGCTGCGAGGGAAAGAACAAGGCAGATGGAGTTCATTTTTTCTACAGGGGCAAAGGTTTCATTATAGTCAATCCCTTCAAATTGGGAAAAACCTTTGGCAACTAACCTTGCCTTAAGTATTTCAACACTTCCATCTAATGCATACTTAGTTCTGTAGATCCATTTACTTCTGACAATTTTTCTTCCTTTTGGAAGAGGAACAAGATCCCAAGTATCGTTCACCATTAGGGAACGATATTCTTCATCCCTAGCTGCATCCCAATCTAGATTTCTTGAAGCTTCTGCAAAAGTTTCTGGATCTTGATTCTCGAAAACTTGAGCCAAAAGAGAAGAGGCTCGCTAAAACTTAGAACGTGTTCAACATTGATCTCTAGGATCACTAGCAATATCACCAATTGCTTCACATGTTGAACGAACCCATCGAGGATGCATTGGTGCTGGTGCAATTGGAGGAACATGAGCAGGCAGAGGTGGATTTTCATCCTCACTGTATTCATCAGAAACTAGAGTTAGAAACCTATCAATGAAGCTGGAAGAAGAAGAAGAAGAACGCCAAATCAGGCTCGCAAGCCAAAGATGGCACACCTGCCAAGTTAGGCTGCAGGCCAAGAGATTTTCATCAAATTTAACATCTCTTCTAATGATTATATCATGAGAATGTGGCTAAAGAAGTCTATAACCTTTTACATCTATAGAATATCCAATAAATATGCACTTTTCACTTTTAGGCTGCAATGCTTTCTATTTTTCATCCGGAATGTGACCCCATGCTTCACAACCAAACACACGAAAGTGACTTACATCTGGTTTAATTTTACTCCATGCTTCTTCTGGTGTTATACCTTGTAAAACTTTAGTGGGCGTGTGATTAACTATGTAATTTGCACAATTTATGGCCTCATCCTAATATTGAAGACTTAGTCCCTTAGATTGGATCATACAATTAGCCATTTCTTTTAAAGTGCGGTTCTTCCATTCAGCTACACCATTTTGTTGTCGTGTATATGGAACAGTGTGTTGTTGTTGGATTCCTTATTCAATGCAAAAAGTAGTGAACTTGTTGTTAACATATTCTCCTCCATTGTCAAATCTTAACTTAATAATTTGATGACCAGATTGTTTTTCAACAAGGGCCTTGTAGGCCAAGAACATGTTAAATACTTCACTCTTAAGTTTTAAGAAGTAAACCCAAGTTCGTCTGGAGTAGTCATCAATGAAAGTTAAGAAATATTTGAAACCAGAAAAAGAAGCAGATGGAAGAGGGTCACACAAGTCACTATGCATAAGCTCCAAGGGAACCGAGGCGTGCCAAGAGGCACATTTGTCAAAACTGTCTCGATGATGTTTTTCGAGTACACAATCGAAACAAACACCATCCTTGCAAGATACCAGCGGAAGACCAATCACCATATTGTCTTTACATAGTTGTTGCAATGAGCGATAATTTAAGTAACCAAATCACTCATGCCAAAGTTTACTCAAGTTATGACTATGAGCAACAAAAACTGAAGGAAAAGGTGATGACCCAAAGCTGTTAAATTTGTACAACCTGGTAATATCATCAACAGTTCCAGTAGTAAGGAAATTTTGAGGATTTTTAAAATCCTTGATTACAACTTGGTGAGGTGTAAACGTCATAGTTTTACCTTCACCTGAATGAGTAATTTGATAGACTGATAACAAATTGCAGGAAATTTTTGGAACACATAGTACATCACTAAAATGACCATTCTCTACTGGAATTGTTCCAGATCCTACAACACTTAGAGATCTATCATCACCAACAAATATTTGTTTGGTGTTACATTCATGCATAGTAGAAAAAATGGATTTATCCTTAGCCATATGATAAGATGCTCCAGAATCAATATGCCATTCAATGGAAATAGAAGAAGAAGATGCAGTATAAGAGTAACCAGAAGCACAAAGTGCATGTCCATGAGAGGCAGGTTCTGAATACGAATCTAGGCTGATGTGGTGCTTCTTCATTGTTGCTTCCAAGGATGCCATCTTCTTAAAACACTTAGATTCATCACGATTATCTTTCCCACAAAAATTGCAATGACACTCAATCTTTTTTCCTTTTTGCTTGGATCCTTTGTCATTTTTTAAAGAATGAGTTGACTGAGAGGGTTTGGGACCCTTGTTGTTTGGCTTATTGTTGCAAAAATTCTATTTCTTGGGAGTCTTGGATTTTTCTTTCTGTTGGGACAATCAGGCTTTCCCAGATGTATCTGCATTGTTAATTATTTCAAGATGAATGAGCTTATCTTGCTCTCTAATTAAGGAATCACAAAAGGATTCAAGGCTAGGCTCTTGATAGCTAGCTGCAGTGAAGGATTCTTTCATGGAGTAGAATGTAGATACAAAAACAGAATATGGAGGTCCAAGTTTTGAAAGAATATGATAAGTACATTGTTTGTCTTCTTTCTTAATCTTGCATTCTACACATATTAGTATAAGAGTTTTATACTTAGATAAATAGTCTTGAATGCATGAAAAATCATTTGGATTCAAGGAAATCAACTCATTCTCAAGTTGATAACCTCGAATTTCATTGTGTTTACCAAACACAGATTCCAAATTTTCCCAAGCTATATCAGGTTCATCAATTCCAAATATGTGGAATCGCAAATCAGTAGAGATTGACATCCCAATCAATCCACGAGCTTCATCACATCTATTTGCCCATTTAATTTTTGTATCATCATCAATGGGTTATGTTTCTTTCCTTGAGGTTATCCTGAAAAGTCCCATACTTCGCAGAACATCCTCCCTGCGAGATTTCTATGAGAAATAGTTAGAACTTATAAGTATAATATCACAAGGGGCAGCCATACTGTAAAATAATGGCTGAAAAAATATAAACTAATTGCCTAAATGCAAAGAGCTCGAAAACATATGCGATTTTAAAAAAAACGGCACTGAAAACTGATTCTGGATGATGAAGTTATGCTTGATCAAAGAAAATGTTGAAGATGTCCCCAATAGTGACATGTCAGATATTAACTTGACCAACTAAAAAAAGAAGCCCCCTCTTCCCAAGATCAACATTTGACAATCACTTTACAATAAAGTTGCTTTGAAGTGAATCACTTTTGTAGAATAAGTGATGTTCACTTATACAATAATGTGACTTTTAAATAGTGCGGCAATAAATTGGACTTAAGTGACTCACTTTTTATTTATTTTATTTATGTGAGATGCACTTTTACAATAAAGTAACTTGAGCATGCACTAAAAAGTAGCTTGATAAGACTTGAACTCAAGACTTATCAAGGAGTAAAGCAACTTTGGACCAAGTAAGCTAAGTTTAAAAGGTACGTAAAAGTCTGGAAAGAGAAAGGGGGCTTTTTTTTTTTAACTCTTCTCTCTTGCTCTCCGTGCTTGCTTTCTTTTCCTGCAAATCACAAAAAAAATGAAGCACAAAAACAAAAACAAAAAACTTTTTCCACGCAATGGGTTAGATCTTGGTTAGCTTACCCAAAAAGTCTATGTTTTCAAGTTTTCTCGTTGTTTCTGATTTGTCGTGATCACACAAGGTGCACGGCAAAGAGCATACATAGCCGAGAAGACAAGAAAAAAAACTTACCCTCATTGTTTCTAATTCGCCACGATCGCGCAAGGTGCACTGCAAAGAGCATACGCAGCCAGGGAAGGCAACAGTCCGAGACTAAAACAAAAAAGATCTAATAATAAAATTGATAAAATATGAGAGATTTAAAAAAAATAAAACAAATCCGTCACTGTAACATTATACCTTCATATTTGCCGAAATGGGTGTTTCTGGAACAAACGAAAACGGTTTTCAGTGAAATGAAAACTATTTACAAATGGAAACGATGCTTCAGACACAATGAAATAGCTCCCACAGACCACAAATGCACAGAAAATCTAGAACCAGAAACCCTTTCAAAGTTTCGGCAACACCAATTCTAGATCTTGATCAAAACTGAAAGCGGCTCTTCATAAAATCTCTGATACCATGTTAGGGTACATAGAGTACTCCCAAAGGACTGAACACCAAGAGCAACCACTTTACACAAATGAATCACAGATCAATACACCAATGTTTGTCACGTGGTTAAAACCCTCGAGAGGGAAACAGTCCATGGTCACAGCCAAATAGCTACTTGGAGCAATTTATTATGCAAAAGAAAGAAAGTAACATGAGCTTCTCATAATCGATCAACTAGCCAAGGACCCTCTATGCTCTTTAAATAGAGATCATAGACCAATCGGGTGTTAAGCCATGAATCAATGGTAGGTGTGATCTAAGAGAAATTGAACCGTCGGATCACTCTATGTCTAGAACATATCGTGACCGTCGGATTAGAATATTTACAAATGCATACTAAAGAAACACACTTTTACCTAACGGATATATTACACAAGTTGATCTTAACTAACTCCTAAGGGTCTAAATATCCTAACACAAGAAGGATAAGCGATTAGTGCTCACAATTTTGAGAAAACATGTCTCAGAAATATCAGTGTTTGTATCTACCTTTCACTCTAGGAGACTGAGAACTCCTAATTGGAAAATTTCATCCCTTGATGCCTTCATAAAATCTCTAATATAGGAACAAGACAAGCTGATACAAATGGGATCCATCAAAGCCTCCACAAATCAATCTATCTTTGCTAGGGAGACAAAGAATGTGCAAGCAGGGAGGAAACAGAAATGGAAAGAGAAGAGGAACACTGAATTTGAACCTAAGGAATACTTTGATTCAATAAATGAAGCCTCAGTATCTAAGAAGGAAAAACATCAAATGTTTGACAAGGGCAACTGCCCGTGTTGTAAGAAGGGAAACCATACAAAGAAAGGTTGTATGAACAAGACAATAGATCATATGTCAAGACTCCTTAAGCAACACAATATTTCCCTCCATGAAGGCGCAAAGAAGGCTAACTCTGCAAACAAAACTAAATATATTGAGAGATGACATGCATTGAAGGCTGGATTTTCAAAATCTCATGCCTTCCTAATTGATTCAAGAGCCTCCAATCACATGGTTGCATCCAAAGAATCATTATCTTCATTAAATATTACTAATGTTCCAAGTATTCACATAGGAGATGACACTCAAATCCAAGATGAAGGGATGGGTTCAATCAAATTAGAGCATGGAATGTTCAAGAATGTCCTCTATGTGCCCTCCTTAGTAGCAAATTGGTTGTTTGTATACTAGATGACTCATACATTCTCACCAAAGGGAGTTGTATTTGATATTGACTCAATGGATATCTCAGATATCTAAATTGGGAAAGTGATAGTGAAATGTGTTCCAAACCATGCTTCCAAGGCATATGAATTCTCACACTTTCTGCCAAATACTCAAATCCAATGCAATCTCTGCTGCCATTTGAAAGGAAAGGTAAAATCATTATGCCTAAACCTTTTGCATATGATCATGTTTCCATTAATGTTTCAAATTCAGAATCCAAAGCAAAGGACCAAGTTGAGTCAGTTCTTGGAATTGAATATGAAGTTCAATCGAATCCAGATCCAATCCCTATAAAATTGAGCACAAAGATCTATGGACCAACACACAACTCACAAGAAAGATCACACAATTTTACTCAGAAATTAAAGAATGAAACACTGCAAAAATGGCTTGCAACTGTTAAAGCTTTCATTAATCAAAAGTAATTAGATAATTAATTACAATGAAGTACAATGGCTAAATAGCCACATGCAATTCGAATCCATGTGAGGAAATTCAAATTGGTTCGACTCTGCTTGACCGAATGGTTAACTGACCTTGTCTAAATCATTATCGGAGTTCAAAATTCAAACTCAAGTGTCTAATTCAATGTTGACTAGTCTAACTGACTGAGGTAGGTGAGTAAATGCACCTCACCTGCATGCAGCCATGCAATCCTAGTACTAACTGAATAGAACTGAGTGTAGGGAACTAGAACTGTAATTGAATCCTAACTGAGCTTGACTACTCACCAACTGAACTCAACTTATGGAGGTTGGTATCGGCACTCCTAGTGGCTCCTAATTTGTAGGGATTGATCTAGAAGGCTCCTAAACTATTGCATGCAAGTGCAATCAATGGAAATTGGCCTCAATTAGTGTTCCCCACACTTTAGTAATTGGTGCATGTGCCCCAATTAGGCCAAGTGGACCCAATGGTGCTAGTGACTAAAAATAGACTGAAAGGGCTCCTGATTTAGGCATAATGACCAAATTGGACAAGTGAGGATCGTAATCCTAACAATCCCTACTCCCAATCCTAGGCCTAAATGGTCAAAAGGTTATTGAGCTTGTTGGGAACATGACTAGAGAGTCATCTGACAAGAGAAGAACAATATTCCAGTTTCAAAAAAAATCCTTGCGCTATGTCAAGCAAATTCACTTCTCCCAAAGAGGTGCTACAAAATACCAGAGAGATTCTTCATGATGGTAAGGTATGATCAACGATTCTACTCACTGAAGAAAAATGGGACATTGGATCATGTCACTCTTCCTCCATAAAGAAGAGACAAAAAAAACTTTCTACATGACAAATTGGAAAGCAAAATCTACATGGAAAATCCTAAGGGGTACATTGATTCTCTCTCGACATGCAAGTTGAGGAATCCATTGTATGGGCTCAAGCAAGGCCCAAGGGAAGGCATCCCAAGTTAAATCCTTCGATACTATCAGAGAGGTTCGAAATATGCAAGATTGGTTTCGGAAGCAACAACATTTATTCTCCTATATGTCATTAGATTGGAAGAAGGTGGATAGGTTCACATGCACAGTGCTAGGAAACTAGTGCACACAAGGATCATCACACTACATTACTACTTCACAAAGACGGAGGCTGTGGAAAATTTTCACAATTTTTTTTACTCGGGAAGAAATTTTCTCTTGGTGTGAAATCTTGATCCTAGATCCACTGTTCATTTTGAAGTAGGGGGGGGGGGGGGGGGGGGTCCCATGAGGTTTTCCACATTTTCCTCGGTTGATTGAGCAATTACTTTTCACATTAGATTGTATGGGTGACCTTTTGTCTTAGTTTCCAGGTCCCAGGTTTTCCAAGTTAGGATTAAGGGGGAGGGTGTTATGATTATTAATTAATCCTCCCTTAACCACCATAGTCTAATTCATATTTCCTAGCTTAAGAGTCTATTTCAACCTCACTAGTGCCATGGGGGACTCATATGGGGGCCACCTAGTGCTTGATGCACCAGTTTGCATAAGTTTAGGAGCTCTAGAGACCAATCCCTATAATTTAGGAACCCACACTGAGTGCCACCAGAAGTCGCCTAGAGTTGACCCTAGTCAATGTTCAGCTATGTTCAGTTATGCTCTGATTCCCATCATTTAGCTCATATTCAGTTAGTGTAGTGCCACTTTGAATGATTTAAGGGATCTTGGATGCATTTTCTCACCTACCTTTATCAGTTAACTAGTTTTGAACTGATTTAGTTGTCTGGAGTTAGGTTAGTGAGTTATCAATGGTGAATTTTTCAGATTAATTTAGTTAGCACTCGAGTCAGTCCAAGTTGGTTAATTCTAATCCTACCTAGTGTATTCAAATTTTCCTATTGTATCATGATTGTATTACAAACAGTTGAATGATATTGAATGTAATGTCATGCAAACCAATTTTATCTCCATGTGTGTGCAATTATTCCATGAATGTTTGATCAGTGTATACTTAATTCTTCCTTTCTCCTTCAACCTTCTTTCATAGTTGAATTCATTCAGGCATGAAGATCCTCGTCTTTGCAAAATGAAACATATACAAAAGTATGGTCACTCTATCCAGTCATCACAAGTATGGTCACTCTCTCCAGTTATCATGATCTGGTCACTCTCTCCAGTGCACACACATACTAGATCTAATTGGATACACAACTCAACTGGATACGCATACTCGATTGGATACACATACAAAAGTATGGTCACTCTCTCCAGTCATCACAAGTATGGTCACTCTCTCTAGTACTCATGAGCTGGTCACTATCTCCAGTTATAATAGAGACTAGTAATACATGCTTGTAAATGATCACCTACTGCGATCATACCATCAACTACATCCCTGGAATCGTATATGGGACTCATCCCTCCCTCTTACCAAGGACATCTCTCTGCATCATGCCAAGCTTGTCCATTAAGTACTCAAACTTTACTCTCAATAGAGGCTTGGTCAGCACATCAGTTTCATGTTTGTCCGTCGCAATATATTGCAACTTCAAAGCTCCTTTCTATACCATATCTCTAATACAATGATACTTGATCTTGATATGCTTGGAATTGTCATGAAACATTGGGTTCTCGAACAACTTCACACAACTCTGGTTGTCATAAAAAATACAAGTTGCCTCTAACTCGAGATCAAATATCCCTACAAGTAAAATATGAAGCCACGTTACTTCACTACTAGCTAAACATCTTGCAATATACTCTGCCTCAGTTATACTGAGTGCCACACTAGTTTGCTTCATGTTGAACTAGGAAATCATGCCTGATCCCAAACTAGAGCAACATCCTAAAGTACTCCTCCTATTTATGACACTACCGACTCAATATGAATCAACATAGATTTGTAGGCTAATCTCTTGATCTGACACATATCTGACCCCATAATCAAGTGCACCCTTCAGGTACCTCATCACATGCTTTATCATAATCAAGTGAACATGCCTTAGCTCAACCATGTACTGACTAGAATTTTCCTCCACAAAATGATGCTCCCTCCTAGGGTGAGTTCAATGATGCAAAGGTCAAGCTTAATCTGTGGATGGAAAGACTAGAAACAAGGAGCCCTAATCTCTGCTACTTGTAGATGTTGCATTTGTTACGGTTGTTGCAATGAATTCTTTCAACACAACTTTGATACCATGTTAGAATTTTGACTTAAAATCAATTATGTTAAACTTTGATTCATTTAACATGTCACGTCGTAATAATTGCATGCATAAGGATCACTGAAATAAATACATTCAACAGTAGACACAAAATGTATCCTCTAGGAAACCCTTTAAGGGAAGAAAACCAAACAAACTTCTTCAATATATATTCTTTAGCAAGTACCTTCACTAAGCAGCTTCTCTTCCTCATTTAGCAAACTTCTTCTTCTTCTCTCTCTAGTGAACTTGCTTAAGTGAGTGTGTGTCAAATGAGAAGTGTGTCTCCCCTATTTATACTTATCTTTTAGGGTGATTTTTCTTTCTGAGGCTGACTTCTCTTAACTTCCTGGGCCAACTTCACTAGGGAGACATTAAATAAGGTTTCTTCTGGATTCTCCTGAGCCAACTTTACAAGTAGGGTTTACATTTGTTCTTTAGGACTCTTTAAATGATCAAATACAATACAAATATTTATCAAAGGAAGTACAATAATAATACAACAAGAATATCTTTTGAAGTTACATAATCTTCAACAATTAACTCATGGAAGTGAGATGAATGCAAGTATGATAAGTTTAAATCAATTATTGATATGATTATCACCCTCTTATGTGCTAGAGGGGTAGTTAGATGAATGCAAGTATGATAAGTTTAAATCAATTATTGATATGATTATCACCCTATTATGTGCTAGAGGAAGAGATAGCAAAAGAAAGTGGCCTTACATCCAAATATGGAGAGATCAATGATTACTAACTAGTAATCTATGAAGAAAGATAGTAATACTTCTTGGATAAACTAAAGGAGCTAACCAGGTAACATCTGGTATGATAATGATACAATCATTAGTCGTGAAAGATGTAACTAAATCATTAAAGTTTTGATTATATGTTAATTTAATTGTTAAATTATCGGTAATTACATTACACTTAGAGAAAGGTAATGTAGATGACATGTCTATGTTGAACATATGTTTTCATAAAAGAATGATAGGGAGTGGAAATGGAAACTTAGAATTGCAATAAAATGATTAGTATGCATATGGTTTCATCACAAGAATGCTAGTTATTCCAAAATACATGTGCATGGAAACTAATATTTTAAGAGATGTAGTGACTAGAAATTATGACGTTGTAATTGTATGCTTGGACTTGTGTTGGAATTTGTAATTGTATGCCTGGACTTATGTTGGAATTGATTCGTAATATTTTTTTATTAGTGACTTGTGGGTTTACTATGATAAAGGTATTTAGAGACAAGTCTAAATGAGAAAGATGTTTTCAAGAAAGGTACATTATAAATTTAGATGTATCTTTGCGAGTAACTACAAACCAAGGAGGAATGACGGTCTAAGTGTGGACATGTGATATTAAAATTGCTTTTAAATGACGGTTACCCACACATTGACTATTGACTATATTGTGAGATTGTGTTATAAATGCACATGTATGATGATTTCTTACATAATGAATAAGAAACAAAATGACTGAAAATTTCGATTATGGAATGTGAACTATACTTAAAAGTCTATGAATGATTGAATCGGGATCAATGCATGAGATAATGATGTCATAATGCAGGACATATATATGAATTCCAATGAATGAAAGACAACTTGAAAATAATTGTTTATGCATATTAATAATATATTTTGACTATCTTTTAAGTTGCAGGTAGAATAACTTAGTAGTGAAGGCCACGGTTTTGCAACTGCAAAAGAGAAGTGCAATGAGGAAAAACCTCATACTTTAGTTTCTGTAAGAAACAAAGCTCCTCAAGGGAACATAAAGAAGAAATAAAGATGATCTGGGTTTGGGAAATCTTTCTACACACATACGGAATATCATTTAGAGAATGGAATACCTTTTTGGTGTTGTGTGGAGTGGGCAATGTACCCCCAACCTGGATGAATCATACTGAGATGATAATGAAGAAGTGAAAAAGTAAATGAAAAAACATCATCCTACAGACACATTACACTACATCAAGACATTACATTGAGACACTACACTAAGACAATATATCAATACATTACAACAAGAACATGACAGCTAATAGGTATCTATGCAAGCAGGTGGCCTAAATGTCCAAAGTCAATCTAGTTCATAAACAAAAATCTCTATGGTCATAGAGTGCACTGAATTGTGTTGAGAAAGGGGTGTTTAGATAGGAGTATTGTTTGTATACATTAAAACATGAGTATTGATATATATGTGGAACCATTAAGGACTCTTTGTTAGATTGTATCAAAGACATAGATTCCCTGAGTTGGCCCTCGAGAGTACCTAAAGGGTGCAAGGCATGAACGTGGATTGGATGCGTCTACTAATACTAAGACTTAAGACTTAAGACTTAAGTCAAAATAAAATAATTCGATACTTGAACACCATGAATAGCACCGAAAGGAGGTATGTCCAAGAGCTATATAGCTATAAAGGGTACCATCCTTGTGTTGGGTGAGACATGCACATGTGAACACTATGTGTGTGAAGTTCCCAAAGAAATTCAATGCTCCTACAAACACACATGAAAAGTACTTCAAAGAAGTACATCCATACAATAGGTATGTATTCAAACATCATTTGTCTTGGTTGAATAGCATTGTATATGTATTCAAATTAAATGTGATTACTTAGTGAGAAGCAAATTGATTAAAGGAGTAAATCTTGATGTGCCATAAGAGGAATACTAAGGTATTCAAGTTTTAATTAGAAGTGTGATTATGATATGTGCATATCCTATGATGTTAGCAATATTGATGGTACAATGTGAGACTAATCCAAAAACAAGTTGAATCTAAAAGCAAGTTGAATGCAATAATAGGTTGCAATGCCATAGGGCTATTTTCCCATAAATGTGTATATAATTTATGTGCAAACTAAATTCTTGATCCAGGATATTGAGTATATTAAGTTAAAGCTTTAAAGGTAAAGCTAACTATAAGAAAATGTTGTTATGAGATAAAGACAAAAGGATGAAGTATACTCATCCGATGAGATCTATGAATGCAAGTTGCTACAACAATATTAAGAGGACAGGATGGTATTCTTGGAGATAAGTAACTCATTAAAAACACTTATCTTTTACTATGCCTTCTTTTGATTTAAAATGATTGCATATATGTATATGTTTCTTTGTGATTTGTGATTTGTAAAATTCATGTGTTGTTGAAAGCAATAGATAATACTAACAATAAAATCCTTGAAGACATGTCAAGGATACGCTGGACATGTATATGCCTTGAAAAATTCGGTCGAGGCAACTGAAACATGAAGAAATGAACTATTGAGATGTAAGCAGTTGAGGATTAAAGGTAAGTTTCTAAAGTCAAGAAAGACTGGAAACACCAAGGACAAGCAATTGAGGATTAAAGGTAAGTTTCTCAATTCAAGAAAGACTGGAAACACCGAGACTAGTGTTGCTTTAGGGCGAGACTAGTGTTGCTTTAGGGGGTAAAGGAATGTGATGCCCTCACTTTTAACCTTTATCATGTAATTAATTTTAAGAGATGTAATTGTATTTATGTATTGGGTCATGGCAAGGAGATCAAGGTCAAGGCCCCACCAATGAGCATTGTGGCATTTAATAGTATTTTGACTATGTAGTTGAACCATGTGTTGGAAAGGTATGGTGATGAACCATGTGTTGGAAAGGTATGGTGATGTCTTGATTATAATGTAAACTGTAAATGCCAAAATATTGAAAATAAAAGCTACGGCTAAATATGCAAGGCAACTAGATCAAGGGGAAACGATATCCACGAAGAGAAAAGGTTAGAAGTTAGTGAAGCCTTAGGAATCCGATTAATGATGATCGGATATTGAAAATAAAAGCTACGGCTAAATATGCAAGGCAACTAGATTAAGGGGAAACGATATCCACTAAGAGAAAAGGTTAGAAGTTAGTGAAGCCTTAGGAATCCGATTAATGATGATCGGATATTGAAAATAAAAGCTACGACTAAATATGCAAGGCAACTAAATCAAGGGGAAACGATATCCACTAAGAGAAAAGGTTAGAAGTTAGTGAAGCCTTAGGAATCCGATTAATGATGATCAGATATCATCATGATACATTTGTATGCTGAAAAGAAAACAAATTGTTATTATTCACATGAGAAAACAAAATGATTATCGATTACTTATATACGTAAATAAACCATTATTATTATTATTATTTTTAAATTTGATTATGATGAAATATCATTATGACCCTATGACCTAAAAGTGAGGTTAATTATCATTATTGCGCCGAGAGGCACTCTACAGCCCAGTATGAGGGAGATCTTGTAACGTTTGTCGATATTGTGTTTGTTACTAACAAAATAATAAAAATTAAAAATTTTAATTACCCGCCAAAATAAATGTTGACCACAAAAACAACCTAATATGGGGTAGATGTTGTAATGTTCTTACCTAACAAAACAATAAAAAATTAAAAATTTATTATCCACAAAAAAAATGTCGGTCACAAAAACAACACAATATGAGGAAGATGTTGAAATGTTCCTACCTAACAAATAAAATAAAAAATAAAAAATTGAATAATACACAAAAAAAAGGTTGCCCTTGCACATGTTTTAAAACCATGTGCAAGGCCTCCTAAACAACCCATGGTTTTATTGTACATGGTTTACGAGGGCCTTGCAAATGGTTTTAAGACCATGTGCAAGGCCTCCTAAACAACCCATGGTTTTATTGTACATGGTTTACGAGGGCCTTGCAAATGGTTTTAAGACCATGTGCAAGGCCTCCTAAACAACCCATGGTTTTATTGTACACAGTTTAGGAGGGCCTTGCAAATGGTTTTAAGACCATGTGCAAGGCCTCCTAAACAACCCATGGTTTTAGGAGGGCCTTGCACATGGTTTTAAAACCATGTGCAAGGCCTCCTAAACAACCCATGGTTTTAGGAGGGCCTTGCACATGGTTTTAAAACCATGTATGGGGGAGATGTTGTAATGTTAGTTCCTAACAAAATAAAAAATAGAAACATATTATATGTTGGTTATTTGTAATATTAAATATTAATAATAAAAATATTATATGCCAACCTTAAATAAAAATATGTGTCTATTGGTTTGAATCAAATCAATGGCTATATATAGGACACACCAAAGCTGATAGAGCCTAGGATTTGAATCTATGTTCGTTATTAACCATTAAAACGTTGCAAGACAACATAATATTGACATGAGAATGTGATATAGTGTGAAAATGAATTTCTATTGTTTTACTAGTTTGTGTGTTTATATGAGTGAGTGCTTATCTTGTTTTTCGAAGAGAGCAAATCATGATAAACTTGGATATTGGAAGACCAAGTATTATAATTATTATTAATATAAGACAAATGGTTAATAATATTTAGCCTAAACATTACTTGTAGTATAAGGGCAATTTATCATAGGAGTTAGCTTTCCACCCGACCATTTGCACCAATCGGACGACCTGGCTCGCGTGAGCTTTCACATCACGCATTGTTGGTCGTCCGATTGGTGCAAATGGTCGGGTGGAAAGCTAACTCCTTTATCATATGCTAACGACCTAAAGGAAGTAAAATACTATGAGCTTAAATAAGTATTATTATTTTGGTAAGAGGTTTTATTATTTAAATGAAATCATGGTAAGCGGTTTTATTATTTAAATGAAATCAACATTTGGAAAAAAAATCGCTTAATTATAAAAGTGGATGGAAATAATTTCATAGGATAATAATAAATGAAAATGCTTAATGTATATATACATATATACTAGAAAATAATAGGCAAATGTTTTAGTTTTGAAGGATATATTCGGTTAGGGTTTTGTGTATAGTATTATAATCATACCATGCTTAGTTTTATATAAAATATAAATTATTATAATCACAATACTACAACATATATGGATAATGAAATTAATAGAATTAGGGTTTGAGCATGAACCAACCGTTATGGAAGAGAGTTAGGTTTGGTGTGATAGAAAGAGAGACTGCAATGCGTTGTGAAGAGAGGGCGTGGTTTTTCTCAGTTTTTAAGAGCAACCTTTCTGAGGAGAGTCGTTGCCCTCAATATATTCATTTGTATCTTTACGTTGACAAAGAGAGGATTGATCTCTTTGTAAAGAGAGCTAATAACCCATTCTTTTGATATTGTATATCTTTATGTTGATGCATTATGTTGATCGACTCCAGTTAGAGATATAATTTGATTTTGTCAATGTTATCTATTGATCGATTCTAATTAGAGATATATTTTGATTTTGCTTACATGTTGTGTTGATTGACTCTAGTTAGATATATATTTTGATGTGTTATAGATATATTTTGATATTTGTGGATGTGTTCAATTGAGTGGAGGAAGGATGACCTCTATGAGGGGACCGATCCCTTTTCCATTGTAAGTCAACTGGAATAATGAAAGACAACCTCTCTATCCCCGTTGCTTTCATTCATTTACAACTTAGTGTTTATACATTTGTCATCACTGTGTTGTGAAGAGAAGTGACGACCTCTTTGGTAGAGAGTTGACGCCCTAGAGCTTTCATTCACTTACAACTTTGTGTTGTATATTAATTGCCATCACTACAATGTGAAGTGAGGGGACAACATATTTGGTAGAGATTTGACGCAATGAACATCAAATTATCTCTATGTAAGAGAAGGAGCAGCCTCCACAAGAGGACTAACTCCATCCCTCTTCTATTAATATATTTGTTTATTGTGTATTGCAGAAATGAGTGTGACCTTTGTATAGAGATAACTGACCCATCCCATTAATGTATGAAAGAAAGGGCAGCCTCAAAAGAGAGTAACCCTTTGTTATTATTAATTTTATTATATTTTCAACATATATCCCCATGGTTTTACTCAAATTTCGAGCGAGAGCTCTTGTTGGATGCGAAATTGAATTCTGCATCCAACGAGTACCCACATTGCACACTTTTGATGGGCCCCACCCAGATAAAAAACAAGAAATACTTGAAAAACCATCTTACTTTCAACGTAACTTATTTTTCCAGGTAATTCTCATTTTTCGTGGAGTGGGGTCCATCAAAAGTATGAAGTGTGGGTACTTGTTTGAAAGTAACTCATTTTTTCCAAGTATTTATTGTTTTTAGTGGGTTGGGATCCATCAGAAGTATGTAGTGTGGGTACTTGTTGGATGCATAATTGAATTACACATCCAAGGAGTGCTCTTGCTCGATATTTGAGTAAAACCACAAGGAGATATTGTAGCTAGGGTTTTCACCCTAGCTTGTGCTGATGAGCACCTACTAAGGAATCTGGATTCCTTAGTAGCAGTTCAATGAAACAAAAATAAACTGAAAAGTAAAAACTAAGCTAAAGCAGAGAAAGTAAATGACAGGAAGTAAAAGACAATAATGAAATGTGTAATGGTGTTTTATTAGTATTACCTCCAATGTGGAGGTTGGTGGAGTCCGTTGCGTTGGTCCGATGTCGGTGGCTCCGAGCTCCAAGCTGTTCCTTCTCCTTCTCCGATGGTGGAAAATAGGCCAAAAGGGGTCTCAAAGGTGAAAATAGCTTGATGGTAAGC